>CM050943.1:34013883-34063883 GCA_027789145.1 Solanum arcanum
TGCTAAACTTTTACTCAAGCATGGAGCCTGTCTTGATAGTATGTATAGCAGTTCTAACATGGGTTTCAGGCTGCCCCTTTCTTCAACAATTAACGGGGACTTACAATACCACATGCTCGCTATCCAGTGTATTATAAGACTGTACCACCATCTCGAAACCAAGCCAAAACTTGTGATAAATGATTTAAGAACTATAATAAGAATTCTTTATAACTTGATTAGATCCAGATATTAAACAAGAACATCATACAGAAATTATGAAGCTAGTATAGATATGAAAATTATCTTGTTCTTTCATTGATGAGAGAAAATCTTCTACCTTCTGCAACTGGCCTTCTGTTAACTCAATATCTTGATCAACAGAATGTGCATCAGCAGTATCACTTTGTCCACTTCTCATTGAAGTGTTTGATTTATCAAATTCAGAAATATTCTGCAACAAATTCTTTTTAATCTCTTCTAAATAGTCATTTATCATTTCTTCTTTGTTTCCATCTTGAACGGAAATTCTCCGAGCAATATGCTTGATTGAACTCTCGGTAGGAATGCCTTTTTGAGGAGAGTTCTGATATGCTTTGATGGTATTGGTAATTAGATCCAATAACTCTTGTCCATATAATTGTCCAGTTGCTGGGTCTTGTCTGTTTAATTTTTCCCAGAAATTGGTAAAATATTTACGATATAAACAAGGAATGTTTTCGTTTGGGGTAAAATCCACTTCTGGAATCCATTTATGGATCCAAGGAATAGAAAACTCGATGAAGAAATACATCTGATCAATTTTTTCAATATTTGAAATATGATCTTGCAAAAATAAATTAGTTAGAAATGGAGAAACTTTTGCCCATTGTTTATATAAAGTATGGAAGTTATACGGTAAAATCTTTACCGTTGGGCCATGAATAGACCACCAGTTTATAAACCAATTGGGTAAATTTTTTGTAAAACTTGAGCACAAACCTTTAAAAACCATGTGTGCTTAAGTTTATTATTATTATAATAAAATATTTTGTGAAAAGCCTGGATATAATCCCAGTAAGTAAAATTCATGTTTATTCCTTTAACAGGAACCTGTCTCTCCTGCATCGTGGAGATTCCCCAATCTTTTGCAGATATAATCTGCTTAATAGTAATTTCTGAGAAGTTATAAACATTCTTATCATAATCAGAGATGAAATGCTGAAATTCTGCACTTCCGGTATGACTTAGAATAGACTCATAATAAGTTCAAGTCTTATATGCTTCTCCAGGGAAATATAATCCTTTTGTCAGATACCTTTGGATTATATTCCAAGGTTCATTGCTTCTCTAAATATCAGAGTTTTCTAAAGAAATATAATTTCTTTCGTTGCCGTTTCTTCTGAAACTCTGACTGGGTCAGTCTCGTTAGTCAAAGAGGCATAGGTATTACCTTGCTCTTTTTTCTACAAATATGCCTGAATTTGTTCATATAATGAACTATCTTTAGGAATATCCTTAAGATTTATAGAAGATGAAGAAGCTTCGCAATCTTTGATTTAATCAGAGTTTTACTTTCTAACTGTATAACAGGAAAGGAAGAATCGTATGACGACCTTGTTTGTTGGGAGGAAGAGGATGATCTTCCTCGTCCGCGGTTTCTTCCTCCACGACCACGCACTTGTGACCATCAGTACCTCCCATGCTGCAAAATTGGAACAAATAGATTAGTACAAATCTGAAAAATTCATGTCACGACCCAAATCGGGGCCACGACTGGCACCCACATTTACCCTCCTATGTGAGCGAACCAACCAATCTAAACCTTAACATTTCAATGAATATCAACATAAAATAATGCGGAAGACTTAAACTCATTCATAAAATCAAACCATTAACTATTATTATCCCAAAAATCTGGAAGTCATCATCACAAGAACATCTATGATCAAATTACTAACTAAAAATGTCTAAGAAGCTAAAAATACATAAAAAGCTAGTCTATGCCGGAAGTTCAAGGCATCAAGACTTGAAGAAGAAGATCCAGTCCAAGCTAGAAGCATTAGCTCACCCTGAATTTCCGATGTAGTAAAGACTGGCTTGAATTATCGCTGAGTCGAAGACGACGGCACGTTAATTTGCACTCCACAAATAACAAAGAAGAAAACATAAAAGTAGGGGTCAGTACAAAACACGGGTACTGAGTAGATATCATCGGCCAACTCAAAATAGAAGACAATATGTACCAAGTAATATCATAAAATCAACTATGGTACTCAACAAGTAGCAACAACAAGTAATATATCATTAACAATTACCGTCCAGTTCACACATGAGGACTCAAGCCTCCATACCATACTCATTTGGGAATTAGATTCATTAGATTGAGTATATTAACATCTTTCAAGATTCATTATCTTTGTTTCTCTTGTGTCGGTACGTGACACTCCGCTCCCTCATACATCTTTAATCCTCTTGTGTCGGTACGTGACACTCTGATCCTCTACTACTATGTGTCGGAACGTGACACTCCGATCCCCTAAATCTACGTGTCGGTTTGTGACACCCGATCCCCTAAATCTACGTGTCGGTTCGTGACACCCGATCCCCTAAATCTACGTGTCGGTTCATGACACCCGGTCCCCCTAATACTACGTGTCAGTTCGTGACACCCGATCCCTTAATTCTATGTGTCGGAACGTGACACTCCGATCCCCTAATCTCCTTCTATCAATTTATCAAGCCTTCTTTCTCACTAAGGCATCATCAATCTCATTATTTTAGTTCATCACGCCTTCTTTTATACCAAGGCCTCATCATTACAAGATATTAGGTTTTTTATCAAGATTTTGGATTCAATAGCTTCATCAATACTTAATATAGTCACAATTATATAATCACATTCATGCATGCATACGATCAAGCACATAGCAGGGTTTACAACATCATCAATACATAATTCACTATTAAGAGTTTTACTACGAATATCGTAAGAGAAACCATAACCTACCTCCACCGAAGAATTGAAATCAAGCAAGTTAATCCTCAAAGATGCTTCGTTCCTCTCTCTCTTGATCGATTCTCCCTCTCTTTGTTCTTTCAAATTTTCTTATTCAAACCCTCTTTCTTTTACCCTAATTAGTATATAATTAAGTTTAAAAGATGGCATTAATAACCCACTAATTAACTTAAGGTTACCTCTTTTAACCCCCAAGTAATTAGAATTATAATCCTTAACCCTCTAACTTTATATTTAAAGTAGGAATAGTCCAAAACGTCCCTTAAAACGTGTAAAGAAATCCGACCCAGGCATCGGGATTACGCAACCCAGACGGGTCGTCGTACTGCGACGGTCCGTCTCCTGCAGTCGTCGCCGCAAGGTTCGAGACCCAAATTTCCACCAGTGCAGCGTGACGGTCCGTCACACCTGTGACGGTCCGTCCTGCCATTCCGTCACGAAGTTCAGAGAGTCGATTTTCAGTACCCAATTTCAGAATTTCTAAGTGTTTTGAAACCAGACCCTGTGACGGTCCGTCGTGCCCATGACGGTCCGTCATGGGGTCCGTCGTTTCAGCCAATTTTCCAGAAATAAAATCTGCTGCTCAAAACGACTAAATAGGTCGTTACAATAGATACCAATTTACCCATCGTTCGTCCTCGAACGATCACAAGAAGAAAAACAGGGGTGATAAGGAGTACCTGAATCTTTAAACAGATGTGGGTATCTTTCTTGCATATCTGCCTCCTTCTCCCAAGTGGCTTCTTCAACCGGTCGATTCTTCCATTGCACCTTGATGGATGCAATCTCCCTTGACCTCAACTTGCGAACTTCTCTATCTAAAATAGCAATCGGTTCCTCCTCGTAAGACAGATTCTCATCAAGCAAAACTGAATCCCAACGGATAATGTAGTTTCCGTCCCCATGGTATCTTTTCAACATCGACACATGGAATACCGAATGTACTCCGGATAGTCCTGGAGGCAAGGGTAACTCATAAGCCACCTCCCCTACTCGCTTAAGTACTTCAAAGGGACCAATGTACCTTGGGCTTAGCTTGCCTCTTTTACCAAACCGCATCACCCCTTTCATTGGCGAAACTTTCAACAAGACTTGTTCACCCTCCATGAACTCTAAGTCTCTAACCTTTCGATCTGCATATTCTTTTTGCCTACTTTGCGCCGCTAGAAGCTTTCTTGAATAGACTTCACTTTCTCTAATGAATCTCTCAAAAGATCAGTACCCCAAGGTCTAACCTCGAATGCATCAAACCAACCAATGGGAGATCTACATTTCCTCCCATACAATGCTTCAAATGGGGCCATATCAATGCTTGAGTGATAGCTATTATTGTATGAAAATTCGGCTAAGGGTAAGAAGTTATCCCAATGACCACCAAATTCTATCACACATGCACGAAGCATATCCTCCAACACTTGAATCGTTCTCTCAGACTGACCATCGGTCTGGGGATGGATCGCGGTACTAAGGTCCAACCTAGTACCCAATTCCGCATGCAATGTTTTCCAAAACTTAGAAGTAAACTGCGTACCTCTATCTGATATGATGGATAGTGGAACCCCATGCAATCGAACGATTTCTGAGATATAGATTTTTGCTAACTTTTCTGCATTATAAGTCACCTTGACCGGAATGAAATGAGCAGACTTAGTTAACCTATCAACAATCACCCAAATAGAGTCGTACTTACCCATCGTCTTTGGAAGACCAACCACGAAGTCCATTGCGATTCTATCCCATTTCCATTCCGGAATGGGCATTCTCTGAAGTGTTCCTCCGGGCCTTTGGTGTTCATACTTTACTTGTTGACAGTTTGGACATTTGGCAATAAAGTCAACAATATCACGCTTCATTCTACTCCACCAAAAGTGTTGCTTTAGGTCACGATACATCTTGGTTGCACCCGGATGTATAGAATACCTTGAACTATGAGCCTCTGCCAAAATAGTGTTGATCAAATCATCGATGCGGGGTACACATACCCTTCCCTTAATCCTCAACACACCTTTCTCATCGATTGTTGCTTCTTTAGCCTCTCCTTGCAACACTTTATCTCGAATCCGGATCAATTTCTCATCATCAAACTGCTTCCCCTTAAACTTGTCAAGGAAGGAGGATCTTGTCTCCACACAAGCTAACAATCCTCCCTTCTCATTTACTTCCAACCTCATAAGGTCATTAGCTAAAATCTGCACTTCTCTTGCCAATGGGCGTCTAGAAGCTTGCAAATGAGCTAGACTTCCCATGCTTCCCGCCTTTATACTTAAAGCATCTGCCACAACATTCGCCTTCCCCGGATGATACAAGATAGTGATATCGTAGTCCTTCAGTAGTTCCATCCATCTCCTTTGTCTCAAGTTCAAATCTTTCTGAGTAAAGACATACTGTAGGCTACGATGATCCGTATAGACTTCACACTTAACCCCATATAAATAGTGCCTCCATTGCTTCAATGCAAATACTACCGCGGCCAATTCCAAGTCATGAGTTGGATAGTTACGTTCATGCACTTTTAATTGTCTTGAAGTATAAGCAATCACATTCTTTTCTTGCATTAGCACTGCACCCAAACCCGAATAGGATGCATCACAACAGACAATGAAATTCTTACCTTCCACTGGCAAGATAAGGATAGGCGCGGTAGTCAACAAAGTCTTGGGTTTCTGAAAGCTTTCCTCACACTCATCCGACCATACAAATGGAACATTTTGCTTAGTCAAGTTCGTCAGTTGGGAAGCAATAGAAGAGAAACCCTTGACAAATCGGCGGTAGTAGCTAGCTAACCCAACAAAGCTTCTTATTTTTGACACATTAGTGGGTCTCACCCAATTCTTCACTGTCTCAATCTTAGATGGATCTACCATCACTCCTTCCTTAGAAACCACATGCCCCAAGAAGGACACTGCATCTAGCCACAACTCACACTTAGAGAACTTGGCATAAAGCTTTTTCTCCCTCAACATTTCCAATACCATTCTCAAATGCTCCTCATGTTCCTTCTTGCTTTTAGAGTATATCAGTATATCATCAATAAACACGATCACAAAGAGATCCAGATATGGCTTAAAAATCCCATTCATCAAGCTCATGAACGCAGCAGGGGCATTCGTAAGACCAAAGGACATCATTACAAATTCATTATGTCCATACCTAGTTCGAAAAGCAGTCTTTGGCACATCCGTTGCCCGTATTTTCAATTGATGATAACCGGATCTCAAGTCGATCTTAGAGAAGACACAAGCACCTTGTAATTGATCGAACAAGTCATCAATGCGAGGAAGAGGATACTTGTTCTTAATAGTTACCTTGTTCAACTGCCGGTAGTCTATGCACATCCGAAAACTCCCATCCTTCTTCTTCACAAACAAAACCGGAGCACCCCAAGGAGATGCACTTGGTCTAATGAAGCCTTTGCTCAACAACTCTTGAAGTTGAGCCTTTAACTCTCTTAATTTGGCGGGAGCCATTCTATAAGGGGGTATAGAAATGGGGCGAGTACCCGGTTCAAGATCGATACAGAAGTCAATATCCCTATCTGGTGGCATACCAGGAAGATCTGCAGGGAACACATCCAAAAACTCATGAACTACCGAAACCGACTCAATCGAGGGTACTTGAGTAGTCTCATCCTTGAGATGTGCCAAGAAAGCTAAACACCCTTTACTAACCATTTTCTTAGCACGAAGAAAAGATATGATACGCACCGGATTGGAAGTGTAGTCACCCTCCCACACTAACGGATCTGTCCCAGGCTTTGCTAATGTCACTGTTTTAGCATTACAATCCAAGATCGCAAAATTCGGAGAAAGCCAAGTCATACCCAGAATTACATCAAAGTCAACCATTTCTAAGATAACCAAATCTACATAAGTGTTGCTCCCCACAAAGTTCACCAAACAAGACCTATATACCCTTTCAACTACCACAGACTCACCCACCGGAGTAGAAACACGAATAGGCATATCAAGTAATTCAAAATGTAAATTTAGACCATTAGCAAATGAGGAAGATACATAAGAGAATGTGGATCCAGGATCAAACAATACAGAAGCCATGTAATCACAAACCAGAAGATTACCTGTGATGACAGCATCAGACGTCTCCGCCTCCGATCTCCCAGAGAAAGCATAACAATGGGCCCTTTCGTTAGTTTGTTCGTTGCCCCTACCATGTTGTGATGTAGTGGCTCCAGTTTGCCCATCACCTCGGCCGTTTTGGTGACCACCATTACCTCGACCACTACGTCCTCCAGAATAACGGCCTCTACCATGACCACCTCTACCTCTAGCTATTGGGGGTCTATAGCTCTGTTTGGGACAATTTCTCCTAATATGTCCCGTCTCCCCACATCCATAACACTCTCTAGAGTCAAGTAGAGGTCTCTCAGAGAAGTGTTGACCGGTCTGAGGTGGACCCCCAACTACAGTCTGTAGTGAAGACTGAATTGGTCGAACTGAGTAACCTCCGGAACCCTGTCCTCTAGTGTAGGAACCATTAAACTCACCTCCCTTTCGAAACCTTTTTGATGTCGATGTCGAGGTGAAGTCATCGGGCTTCACTCCTTCCACCTCTATCACGAAGTCTACCACTTCTTGGAAGGATTTTGTCGTAGCCGCTACCTGTAAGGCCGAAATCCGCAACTCTGACCTCAACCCCTTCACAAACCGGCGAATCCTCTCTTGTGGACTGAAACAGAGTTGAGTGGCATACCTTGATAAAGCACGAAACTTAGCCTCATATGCATTAACCGACATCCTACCTTGCTCTAGGCTCAAGAATTCATCTCTTTTCCTATCCCTCAAAGTCCGTGGGATGTACTTCTCCATAAACAAGCTAGAAAATGAGGCCCAAGTCATAGGTGTTGCCTCTGTCGGTTGACACTCAACATGTGATCGCCACTACATCTTGGCGTTCCCTTGAAACTGATAACTCACGAACTCGACACCAAACCGTTCTACTATACCCATCTTGTGTAGTAGCTCATGACAGTCAACCAGAAAATCGTAAGCATCCTCAGATTCGGCACCCTTGAAGACTGGGGGTTTCAATTTCAAGAACTTACTGAAAAGTTCATGCTGATCATTTGTCATTATAGGCCCAGTAGTCAGACGTGGAAACGTGCCTATCTCCAATGAGGCATCCATGCGGGGAGCCATAGTAGCCGCATGTTGTACCTCCGGAACCTGAGGTGCTGGTGCAGAAAACACTGGGGGTGTTTGGCCCTTATCAGATAACCCGCTAAGATAAGCCAGAACCTGATTAATCATCTCTGGGTAGGTTGGGGTGGCATTTCCTCATTCTGCACTTGTTCATTCTCCCCATCCTCCCCCTCTCTTACTACTTCCTCAGTCGGTGGAGGAGTCACTGCCCTAGCATCAGATGGGCTAGGTTCTCGTCCTCTTCCTCTAGAGGACGTCCTCCCACGACCTCTACCACGGCCTCTTGCCGCTGTTCTCCCTCGAGCCACAGCCCTAGTGGCTGGCTCAGATGTTTCTTGTCTGGCCGGTGTTGGTGTTGGCGTAGTCGTTGCTCTAGTTCTAACCATCTGCGAAAGAGAGTGAAGATCGTCAGATACCAATTGGTATCACCTAGATACCAATTGGATTCAAGTAATAGCACGAAAGAAAGAAAGAAAGAATGGAATTTTCCTAAAGTCTTATAGCCTCTCAAAGAAAAGTAAAGGCGTCCCCCTACCGTTCCTTAAGACTCTACTAGACTCGTTCTTGTGTGATGAGACCAACGAACCTAATGCTCTGATACCAAGTTTGTCACGACCCAAATCGGGGCCGCGACTGGCACCCACATTTACCCTCCTATGTGAGCGAACCAACCAATCTAAACCTTAACATTTCAATGAATATCAACATAAAATAATGCGGAAGACTTAAACTCATTCATAAAATCAAACCATTAACTATTATTATCCCCAAAATCTGGAAGTCATCATCACAAGAACATCTATGATCAAATTACTAACTAAAAATGTCTAATAAGCTAAAAATACATAAAAAGCTAGTCTATGCCGGAAGTTCAAGGCATCAAGACTTGAAGAAGAAGATCCAGTCCAAGCTAGAAGCATTAGCTCACCCTGAATTTCCGATGTAGTAAAGACTGGCTTGAATTACTGTTGAGTCGAAGACGACGGCACGTTGGCTGCACTCCACAAATAACAAAGAAGAAAACATAAAAGTAGGGGTCAGTACAAAACACGGGTACTGAGTAGATATCATCGGCCAACTCAAAATAGAAGACAATATGTACCAAGTAATATCATAAAATCAACTATGGTACTCAACAAGTAGCAACAACAAGTAATATATCATTAACAATTACCGTCAAGTTCACACATGAGGACTCAAGCCTCCATACCATACTCATTTGGGAATTAGATTCATTAGATTGAGTATATTAACATCTTTCAAGATTCATTATCTTTATTTCTCTTGTGTCGGTACGTGACACTCCGCTCCCTCATACATCTTTAATCCTCTTGTGTCGGTATGTGACACTCCGATCCCCTACTACAATGTGTCGGAACGTGACACTCCGATCCCCTAAATCTATGTGTCAGTTCGTGACACCCGATCCCCTAAATCTACGTGTCGGTTCGTGACACCCGATCCCCTAAATCTACGTGTCGGTTCATGACACCCGGTCCCCCTAATACTACGTGTCGGTTCGTGACACCCGATCCCTTAATTCTATGTGTCGGAACGTGACACTCCGATCCCCTAATCTCCTTCTATCAATTTATCAAGCCTTCTTTCTCACTAAGGCATCATCAATCTCATTATTTTAGTTCATCACGCCTTCTTTTATACCAAGGCCTCATCATTACAAGAGATTAGGTTTTTTATCAAGATTTTGGATTCAATAGCTTCATCAATACTTAATATAGTCACAATTATATAATCACATTCATGCATGCATACGATCAAGCACATAGAAGGGTTTACAACATCATCAATACATATCATTCGCTATTAAGAGTTTTACTACGAATATCATAAGAGAAACCATAACCTACCTCCACCGAAGAATTGAAATCAAGCAAGTTAATCCTCAAAGATGCTTCGTTCCTCTCTCTTGATCGATTCTCCCTCTCTTTGTTCTTTCAAATTTTCTTATTCAAACCCTCTTTCTTTTACCCTAATTAGTATATAATTAAGTTTAAAAGATGGCATTAATAACCCACTAATTAACTTAAGGTTACCTCTTTTAACCCCCAAGTAATTAGAATTATAATCCTTAACCCTCTAACTTTATATTTAAAGTAGGAATAGTCCAAAACGTCCCTTAAAACGTGTAAAGAAATCCGACCCAGACTGGGATTACGCAACCTGTGACGGGCCGTCGTGCCTGCGACGGTCCGTCCTGCAGGTCGTCGCAAGGTTCAGAGACCCAAATTTCCACCAAGGGTCTGTGACGGTCCGTCACACCTGTGACGGTCCGTCACACCTGTGACGGTCCGTCCTGCCATTCCGTCACGAAGTTCAGAGAGTCGATTTTCAGTACCCAATTTCAGAATTTCTAAGTGTTTTGAAACGAGACCCTGCGACGGTCCGTCGTGCCCATGACGGTCCGTCGTGGGGTCCGTCGTTTCAGCCAATTTTCCAGAAATAAAATCTGCTGCTCAAAACGACTAAACAGGTCGTTACAATATCCGGAAATATCCATTTACCAGTCATTATTTGCAAAGGAAAGGTCAGAAAAATGGTGACCCTTGTATAAAGAAATCTAGAACCAAATCATCGATAATTATATCAAGAATTTTTTCTTTTAAATCTTCATTTAAAGGTAAAACTCTCAAAATTGTTATAAGAGTTTTATCACCAAGAAAATATTGATAAGTAGACATGGTTAACAAATGATTTTAGGAAGACAAGAATTCTCTTGATAAGAAGCCAGGAAGCGAATTATCAGTTCCCTTTTTATACTGAATTTCGAAGTCGAAAGGAGCTAATTGTGCTTGCCACATGGCAAACATTAACTTAGAAATGTCATGTTTAAAATCTTTATCAAACATATATTTAACTGATTGAGCATCAGTTCTAATAATAAATTTTTGATTATATAAATCATCCGAAAATTTAAAAACACATTTAACAATACAAAGCATTTCATGAGCAACAGTCGCATATTTGCGCTGAGGTTCAGACCATTTGCCTGAATGAAATCTAATAAGATATTCAATTTTATCATGGGGATTAATTTACTTTAAAATTCCACCATAACTGATATTAGAAGCATCTGTCTCCACAATTTTAATCCAATTTGGATTTGCTAAAGTAAGACAAGGCAAATATTTTACTCTTTGTTTTATAGATTTAACTAAATCAGTAAGATCATTATTCCAAGGTAATATTTTACCTTTTTTTAATCTGTCACTTAAAGGAGCAATATCTTTAGATAAATTTTTATAAAATGGAGAAATATAATTTAAACTGCCCAAAAATCTTTGCAACATTGTTTTATCAGTAATTTCATCAGAAAATTTTGATGCAAAATCAATGGATCGCTGAATAGGAGTTATTTTTCCTTGACTAATTTGGTGACACAAAAATCTCACATTAGTCTAAAAAAGACTCATCTTGGTTTTAGAAATAGCCAAACCATTTTGTATAACAATTTTTTTTGAAAATATCAAGATGTTTAATATGAGATTCTAATGTTTTAGAGTAAACAAGAATATCATCTATATAAACAATTATAAAATCCATATATGGGTTAAAAAGATCATTCATAATTTTCTGAAATTCAGAAGGAGCATTCTTTAAACCAAAAGGCATAACGTTCCATTCGTATTGACCAAATGGAACATTAAACGCAGTTCTATAAGTATGTTCTTCAAAAATTTGAATTTGCCAATAACCTGATTTTAAATCAAATTTATAAAATATATTGGCATCATATAATCGTGAAAGAAGATCTTTTTTAATTGGAATAGGATATCTAATCCATTTTAAAACTTTGTTCAAAGGTTTATAATTTATTACTAACCTGGGAAAAACTCTTTCTTGTTCTGCAGCGTTATTGTCACGACCCAAAACCGAGCCGTGACTGGCACCCACACTTACCCTCCTATGTGAGCGAACCAACCAATCTAAACCCTAACATTTCAATATAATATCAACAGAAAGTAATGCGAAAGACAATTCATTAATAAAAACCAATTCAATAACTTCTAAAATTCAACATCTATTATTCCCCAAAATCTGGAAGTCATCACCACAAGAACATCTATGATCAAATTACTAAACTAAGAGTATCCCAAAAAGCTAACACAAGTAAAAGCTAGTCCGTGTCGAAACTTCAAGGCATCAAGACATGAGGAAGAAGATCTAGTCCAAGCTAGAAGCATTAGCTCACCCTGAAGATCCGGTGTGACGAAGACTGGCTAGAATTGCGGTTGAGTTGAAGACGATGGCACGTTTGCAGCACTCCACAAATAACAAAGAAGAAAACATAAAAGTAGAGGGGTCAGTACAAACACAAGTACTGAGTAGATATCATCGGCCAACTCAAAATAGAAGACAATATATATCAAATAATATTATAAAACAAACTACAATACTCAACATGCGACATTTACCATTATCATAGCTCTTGGTCATAACACCAAGCACATCAATGAGGACTCACGCCTCCCCATCATACTCATTTGGGAATTAGGTTCATTAGATTGAATTTATTAACATATTTCAAGATTCATTATCTTTATCCCCCTCGTGTCGGTACGTGACACTCAGCTCCATCTACTATCCTGGTATCGGAACGTGACACTCCGATGCTCACATACTATCCTGGTACCGGAACGTGGCACCCGATCCATATATTATCCTGGTGTCGGAACGTGACACTCCGATCCTCATTCTATCCTGGTACCGGAACGTGGCACCCGATCCATATACTATCCTGGTGTCAGAACGCGACACTCCGATCCTCATTCTATCCTGGTATCGGAACGTGGCACCCGATCCTCTATTTCTATCCTGGTACCGGAACGTGGCACCCGATCCCCTAATCTCACCACTTTCGTTCATCAAGCCTTCTTTTATACCAAGGCATCATCATTAACAAAGTAGATTAGGGTTTCTTTTCAAGATTTGGGATTCAATAGCTTCATCGTGCTTATTTATTCACAATTACATAATCATATTCATGCAAGCATACAATTAAGCATATATAAGGGTTTACAATACTACTAACACATATCATTCGCTATTAAGAGTTTACTACGAATAGTGTGAAAACCATAACCTACCTCCACCGAAGATTAGTGATCAAGCAAGCAATTTCCCACAGCTTTGTTTTCTCTCTTCCTCGTTCGATCGATCCTCTCTCTCTCTCATGTTCTTTCTATTTTTCTTATTCAAACCCTCTTTCTTTTACCCTAATTAGCATATAATTAAGAATAAAAGATGGAAATAATAACCCACTAATTAACTTAAGGTTACCTCTTTTAACCCCCAAGTAATTAGACTTATTAACATTAACCCACTAACTGTATAATTAAAGCAGGAATAGTCCAAAACGTCCCTTAAAACATTTAAAGAAATCCAACCCAGACTGGGATTACGCGATGCTGTGACGGCAAGCCGTCAGGCTGCGACGGTCCGCCCCGCTCGTCACAGAGTTCAGAGACTCAATTTCCTTGAAGAGTCTGTGACGGTCCGTCGTGCCCACGACGGTCCGTCCTGCCATTCCATTACGAAGTTCAGAGAGTCGATTTCAGTACCCAATTTCAGAATTTCTAAGTGTTTTGAAACGAGACCCTGCGACGGTCCTTCTTGTCCATGACGGTCCGCGTGGGGTCCGTCGTCTCAGCCAGTTTTCCAGAAATAAAATCTGCTGCTCAAAACGACTAAACAGGTCGTTACAGTTATTAACATAAAAAGCAGTACAAGACCAAGGAGATTTAGAGGGTTTTATAAGATCCTTCGATAATATATTATCAATTTCCTTTTTACAGAAATCAACTAATTCAGTATTCATCTGACAGGGGCGAGATTTTGTGGGAATATCTGATTCATCAAAAGAATTTTCATACGACAAGGTTACAATATGCTTTTTCCTTTCCCAAAAAGCATAAGGATGTTCTGCACAAATATCGGCTACCATTTTTTTAGAAATCTATTTAATTTTTTTCTTGTACTTTAGGTGATTGTAAAGACTCTGAAATATTCAGACTATAAATTTCCATTTGTAAAGAGTCAATATGCTTTTGTTTCAAATGAATCAAAGAGTTAATATCTTTAGTAACTGGTTCAGTTATGAATTCAAAATTAATGGTATTACCATTATAATTTGCTGTAAAACCTTTTGCATTTAGTTTAGAAAAGGGATATAAAGCGTTAATAAAAGGAGTACCAAGAATAATTGGCGGATATAATTGATTTTTAACCAGAAAGAAAAAGTGAGGGATACAAACCTTGCTCTGGAAAATACAAGTATTAGACAATTTATATTTTATGTCTAAAGCATGATTAGAATCAGATTTAACAATATGAGTTGTTTATTCAGAAAATCTTGAAGGAATTAATCCTTCCAGAATACAACTAACATCAGCACCACTATCAATCATAGCAATATTTGTAATTTTAAAATCATTATTAATCAGAATGGTGCAATTTATATACCGACGATGAGCAGTAACAATTTGCATCATTTCCAGAAATTTAGGACTAAGAGATTCATTAATCTCTTCATCTATAACAGCTCTACCTTTATCAGAAACAGGAATATCTCTATCTTTTTCTAATTGAGAAATACGATGATTATTAATCAACTGATTTTGTTTTAAAGATTTAATCTTTTTTTAATGTTTTCAGCCTCATGTTTTAAATCATCAAGAGAAGTATTTCTTACAACATCTGGTCCCTTCTTTTCAAGTCTAGAAAAAACTTCTTGTAAAAAATAAGGACTAGCATTGTAATTGAAGTTTTCAAAATTTTTATTTTCATTCTTCTTTGGTTTTTCAAAAATTTTTGAAGAAGAGGTTTTTGAAGAAGCCATTTCTAAAATCTTGTTTCTAAGATTTTCATCAGGAACATCTTTTAAAGTTCAATAACATTTTCTGAAGAAATCATTTTAAAAGTTAATTCTTCAAAACTTTGTTGCAATTTATCTAAATAAGAATCTTCCATCTGAGATTGCAATTTATAAAATTCATCTTGCCCACAAGAACAATTATCACCTGGACAATTAGCACATTTATTAGTAGCATTGTCAACATTATTATCTATACCATAACCTGAAGAATTGCCAGAAGAATTGTAATCTGAATCAGATTCATAAAGTAACTCATATAGTTTATCTTGAGTTGGTTTATCCAACTCTAAAGCTTTAAACTTATCAGCCTTACAATTTGTTGCAAGATGACCAAAACGTCCACACTTATAACATTTGATGTTTTTTAAATCTCTTTTGGAGAAATTTCTGGCAAACCTTATTGCCTTTCTATGAGCTTTATTCTCTTCTTTCTTTTCTTTGTATCGTTTTGAATGATGCCTTCTTTTATGGTATCTTTCTTCAATTTGACCTGTCTTTGGTTTAGCACTAGAAGGTCCTTCTATTCCAAACTGTGTACAAAAATCTCCCAATTGAGACCTTTCAGACATTTGAGTCCTTTTTATTTGTTGAGCCATCTTAAGCTCATTACAAAGATTTAATCCTTCTTGAGTACAAATCCCTATTAACTTTCCACAAGTTAATGTATCATAAGGGATTTATGGTCGATTTCCTCTCAAAACTTTCTTAACTCTTTCAGAGAATAATGAAGGAAGACCATCAATGAATCTATTCTTCTAGTAACTTGATTTACTTTCAGGTAGATCCATAACTTTACTCATGAAAGTATCATTATACCATCGGAAATATCTCAAAAGGTTGCATTTAAGCCCATTTAATAACGTTCGAATAGTCTCATTTTGATTGGAAAATCTTCCATTAAAATGTTCCAAAATAGTAAGAACAAGCGTATAAACTGCATCTTCAACCTTTTGAGTTGTAATCTTTTCTACTGGTTTTCCATCTTCACCAGTAACTAGTTATCTTTTAACTTCTTCTTTGTATGCATCTGTTATAGCATACTTTTCTTCAGGTGTTAAGAAATTATCCCACCATCCTCTGAGTTGACCTGTTAATCCTGCTATAATCATTTTACATATAGCATGATCAGTATTCTGATTTGTATGACGACAAATTGATGAATACATCAACATTCGATGTACTATAATGGAAACCTGTCTTTCAGTCAAGGCATCCAAATTCCATTCATACACCATTTTACCACTGTAAGATGCATTTGTTTGATTCCAATCTCTTTCTTCAACTAACACATCTTGGGGAGTAGGACGAGGATAATAATAAGTCATCATTGAAGGGAGAGTTGCATAACCCCCTTTTTCTATAATTTTTTGCTTTTGATTATAACCTGATTTAAATCTTCGGGCACTTATTTCTGAAACATTCTAATTCGGATCTTGAATACCAAGGAGTTGATTTTCAAACTTAGCAATATTTGATTCAGAAAAATTATTTGTAATCGGTTTCGAACTCAAACCGGACAATTTTCTGTAAAGAAGATTTTCTAAATCATGAAAGGATTTAACTTTAAAATCAGCAGTATTAATAGGACGCTGAATATGAGTAGGAACACTTAAAGAAATTTTTGAAGTTGAAGGTTTATCTTCTTTTGGACATTTTTGAAATTCTTTTACCAAAATAATTAATTCATCTAATTTTTTATCTAAAGAACTGATATGTTCTCCAAGAACTTTAACATATAAGCTCAAATAATTATTTTGAGAAATAAGATTATTAATCTCATGAATAGTAATCTGGGCAACATATTTGGTAAAATAAAAGGAGCTTTAGGAGGATAGATGGCCTAACTAATAGTGCTATCACTTTCTTTAAAGTTTCTTTCTATAACTTTGATATATAAAGGCAAATAAGTAGTTATAAACCATGGAACAAAATAAATAATTTTGTTATGCAAAGCACAAGTTTCATAAAACTCTTGAGAAATATTATTTAAATCGTCTTGATTATATGTTTCAAAAAACCAAGTTCTAAACTGGTTCCATTTTTTATTATAAAATTCCTTTTGAATATGTTTTTGAGCCAGGGATCCTGGATTGAAATCCAATTGTTGACTCATCATCATCAAATTTCGTTGAGATCTGTTGATTTATCAACATTGAAATCCATTTCTGACTGAGTTAGATCTAAATCTTACAACTTATCTATTGCTTGAACAATATTTGTTTTAGGGTCTATTCTTACCCTTTCAACCAATCCTTCACTCATAGTATCACTTAAAGTGTGAAGAGACAAAGGTCATCGTCTTGCTGATCCATAACTAGGACCTTCTTGACTTATATGAGAGATATGATGAATTTCAAGTAACCTTCTATAACCAGAGAAAGATCTCCTATTATAAATAGAAGAATTATAATCAGGATAATTATCAGTAAATTCAATGCAAACCTTACCATCTGGATTTTGAGTAATATGAGAATAGTCATTATTAGTGACTTCTTCAGCAACCTGTCTTTGAGACAAAACATCACTTAAAATCCATCTATCATGAAAATTAATTTCATCCCATTTAATAGGTCTTCTGGTAGTAATTTTAGATTTAGTAAAATTAGTTTCAACCAGAATTGTTTCATTAGACGAATCATATAATTTACATCTAGGGTTTAAAGTAGTTAACAACTTACAATAAATCCTATAAGATAAGCAAATAAGCTTAGATCCAATAGCATAATTATAACCATGAGCCTTAACATTTAATGTTAATGCATCAAAAATATTTCTATCAGATAAAGATAATTGCAAATTAGGTTGCGTATTGAAATAAATTAGTCCATAAGCAAAAGTAGATTCAATCGAACCCATAAGAGATTGTCGGAAATTTAAATTTCTAGCATCTCGAAGAGCTGCTAAAAATGTTTCAGGTAACCCTTTAAGAGTTAACGGTTTAAAAGCAATCTGCACCATACCAATATGCATCAAGTTATATTTATATTTATAAATATCAATATCTCTTTTGTTCAATAGTTGAACAACCTGTTCATCAGAATTAAGAGCTAAAGATTGTTCAGTAGTTTTAACCACCTACTTAGTAGACATTTTATCAAACCAACCATAATCATAAATTAATTTAGTATCCACTTTAGCGATAGTCCATTTTCTTAACAAATCAAGGTTTTGAGGTATATCTACCTCTTCCAATCTAGTACTTTTAATATTATTATCACTAAAATTCATAAATTTGATAAAATTTCATATCCATACTTCGCTTACATTAGATGTGTTACATGTTCTTATAGAAAATCTGGCTCTAATACCATAACAGGATCGAGAGGCTAGCAGTAGTCCACACGGCCATCCAGATCTAGCTTTGCCCATGACCAAGTTATACTAGAAACGTATTATAGTTTTGTTAAATATTTTATCCTAAGTTTCGGCTGTATGGTAAACTTTTACTCAAGCCTGGAGCCTGTCTTGATAATATGTATAGCAGTTCTAACATGGGTTTCAGGCTGCCCCTTTCTTCAACAATTAACTAGGACTAACAATACCACATGCTCGCTATCCAGTGTATTATCAGACTGTACCACCATCTCGAAACCAAGCCAAAACTTGTGATAAAAGATTTAAGAACTATATTAAGAATTCTTTATAACTTGATTAGATCCAGATATTAAACAAGAACATCATACAGAAATTATGAAGCTAGCATAGATATGAAAATTATCTTAGCCGGCCATGGATGCGGCAATAATAAAAGAAAATAAATAAAAGTTACAAAAAGGAAAATACCTTAAAATAATTCTTCAAGCAAACTTTTTTTTTTTTTTTTTATTATTATTATTATTATTATTATTATTATTAATATTATTATTATTATTATTATTATTATTATTATTATTATTATTATTATTATTATTATTATTATTACTATTATTATTATTATTGTTATTGTTGTTGTTGTTATTATTACTATTATTATTATTATTATTATTATTATTATTATTATTATTATTATTATTATTATTATCATTATTATTATTATTATTATCATTATTATTATTATTATTATTATTATTATTATTATTATTATTATTATTATTATTATTATTATTATTATTATTATTATTATTATTATTATTATTATTATTATTATTATTATTATTATTATTATTATTATTATTATGAATTTCAAAGGAGTCCTCAAGAAAATATTGTTTCTACTTATAAAACTTATTTAAATGTTGTACCAACGCATATCCAGCGTCCTATTGATACTACTGATTTTAAAGTAAAAACTTTTAGTGAGTTAGAAAGTCTTATTGATGAAAAACTTTCTGGTTTAAGTACTAAACCCATTGATTTACAAATGATATTTCCGATATTAATAAAACTAAAGGACAATTTTCTGAAAATAATAATTTACAAACTCTGAGATTAATTCTAGAATGTTTAAATCTGGTTATCGTAATCAACGAAAGATTGTTGGTAAAGGTGGCTATGCTACTATCCCTTCTATGATGACTTATTACTACCCTCGTCCAACTCCTCAAGATGTCTTAATAGAGGAAAGAGATTGGAATCAAACTAACACGTCATACAGTTTAAATGAGGTTCATGAATGGAATCTGGATGCTTTGAGTGATCGACAAGTTCCCATCATGGTACATCGGATGCTGATGTATTCGTCTATTTGCAGGCATACTAATAATAATTCTGACCATGCTACCTGTAAGATGATTATTACAGGTTTTACAGGTCAACTTTGAGGATGGTGGGATAATTTTCTATCTCCCGAAGAAAGGTATGCTATTAAAAATGCATATAAAGAAGAGATAAAAAGGAAGATAGTCACTGGTGAAGATGGAAAACCAACAGAAAAAATAACTAGTCAGAAGACTGAGGATGCAGTTTATACCCTAGTCCTCACAATTTTAGAACATTTTAATGGAAGATTTTCCAACCAGAATGAAACTATTATAACTCTGCTAAATGGTCTTAAGTGTAGACACTTAGGAGAATTCAGATGGTATAAAGACACCTTCCTAAGAAGAGTCATGGATTTACCAGAAAGTAAAATAAGTTATTAGAAAGCCAGATTTAAAGATGGACTTCCTCCCTTATTTGTGGAAAGAGTCAAGAAAACTCTAAGAGGGGATCATACAGAGATTCCTTATGATACTTTAACTTATGGAAAATTAATAGGGACTTGTACTCAGGAAGGATTAAATCTGTGCAATGAGCTTAAGCTAGCTCAACAAATTAAGAGAAATCAAATGTCAGAAAAATCTCAATTGGGAGACTTTTGTGCACAATTTGGGATTGAAAGACCTTCTAATCAAAATCAAAAGATATTCTCCGAAGAAGATCAAAAGAGAAGATACAAAAAGCGTTATTGATCAAAACGATATAAGGAAAAGAAGGAAGCTAAGAAAGCTTCTAGGAAGGCAACAAGATTTTCCAGAAATTTCTCTAAAAGAGATTTAAAGAATATCAAATGTTACAAATGTGGTAAATTTGGTCATCTTGTGTCACGACTCAAATCGATCCGCGAGTGGCACCCACACTTATCCTACTATGTGAGCGAACCAACCAATCTAAAACCCAACATTTCAAACATAATGAACAAAATACAATGCGGAAGACTTAAAACTCATTAACAAAATCGACTAAATAACTTCTAAAACTCAATACTTATTATTCCCAAAATATGGAAGTCATCATCACAAGAACATCTATCCTCAAATTACTAAATCTAAGAGTATCTAAGAAGCTAGAACAAATAAAACGCTAGTCCATGCCGAAACTTCAAGGCATCAAGACATGAAGGAGAAGATCCAGTCCAAGCTAGAAGCATTAGCTCACCCTGAAATTTGGTGCAATGAAGACTGGCTAGAGTTGCGGTTGAGTTGAAGACGACGGTACGTTTGCTGCACTCCACAAATAACAAAGAAAGAAACATACAAGTAGGGGTCAGTACAAAACACAAGTACTGAGTAGGTATCATCGGCCAACTCAAAATAGAAAACAGTATACATCAGATAATATCATAAAATCAACTACAACACTCAACAGGTAGCAACAACAAGTACTATAATCATTAATAAGTACGCCAAGTACACCCATGAGGACTCAAGCCTCAATACCATACTCATTTGGGGAATAGGTTCATTAAATTGAGTATATTAACATATTTCAAG
Source organism: Solanum arcanum (assembly GCA_027789145.1). Classification (NCBI taxonomy): domain Eukaryota; kingdom Viridiplantae; phylum Streptophyta; class Magnoliopsida; order Solanales; family Solanaceae; genus Solanum; species Solanum arcanum. Next base: position 34,035,103 of record CM050943.1, read on the forward strand.
ATTCTTTCTCTTTACTATCCTGGTGTCGGAACGTGACACTCCGATCCTCATCATACTATCCTGGTGTCGGAACGTGACACTCCGATCCTCATCATACTATCCTGGTGTTGGAACGTGACACCCGATCCATATACTATCCTGGTGTCGGAACGTGACACTCCGATCCTCATCATACTATCCTGGTGTCGGAATGTGACACCCGATCCATATACTATCCTGGTGTCGGAACGTGACACCCGATCCTTTATTACTATCCTGGTGCCGGAACGTGACACTCCGATCCTCATCATACTATCCTGGTGTCGGAACGTGACACCCGATCCTCTATTACTATCCTGGTGCCGGAACGTGACACCCGATCCACTAACCTCATTCTTTTAGTTCATCAAGCCTTCTTTTATACCAAGGCATCATCATTAACAAAGAGGTTTCAAGGTTTAGGATTCAATAGCTTCATCATGCTTATTTCATCACAATTATATAATCACATCATGCAAGCACACAATTAAGCATATAGAAGGGTTTACAATACTTCCCAATACATATCATTCGCTATTAAGGGTTTACTATGAAATAGCATAAACCATAACCTACCTCCACCGATGAATCGTGATCAAGCAAGATAATCCTCAAAATCTTTGCTATCCTCTTCGTTTCCCTCTTCTCTCGATCGTTTCGTTTCTCCCTCTCTCTGTTCTTTCTCTTTTTCTTATTCAAACCCTTTTTATTTTACCCTAATTACCATATAATTAAGTATAAAAGATGACAAAAGTAACCCACTAATTAATTCAAGGTTATTTCTTTTAACCCTCAAATAATTGAATTATTAACATTAACCCACTAACTTTATAATTATAAGCAGGAATAGTCCAAAACGCCCCTTAAAACATTTAACAAAAATCTGACCCAGCCAGGGTCACGCAGCCTGTGAAGGCCCGTCTTGCCTGCGACGGTCTGTCCTGCTGTTTTCGTCACAAAGTTCAGAGACTAAATTTCACTAAAGGGCTGTGACGGTCCATCGTGCCTACGACGTTCTGTCCTGCCATGTCATCGCGAAGTTCAGAGAATTGTTCTCAGTACCCAAATTTTCAGAATCTAAGTGTTTTGGAACGAGACCTCCTCGACGGTCCGTCTTGCCCATGACGGTCCATCGTGGGATCCGTCGACTCCGACTGTTATTACCAGAAATACTTTACTGCTCAAAACGACTAAACAGGTCGTTACAATAGATACCAATTTACCCATCGTTCGTCCTCGAACGATCACAAGAAGAATAACAAGGGCGAGAAGGAGTACCTGAATCTGTAAACAGGTGTGGTATCTTTCTTGCATATCAGCCTCCTTCTCCCAAGTGGATTCTTCAACTGGTCGATTCTTCCATTGAACTTTGATGGATGCAATCTCCCTTGACCTCAGCTTGCGGACTTCTCTATCTAAAATAGCAACAGGCTCCTCCTCATAAGACAAATTCTCATCAAGCAGAACTGAATCCCAACGGATGATGTAGTTTCCATCCCCATGGTATCTTTTCAACATAGACACATGAAATACCGGATGCACTCCTAACAGTCCTGGGGGCAAGGCTAATTCATAAGCTACCTCCCCCACGCGCTTCAGAACATCAAATGGACCAATATACCTTGGGCTTAGCTTACCTCGCTTACCAAACCGCATCACCCCTTTCATGGGCGAAACCTTCAGCAAGACTTGCTCACCCTCCATAAACTCCAAGTCTCTAACCTTTCGATCTTCATATTCTTTTTGTCTACTTTGAGCCGCTAAAACCTTTTCTTGAATGCATTTCACTTTATCTAACGATTCTCTCAGAAGGTCAGTACCCCAAGGTCTAACCTCAAATGCATCAAACCAACCAATGGGAGACCTACATCTCCTTCCATACAGTGCCTCAAATGGGGCCATATCAATACTTGAGTGATAGCTATTATTGTACGAGAATTCTGCTAAGGGTAAGAAGTTATCCCAATGACCACCAAATTCTATCACACATGCACGAAGCATATCCTCCAACACTTGAATCGTTCGCTCAGACTGACCATCGGTCTGAGGATGGAACGCAGTACTAAGGTCCAACCTAGTACCCAATTCAGCCTGCAATGTTTTCCAAAACTTAGAAGTAAATTGCGTACCTCTATCTGATATGATGGAGAGTGGAACCCCATGCAATCGAACAACTTCCGAGATGTAAAGTTTCGCTAACTTCTCTGCATTGTAAGTCACCTTGACCGGAATGAAGTGAACAGACTTAGTTAATCTATCAACAATTACCCAAATGGAGTCATACTTACCCATTGTCTTTGGAAGACCAACCACGAAGTCCATTGCAATTCTCTCCCACTTCCATTCCGGAATGGGCATTCTCTAAAGTGTTCCTCCAGGACTCTGGTGTTCATACTTTACCTGCTGACAATTTGGACATTTGGCGACAAACTCCACAATGTCACGCTTCATTCTACTCCACCAAAAATGTTGCTTTAGGTCACAATACATCTTGGTTGCACCAGGATGTATAGAATACCTTGAACTATGAGTTAATCAAATCATCGACGCGGGGTACACATACCCTTCCCTTAATTCTCAAAACACCTTCCTCATCGATTTTGTGCTTCCTTAGCCTCTCCTCGCAACACCTTATCTCGGATCCGGATCAGTTTCTCATCAGTAAACTGTTTTCCCTTAATCTTGTCAAGAAAGGAAGATCTTGCCTCCACACAAGCCAAAAATCCTCCCTTCTCATTTACTTCTAGCCTCATAAAGTCATTAGCCAGAGTTTGAACTTCTTTAGCATATGGGCGTCTGGAAACCTGTAAGTGAGCTAGACTTCCCATGCTTCCGCCCTTTCTACTTAAAGCATCTGCCACAACATTAGCTTTTCCCGGATGATACAGGATAGTGATATCGTAGTCCTTCAGTAGTTCCATCCATCTCCTCTGTCTCAAGTTCAAATCTTTCTGAGTAAAAACATACTGTAGGCTACGATAATCCGTATAGAATTCACACTTCACCCCATATAGATAGTGCCTCCATTGCTTTAATGCAAACACTACCGCAACCAACTCCAAATCATGGGTCGGATAGTTACGTTCATGCACTTTTAATTGCCTCGAAGCATAAGCAATTACATTCTTCTCTTGCATTAGCACTGCACCCAAACCTGAATAGGATGCATCACAATAGACAATGAAATTCTTACCTTCTACTGGCAAGGTAAGAATTGGTGCAGTAGTCAACAAGGTCTTGAGCTTCTGAAAGCTTTCTTCGCACTCGTCCGACCATACGAATGGAACACTTTGCTTAGTCAAATTTGTCAGTCGGGAAGCAACAGAGGAAAATCCCTTGACAAATCGACGGTAGTAGCTAGCTAAACCAACAAAGCTCCTTACCTCTGTAACATTAGTAGGTCTCTCCCAATTCTTCACTGCTTCAATCTTAGATGGATCCACCATCACTCCATCCTTAGAAACCAAGTGCCCCAAGAAGGACACTAAATCTAGCCAAAACTCACACTTGGAGAATTTGGCATAAAGCTTTTTCTCCCTCAACATTTCCAATACAAGCTCCTCATGTTCTTTCTTGCTCTTTGAGTATACCAATATATCATCAATGAATACAATGACAAAGAGATCCAGATATGGCTTAAAAATTCCATTCATCAGGCTCATGAAAGCGGTTGGGGCATTTGTAAGCCCAAAAGACATTACTAAGAACTCATAATGCCCATACCTGGTCCGAAAAGCAGTCTTGGGCACATCAGTTGCCCGTATTTTCAATTGATGGTAACCAGATCTCAAATCGATTTTTGTGAAGGTACAAGCACCTTGTAACAGATCGAACAAATCATCGATGCGAGGAAGAAGATACTTGTTCTTAACAGTTACCTTATTCAGTTGTCTGTAGTCTATGCACATCCGGAAACTCCCATCCTTCTTCTTTATAAACAAAACAGGAGCATCCCAAGGAGATGCACTTGGTCTAATGAAGCCTTTTCCTAACAATTCTTGAAGTTGAGCCTTTAACTCCCTTAACTCTGCGGGAGCCATTCTATAAGGGGATATAGAAATGGGGCGAGTACCCGGTTCCAGATCAATGCAAAAGTCAATATCCCTATCTGGTGGCATACCAGGAAGATCTGCAGGAAACACATCCATAAACTCACAGACTACCGAAACCAACTCAATTGAAGGTACTTGGGTAGTATCATCTCTGAGGTGTGCCAAGAAAGATAAACACCCTTTACTAACCATTCTCTTAGCATGAAGAAAGGAGATGATACGAACTGGAGTGGAAGTGTATTCACCCTTCCACACTAACGGATCTGTCCCAGGCTTGGCCAACGTCACAGTTTTAGCATTACAATCTAATATTGAAAAATTTGGAGAAAGCCAAGTCATACCCAGAATTACATCAAAATCAACCGTTTCTAAGATAACCAAGTCTACATGAGTATTGCTCCCCACAAAAGTCACTAGACAAGACCTATATACCTTTTCAACTATCACAGACTCACCCACCGAAGTAGACACACGAATAGGCATGTCAAGCAATTCACAAGGTAAATTAAGACCAGTAGCAAATGAGGAAGATACATATGAAAATGTGGAGCCAAGATCAAATAATACTGAGGCCATGCAATCACAAACCAGAAGATTACCTGTGATAACAGCATCAGATGTCTCCGCTTCAGACCGCCCGGGGAAAGCGTAACAATGGGCCCTATCACCTGTCTGCCCGTTGCCCCTACCATGTTGTGCTGTAGTGGCTACAGTTTTCCCGTCACCCTGGCCGTTTTGGTGACCACCATTACCTCGACCACCACGTCCTCCAGAATGACGGCCTCTTTCTTGACCACCTCTACCCCTAACTATTGGAGGTCTGTAACTCTGTTTTGGACAATACCTCTTAATGTGTCCAGTCTCCCCACATCCATAACACTCTCTGGATTCAAGCATCGGCCTCTGTGAGGATGACGAAGTCTGGGGGTAACCACCAAACTCAGAGAAATGTTGACCGGTCTACGGTGGACCCCCAACTACAGTCTGCAGTGAGGACTGAATTGGTCGGACTGAGTAACCTCCTGAACCCTGTCCTCTGGAGTAAGAACCATTAAACTCACCTCCCTTACGAAACCTTTTTGGTGTCGATGCCATGGTGAAGTCATCTGGCTTCACTCCTTCCACCTCTATCACGAAGTCTACCACTTCCTGAAAGGATTTTGCTGTAGCCGCTACCTGTAAGGCTGAAATCCGCAACTCTGACCTCAACCCCTTCACAAAACGGTGAATCCGCTCTTGTGGACTGAAACAAAGCAAGGTGGCATACCTGGATAATGCACGAAACTTAGCCTCATACGCAGTAACCGACATCCTACCTTGCTCTAGGCTCAAGAACTCATCCCTCCTCCTATCCCTCAAGGTCCGGGGGATATATTTATCCATAAAAAAACTAGAGAATGACGCCCAAGTCATAGGTGGTGCCTGTGCGGGTTGACACTCAACATGTGACCGCCACCACATTTTGGCATTTCCCTGAAACTGATAAGTTACAAACTCAACACCAAATCGTTCCACTATGCCCATTTATGTAATAACTCATGACAGTCAACCAGAAAATCATAGGCATCCTCAGATTCAGCACCCTTGAAGACTGGAGGTTTCAATTTCAAGAACATACTGAAAAGTTCATGCTGATCACTTGTCATTATAGGCCCTGTAGTCAACCGAGGAAATATGCCTATTTCCAATGAGGCATCCATGCGGGGAGCCATAGTAGCTGCATGTTGTACCTCCAGAACCTGAGGTGCTGGTGCAGAAAACACTGGAGGTGTCTGGCCTTGATCAGATAACCCGCTAAGATAGGCAAGAACCTGATTGATCATCTCTAGGGTAGGTTGGGGTGGTAATTCCTCATTCTGCACTTGTTCATTCTCTCCCTCCTCACCCTCTCTTACCACTTCCTCAGTCGGTGGAGGAGTCACCGCCCTAGTACCAGATGGGCTAGGTGCTTGTCCTCTTCCTCTAGAGGACGTTCTCCCGCGACCTCTTCAACGGCCTCTTTCCATTACTCCTCTTCGAGCTACAGCCCCAGTGGCTGGCTCAGACTCATCTTGTCTTGTCAATGTTGGTGTTGGCGCAGTTGTTGCTCTAGTTCTAACCATCTGCGAAATAGAATGAAGATGGTCAGATACCAATTTGTATCACTTAGATACCAATTGGATCCAAGTAATAGCACGAAAGAAAAAAAGAATGGAATTTTCCTAAAGTCCTATAGCCTCTCAAAGAAAAGTAAAGGCGTCCCCCTACCATTCCTTAAGACTCTACTAGACTCGTTCTTGTGTGATGAGACCAACGAACCTAATGCTCTGATACCAAGTTTGTCACGACCCAAATCGAGCCGCGAGTGGCACCCACACTTATCCTAATATGTGAGCGAACCAACCAATCTAAACCCCAACATTTCAAACATAATGAACAAAATACAATGCAGAAGACTTAAAACTCATTAACAAAATCGACTAAATAACTTCTAAAACTCAATACTTATTATTCCCAAAATCTGGAAGTCATCATCACAAGAACATCTATCCTCAAATTACTAAATCTAAGAGTATCTAAGAAGCTAGAATAAATAAAACGCTAGTCCATGCCGAAACTTCAAGGCATCAAGACATGAAGGAGAAGATCCAGTCCAAGCTAGAAGCATTAGCTCACCCTGAAATCTGGTGCAATGAAGACTGGCTAGAGTTGGGGTTGAGTTGAAGACGACGGTACGTTTGCTGCACTCCACAAATAACAAAGAAAGAAACATACAAGTAGGGGTCAGTACAAAACACAAGTACTGAGTAGGTATCATCGGCCAACTCAAAATAGAAAACAGTATACATCAGATAATATCATAAAATCAACTACAACACTCAACTGGTAGCAACAACAAGTACTATAATCATTAATAAGTACGCCAAGTACACCCATGAGGACTCAAGCCTCAATACCATACTCATTTGGGGAATAGGTTCATTAAATTGAGTATATTAACATATTTCAAGATTCTTTCTCTTTACTATCTTGGTGTCGGAACGTGACACTCCGATCCTCATCATACTATCCTGGTGTCGGAACGTGAAACTCCGATCCTCATCATACTATCCTGGTGTCGGAACGTGACACCCGATCCATATACTATCCTGGTGTCAGAACGTGACACTCCGATCCTCATCATACTATCCTGGTGTCGGAACGTGACACCCGATCCATATATTATCCTGGTGTCGGAACGTGACACCCGATCCTTTATTACTATCCTGGTGCCGGAACGTGACACTCCGATCCTCATCATACTATCCTGGTGTCGGAACGTGACACCCGATCCTCTATTACTATCCTGGTGCCGGAACGTGACACCCGATCCACTAACCTTATTCTTTTAGTTCATCAAGCCTTCTTTTATACCAAGGCATCATCATTAACAAAGAGGTTTCAAGGTTTAGGATTCAATAGCTTCATCATGCTTATTTCATCACAATTATATAATCACATCATGCAAGCACACAATTAAGCATATAGAAGGGTTTACAATACTACCCAATACATATCATTCGCTATTAAGAGTTTACTATGAAATAGCATAAACCATAACCTACCTCCACCGAAGAATCGTGATCAAGCAAGCTAATCCTCAAAATCTTTGCTATCCTCTTCGTTTCCCTCTTCTCTCGATCGTTTCGTTTCTCCCTCTCTCTGTTCTTTCTCTTTTTCTTATTAAAACCCTTTTTCTTTTACCCTAATTACCATATAATTAAGTATAAAAGATGACAAAAGTAACCCACTAATTAATTCAAGGTTATTTCTTTTAACCCTCAAATAATTGAATTATTAACATTAACCCACTAACTTTATAATTATAAGCAGGAATAGTCCAAAACGCCCCTTAAAACATTTAACAGAAATCCGACCCAGCCAGGGTCACGCAGCCTGTGACGGCCCGTCGTGCCTGCGACGGTCCGTCCTGCTGTTTTTGTCACAAAGTTCAGAGACTAAATTTCACTAAAGGGTCTGTGACGGTCCGTCGTGCCCACGATGTTCCGTCCTGCTATGTCGTCGTGAAGTTCAGAGAGTTGTTCTCAGTACCCAAATTTTCAGAATCTAAGTATTTTGGATGAGACCCCCTCGACGGTCCGTCGTGCCCATGACGGTCCATCGTGGGATCCGTCGACTCCGACTGTTATTAACAGAAATACTTTACTGCTCAAAACGACTAAACAGGTCGTTACATCTTGCTACAAACTTCAAGGCAGAAAAGCTTAAAGCTTTGGAATTTGATGATTCAACAGAAGAAAAAATTTATGAGCTATTGTACAAATCAGATTCGGGTTCTTCTCGTTATAGTTCAGATTCTTCTAATAGTGATAATGATAAATCTAATGCTACTAATAAGTGTGCCAATTGTAAAGGTGATACTTGTGTCTGTGGACAAGATGGATTTTATAAAATACAGACTCAAATAGAAGAATCAAATTTAGATAAATTACAGTCTCAATTTACTGACTTCAATCTTCATATGATATCTTCTGATAATGTCATTGAACTTTTAAAAGATGTTTCTGATGAAAATCTTAGTAAAAAAATTTTGGAAATGGCTTCTTCTCAAACCTCTTCTTCAAAATCTTTTGAAAAAACAAAGAAGAGTGAAACTTTAAATTATAACCCTAGCTCTTACTCTTTGCAGGAAGTCTTCTCGTCTTGAAAAGAAAGGGCAAGATATTTTCAAAACCAGAGATACTTCTCTTTATGATTTGAAACATGAAGTTGAAAAATTAAAAAAAAAAGAGATTAAATCTTTAAAACAAAATCAAAAGATTAATAATCATAATTTCGCAGTTAGAAAATGAAAAGATATTTCTTCGACTCATCTTACTGACAAAAGTAGGGCAGTTGTAGACGAAGAGATAGATCAATCTCTTAGTTCTAAACCTAATAGTTTTCTTGGAATGATGCAGATTGTTACTGCACATCGTTGGTATATTAATTGTACCATTCTAGTTAATAATGATTTTAAGTAACTAGTATTGCTATGATTGATAGTGGTGCAGATGTTAGTTGCATTCAGGAAGGATTAATTCCTTTAAGGTTTTTTGAAAAAACAACTCATATTGTTAAATCTGCATCTAATCATGCTTTAGACATAAAGTATAAGTTGTCTAATACTTGTATTTGTCAGAGTAAAGTCTGTATTCCTCATTTTTCTTTTTATTAAAAAATCAATTACATCCTCCGATAATTCTCGGAACTCCTTTTATAAATACTATATATCCTTTTTCAAATTTAAATGCAAAGGTTTTTCAGCGAATTATAATGGTCATACCATTAATTTTGAATTTATAACTGAACCAATCACTAGAGATATTAACTCTTTAATCCATTTAAAACAGAAACATATTGATTCCTTACAAATTGAAATATATAGCATGAATATCTTATTCATTTTCATTCAGGTAAATGGACTGAAGCCCAGCGCAAATATGCGACTATAGCACATGAAATGCTTTGTATTGTTAAATGCGTCTTCAAAAATTTCAAGATGATCTTTATAATCAATTTTTTTTATTAGAACAGATGCCCAATCTGTTAAATACATGTTTGATAAAGATTTCAAACACGATGCTTTGAAGTTAATATTTGCTAGGTGGCAGGCCCAACTAGCCCCTTTTGATTTCGAAATTCAATATAAAAAAGGAATTGATAATTCCTCCCAGACTTCTTATCCAGTAATATCTAACCTCCTAGAAAGAAAAAATTTTGTATGTATTATTTTGCATTTTTCTTTGATGATAGATCTCTAATGACCATTCTAAAGGTACTTCCTTTAGAAAAAGATATTCAAGAATTAAATCTTGACAAACTGATACCGTCAATAATACAAGATGACTTCTACTTTCTATGCATGATTATGAAGAAGTCATTAGTTCTTATTACCTGGACTTTGATGATTATGTCACGACCCAAAACCGAGCCGCGACTGGCACCCACACTTTGTAACGACCTGTTTAGTCGTTTTGAGCAGCAGATTTTATTTCTGGAAAACTGGCTGAAACGACGGACCCCACGACGGACCGTCACAGGCACAACGGACCGTCGCAGGGTCTCGTTTCAAAACACTTAGAAATTCTAAAATTGGGTACTGAAAATTGACTCTCTGAACTTCGTGACGGAATGGCAGGACGGACCGTCACAGGTGTGACGGACCGTCACAGACCCTTGGTGGAAATTTGGGTCTCTGAACCTTGCGACGACCTGCAGGACGGACCATCGCTGGCACGACGGCCCGTTACAGGTTGCGTAATCCCAGTCTGGGTCAGATTTCTTTACACGTTTTAAGGGACGTTTTGGACTATTCCTACTTTAAATATAAAGTTGAAGGGTTAAGGATTATAATTCTAATTACTTGGGGGTTAAAAGAGGTAACCTTAAGTTAATTAGTGGGTTATTAATGCCACCTTTTAAACTTAATTATATACTAATTAGGGTAAAAGAAAGAGGGTTTGAATAAGAAAATTTGAAAGAACAAAGAGAGGGAGAATCGATCAAGAGAGAGAGGAACAAAGCATCTTTGAGGATTAACTTGCTTGATTTCAATTCTTAGGTGGAGGTAGGTTATGGTTTCTCTTACGATATTCGTAGTAAAACTCTTAATAGCGAATTATATGTATTGATAATGTTGTAAACCCTGCTATGTGCTTGATCGTATGCTTGCATGAATGTGATTTTATAATTGTGACTATATTAAGCATGATGAAGCTATTGAATCCCAAATCTTGATAAAAAAACATAATCTCTTGTTAATGATGAGGCCTTGGTATAAAAGAAGGCGTGATGAACTACAATAATGAGATTGATGATGCCTTAATGAGAAAGAAGGCTTGATAAATTGATAGAAGGAGATTAGGGGATCGGAGTGTCACGTTCCGACACATAGATTTAAGGGATCGGGTGTCATGAACCGACACGTAGTATTAGGGGGACCGGGTGTCACGAACCGACACGTAGATTTAGGGGATCGGAGTGTCACGTTTTGACACATAGAATTAAGGGATCGGGTGTCACGAACCGACACGTAGATTTAGGGGATCGGGTGTCACGAACCGACACGTAGATTTAGGGGATCGGGTGTCACGAACCGACACGTAGATTTAGGGGATCGGAGTGTCACGTTCCGACACATAGTAGTAGGAGATCGGAGTGTCACGTACCGACATAAGAGGATTAATGAATATGAGGGAGCGGAGTGTCACGTACCGACACAAGAGAAATAAAGATAATGAATCTTGAAAGATGTTAATATACTCAATCTAATGAACATAATTCCCAAATGAGTATGGTATTGAGGCTTGAGTCCTCACGTGTGAACTTGACGGTAATTGTTAATGATATAGTACTTGCTGTTGCTACATGTTGGGTATCATAGTTGACTTTATGATATTAATTGATATATATTGTCTTCTATTTTGAGTTGGCCGATGATATCTACTCAGTACCCGTGTTTTGTACTGACCCCTACTTTTATGTTTTCTTCTTTGTTATTTGTGGAGTGCAGCAAACGTGCCGTCGTCTTCGATTCAACAGTAATTCAAGCCAGTCTTTACTACATCGGAAATTCAGGGTGAGCTAATGCTTCTAGCTTGGACTGGATCTTCTTCTTCAAGTCTTGATGCCTTGAACTTCCGGCATGGACTAGCTTCTTGTGTATTTTTAGCTTCTTAGAAATTTTTAGTTAGTAATTTGATCATAGATGTTCTTGTGATGATGACTTCCAGATTTTGGGGATAATAATAGTTTGAGTTATAGAAGTTGATTATTGATTTTATTAATGAGTTTAAGTCTTCCGCATTATTTTCTGTTGATATATGTTGAAATGATAAGGGTTAGATTGGTTGGTTCGCTCACATAGGAGGGTAAATGTGGGTGCCAGTCGCGGCTCCGGTTTTGGGTCGTGACAAACTTGGTATCAGAGCATTAGGTTCGTTGGTCTCATCACACAAGAACGAGTCTAGTTGAGTCTTAAGGAACGGTAGGGGGACGCCTTTACTTTTCTTTGAGAGGCTATAAGACTTTAGGAAAATTCCATTCTTTCTTTCTTTCTTTCGTGCTATTACTTGAATCCAATTGGTATCTAGGTGATACAAATTGGTATCTGACCATCTTCACTCTTTTCGTAGATGGTTAGAACTAGAGCAACGACCGCACTAGCACCAACACCGGCAAGACAAGAAACGTCTGAGCCAGCCACTGGGGCTGTGGCTCGAGGGAGAACAACGGCAAGAGGCCGTGGTAGAGGTCGTGGGAGGACGTCCTCTAGAGGAAGAGGACGAGCACCTAGCCCATCTGATGCTAGGGCAGTAACTCCTCCACCGACTGAGGAAGTAGTAAGAGAAGGGGAGGATGGGGAGAATGAACAAGTGCAGAATGAGGAAATGCCACCCCAACCTACCCCAGAGATGATCAATCAGGTTCTGGCTTATCTTAGCGGGTTGTCTGATCAGGGCCAAACACCCCCAGTGTTTTCTGCACCAGCACCTCAGGTTCCGGAGGTACAACATGCGGCTACTATGGCTCCCCGCATGGATGCCTCATTGGAGGTAGGCACGTTTCCACGTCTGACTACTGGGCCTATAATGACAAATGATCAGCATGAACTTTTCAGTAAGTTCTTGAAATTGAAACCCCCAGTCTTCAAGGGTGCCGAATCTGAGGATGCTTACGATTTTCTGGTTGATTGTCATGAGCTACTACACAAGATGGGTATAGTAGAACGGTTTGGTGTTGCGTTCGTGAGTTATCAGTTTCAAGGGAACGCCAAGATGTGGTGGCGATCACATGTTGAGTGTCAACCGACAGAGGCAACACCTATGACTTGGGCCTCATTTTCTAGCTTGTTTATGGAGAAGTACATCCCACGGACTTTGAGGGATAGGAAAAGAGATGAATTCTTGAGCCTAGAGCAAGGTAGGATGTCGGTTAATGCATATGAGGCTAATTTTCGTTCTTTATCAAGGTATGCCACTCAACTCTGTTTCAGTCCACAAGAGCGGATTCGCCGGTTTGTGAAGGGGTTGAGGTCAGAGTTGCGGATTTCGGCCTTACAGGTAGCGGCTACGGCAAAATCCTTCCAAGAAGTGGTAGACTTCGTGATAGAGGTGGAAGGAGTGAAGCCCGATGACTTCACTTCGACATCGACATCAAAAAGGTTTCGAAAGGGAGGTGAGTTTAATGGTTCCTACACTAGAGGACAGGGTTCCGGAGGTTACTCAGTTCGACCAATTCAGTCTTCACTACAGACTGTAGTTGGGGGTCCACCTCAGACCGGTCAACACTTCTCTGAGAGACCTCTACTTGACTCTAGAGAGTGTTATGGATGTGGGGAGACGGGATATTTAGGAGAAATTGTCCCAAACAAAGCTATAGACCCCCAATAGCTAGAGGTAGAGGTGGTCATGGTAGAGGCCGTTATTCTGGAGGACGTAGTGGTCGAGGTAATGGTGGTCACCAAAACGGCCGAGGTGATGGGCAAACTGGAGCCACTACATCACAACATGGTAGGGGCAACGGACAAACTAACGAAAGGGCCCATTGTTATGCTTTCCCTGGGAGATCGGAGGCGGAGACGTCTGATGCTGTCATCACAAGTAATCTTCTGGTTTGTGATTACATGGCTTCTGTATTGTTTGATCCTGGATCCACATTCTCTTATGTATCTTCCTCATTTGCTAATGGTCTAAATTTACATTTTGAATTACTTGATATGCCTATTCGTGTTTCTACTCCGGTGGGTGAGTCTGTGGTAGTTGAAAGGGTATATAGGTCTTGTTTGGTGAACTTTGTGGGGAGCAACACTTATGTAGATTTGGTTATCTTAGAAATGGTTGACTTTGATGTAATTCTGGGTATGACTTGGCTTTCTCCAAATTTTGCGATCTTGGATTGTAATGCTAAAACGGTAACATTAGCCAAGCCTGGGACAGACCCGTTAGTGTGGGAGGGTGACTACACTTCCAATCCGGTGCGTATCATATCCTTTCTTCGTGCTAAGAAAATGGTTAGTAAAGGGTGTTTAGCTTTCTTGGCACATCTCAAGGATTACACTACTCAAGTACCCTCGATTGAGTCGGTTTCGGTAGTCCGTGAGTTTTTGGATGTGTTCCCTGCAGATCTTCCTGGTATGCCACCAGATAGGGATATTGACTTCTGTATCGATCTTGAAACGGATACTCGCCCCATTTCTATACCCCCTTATAGAATGGCTCCCGCCGAATTAAGAGAGTTAAAGGCTCAACTTCAAGAGTTGTTGAGCAAAGGCTTCATTAGACCAAGTGCATCTCCTTGGGGTGCTCCGGTTTTGTTTGTGAAAAAGAAGGATGGGAGTTTTCGGATGTGCATAGACTACCGGCAGTTGAACAAGGTAACTATTAAGAACAAGTATCCTCTTCCTCGCATTGATGACTTGTTCGATCAATTACAAGGTGCTTGTGTCTTCTCTAAGATTGACTTGAGATCCGGTTATCATCAATTGAAAATACGGGCAACGGATGTGCCAAAGACTGCTTTTCGAACTAGGTATGGGCATTATGAATTTGTAGTGATGTCCTTTTGTCTTACGAATGCCCCTGCTGCGTTCATGAGCTTGATGAATGGGATTTTTAAGCCATATTTGGATCTCTTTGTGATCGTGTTTATTGATGATATACTGATGTACTCTAAAAGCAAGAAGGAACATGAGGAGCATTTGAGAATGGTATTGGAAATGTTGAGGGAGAAAAAGCTTTATGCCAAGTTCTCTAAGTGTGAGTTTTGGCTAGATGCACTGTCCTTCTTGGGGCATATGGTTTCTAAGGAAGGAGTGATGGTAGATCCATCTAAGATTGAGACAGTGAAGAATTGGGTGAGACCCACTAATGTGTCAGAAATAAGAAGCTTTGTTGGGTTAGCTAGCTACTACCGCCGATTTGTCAAGGGATTCTCTTCTATTGCTTCCCAACTGACGAACTTGACTAAGCAAAATGTTCCATTTGTATGGTCGGATGAGTGTGAGGAAAGCTTTCAGAAACTCAAGACTTTGTTGACTACCGCGCCTATCCTTACCTTGCCAGTGGAAGGTAAGAATTTCATTGTCTATTGTGATACATCCTATTCGGGTTTGGGTGCAGTGCTAATGCAAGAAAAGAATGTGATTGCTTATGCTTCAAGACAATTAAAAGTGCATGAACGTAACTATCCAACTCATGACTTGGAATTGGCCGCGGTAGTATTTGCATTGAAGCAATGGAGGCACTATTTATATGGGGTTAAGTGTGAAGTCTATACGGATCATCGTAGCCTACAGTATGTCTTTACTCAGAAAGATTTGAACTTGAGACAAAGGAGATGGACGGAACTACTGAAGGACTACGATATCACTATCTTGTATCATCCGGGGAAGGCGAATGTTGTGGCAGATGCTTTGAGTAGAAAGGCGGGAAGCATGGGAAGTCTAGCTCATTTGCAAGCTTCTAGATGCCCATTGGCTAGAGAAGTGCAGATTTTGGCTAATGACCTTATGAGGTTAGAAGTAAATGAGAAGGGAGGATTGTTAGCTTGTGTGGAGGAAAGATCCTCCTTCCTTGACAAGATTAAGGGGAAGCAGTTTGATGATGAGAAATTGATCCGGATTCGAGATAAAGTGTTGCAAGGAGAGGCTAAAGAAGCAACAATCGATGAGGAAGGTGTTTTGAGGATTAAGGGAAGGGTATGTGTACCCCGCATCGATGATTTGATCAACACTATTTTGACAAAGGCTCATAGTTCAAGGTATTCTATACATCCGGGTGCAACCAAGATGTATCGTGACCTAAAGCAACACTTTTGGTGGAGTAGAATGAAGCGTGATATTGTTGACTTTATTGCCAAATGTCCAAACTGACAACAAGTAAAGTATGAACACCAAAGGCCCGGAGGAACACTTCAGAGAATGCCCATTTTGAAATGGAAATGGGAGAGAATCGCAATGGACTTCGTGGTTGGTCTTCCAAAGACGATGGGTAAGTACGACTCTATTTGGGTGATTGTTGATAGGTTAACTAAGTCTGCTCATTTCATTCCAGTCAAGGTGACTTATAATGCAGAAAAGTTAGCAAAAATCTATATCTCGGAGGTGGTTCGGTTGCATGGAGTCCCACTCTCCATCATATCAGATAGAGGTACGCAGTTTACTTCTAAGTTTTGGAAAACATTGCATGCGGAATTGGGTACTAGGTTGGACCTTAGTACCGCGTTCCATCCCCAGACCGATGGTCAGTCTGAGAGAACGATTCAAGTGTTGGAGGATATGCTTCGTGCATGTGTGATAGAATTTGGTGGTCATTGGGATAACTTCTTACCCTTAGCCGAATTTTCATACAATAATAGCTACCACTCAAGCATTGATATGGCCCCATTTGAAGCATTGTATGGGAGGATATGTAGATCTCCCATTGGTTGGTTTGATGCATTCGAGGTTAGACCTTGGGGTACTGATCTTTTGAGGGATTCATTAGAGAAAGTGAAGTCTATTCAAGAAAAGCTTCTAGCGGCGCAAAGTAGGCAAAAAGAATATGCAGATCGAAAGGTTAGAGACTTAGAGTTCATGGAGGGTGAACAAGTCTTGTTGAAAGTTTCGCCAATGAAAGGGGTGATGCGGTTTGGTAAAAGAGGCAAGTTAAGCCCAAGGTACATTTGTCCCTTTGAAGTACTTAAGCGAGTAGGGGAGGTGGCTTATGAGTTAGCCTTGCCTCCAGGGCTGTCCGGAGTACATCCGGTATTCCATGTGTCGATGTTGAAAAGATACCATGGGGATGGAAACTACATTATCCATTGGGATTCAGTTTTGCTTGATGAGAATTTGTCTTATGAGGAGGAGCCTGTTGCTATCTTAGATAGAGAAGTTCGCAAGTTGAGGTCAAGGGAGATTGCATCCATCAAGGTGCAATGGAAGAATTGACCCGTTGAAGAAGCCACTTGGGAGAAGGAGGCAGATATGCAAGAAAGATACCCACATCTGTTCAAAGATTCAGGTACTCCTTCTCGCCCTTGTTTTTCTTCTTGTGATCGTTCGAGGACGAACGATGGGTAAATTGGTATCTATTGTAACGACCTGTTTAGTCGTTTTGAGCAGCAGATTTTATTTCTGGAAAACTGGCTGAAACAACGGATCCCACGACGGACCGTCACAGGCACAACGGACCGTCGCAGGGTCTCGTTTCAAAACACTTAGAAATTCTGAAATTGGGTACTGAAAATCGACTCTCTGAACTTCGTGACGGAATGGCAGGACGGACCGTCACAGGTGTGACGGACCGTCACAGACCCTTGGTGGAAATTTGGGTCTCTGAACCTTGCGACGACCTGCAAGACGGACCGTCGCAGGCACGACGGCCCGTCACAGGTTGCGTAATCCCAGTCTGGGTCGGATTTCTTTACACGTTTTAAGGGACGTTTTGGACTATTCCTACTTTAAATATAAAGTTGGAGGGTTAAGGATTATAATTCTAATTACTTGGGGGTTAAAAGAGGTAACCTTAAGTTAATTAGTGGGTTATTAATGCCACCTTTTAAACTTAATTATATACTAATTAGGGTAAAAGAAAGAGGGTTTGAATAAGAAAATTTGAAAGAACAAAGAGAGGGAGAATCGATCAAGAGAGAGAGGAACGAAGCATCTTTGAGGATTAACTTGCTTGATTTCAATTCTTTGGTGGAGGTAGGTTATGGTTTCTCTTACGATATTCATAGTAAATCTCTTAATAGCGAATGATATGTATTGATAATGTTGTAAACCCTGCTATGTGCTTGATCGTATGCTTGCATGAATGTGATTTTATAATTGTGACTATATTAAGCATGATGAAGCTATTGAATCCCAAATCTTGATAAAAAAAACATAATCTCTTGTTAATGATGAGGCCTTGGTATAAAAGAAGGTGTGATGAACTACAATAATGAGATTGATGATGCCTTAGTGAGAAAGAAGGCTTGATAAATTGATAGAAGGAGATTAGGGGATCGGAGTGTCACGTTCCGACACATAGATTTAAGGGATCGGGTGTCACGAACCGACACGTAGTATTAGGGGGACCGGGTGTCACGAACTGACACGTAGATTTAGGGGATCGGAGTGTCACGTTCCGACACATAGAATTAAGGGATCGGGTGTCACGAACCGACACGTAGATTACGGGGATCGGGTGTCACGAACCGACACGTAGATTTAGGGGATCGGGTGTCACAAACCGACACATAGATTTAGGGGATCGGGTGTCACGAACCGACACGTATATTTAGGGGATCGGAGTGTCATGTTCCGACACATAGTAGTAGGGGATCGGAGTGTCACGTACCGACACAAGAGAAATAAAGATAATGAATCTTGAAAGATGTTAATACACTCAATCTAATGAACATAATTCCCAAATGAGTATATGGTATTGAGGCTTGAGTCCTCACGTGTGAACTTGACGGTAATTGTTAATGATATAGTACTTGTTGTTGCTACATGTTGGGTATCATAGTTGACTTTATAATATTACTTGATATATATTGTCTTCTATTTTGAGTTGGCCGATGATATCTACTCAGTACCCGTGTTTTGTACTGACCCCTACTTTTATGTTTTCTTCTTTGTTATTTGTGGAGTGCAGCAAACGTGCCGTCGTCTTCGATTCAACAGTAATTCAAGCCAGTCTTTACTACATCGAGAATTCAGGGTGACCTAATGCTTCTAGCTTGGACTGGATCTTCTTCTTCAAGTCTTGATGCCTTGAACTTCTGGCATGGACTAGCTTCTTGTGTATTTTTAGCTTCTTAGACATTTTTAGTTAGTAATTTGATCATAGATGTTCTTGTGATGATGACTTCCAGATTTTGGGGATAATAATAGTTTGAGTTATAGAAGTTGATTATTGATTTTATTAATGAGTTTAAGTCTTCCGCATTATTTTCTGTTGATATATGTTGAAATGATAAGGGTTAGATTGGTTGGTTCGCTCACATAGGAGGGTAAATGTGGGTGCCAGTCGCGGCTCCGGTTTTGGGTCGTGACACACTTACCCTCCTATGTGAGCGAACCAACCAATCTAAACCCCAACATTTCAATATAATATCAACAGAAAGTAATGCGGAAGACTTAAACTCATTAATAAAAACCAATTCAATAACTTCCAAAATTCAACAACTATTATTCCCAAAAATATGAAAGTCATCATCACAAGAACATCTATCCTCAAATTAATAAACTAAGAGTATTCTAAGAAGCTAAATAAATAAAAAGCTAGTCCATGTCGGAAGTTCAAGGCATCAAAACTTGAAGAAGAAGATCCAGTCCAAGCTAGAAGCATTAGCTCACCCAGAAATCCGATGTAATGAAGACTGGCTAGAGTTGCGGTTGAGTTGAAGACGACGGTAGGTTTGCTGCACTCCACAAATAACAAAGAAAGAAACATACAAGTAGGGATCAGTACAAAACACGAGTACTGAGTAGATATCATCGGCCAACTCAAAATAGAAAACAATATATATCAAGTAATATCATAAATCAACTACAATACTCAACATGTAGCAACAACAAGTACTATAATCATTAATAAGTACCGCCAAGTTCACACATGAGGACTCAAGCCTCAATATCATACTCATTTGGAAATTAGGTTCATTAAATTGAGTATATTAACATCTTTCAAGATTCATTATCTTTATTCCCCTCGTGTCGGTACGTGGCACTCCGATCCTCATTCTATCCTGGTACCGGAATGTGGAACCCAATCCATATACTATCCTGGTGTCGGAACGTGACACTCCGATCCTCATATTCTATCCTGGTACCAGAACGTGGCACCCGATCCATATACTATCCTGGTGTCGGAACGTGACACTCCGATCCTATATTCTATCCTGGTACCGGAACGTGGAACCTGATCCTCTATTTCTATCCTGGTACCGGAATGTGGCACCCGATCCCCTAATCTCACTACTTTCGTTCATCAAGCCTTCTTTTATACCAAGGCATTATCATTAACAAAGTAGATTAGGGTTTCTTTTCAAGATTTAGGATTCAATAGCTTCATCATGCTTATTTTATCACCATTATATAATCACATTCATGCAAGCATACAATTAAGCATATAGAAGGGTTTACAATACTACCAATACATATCATTCGCTATTAAGAGTTTACTACGAATAGCATAAAAACCATAACCTACCTCCACCGAAGATTAGTGATCAAGCAAGCAAATTCCCCAAAGCTTCGCTATCTTCTTCGTTTCTCTCTCTCGATCGATTCTCTTTCCCTCTCCTTGTTCTTTCTATTTTTCTTATTCAAACCCTCTTTCCTTTACCCTAATTAGCATATAATTAAGTATAAAAGATGAGGAATTAACCCACTAATTAACTCAAGGTTATCTCTTCTAACCCCCAAGAAATTGAGTTATTAATATTAACCCACGAAATTTATAATTATAGCAGGAATAGTCCAAAATGCCCCTTTAAAACTTAACCAGAAATCCGACCCAGCCTGGGATTACGCAACCTGTGACGGTCCGTCGTGCCTGCGACGGTCCGTCCTGCAGATCCGTCACAAAGTTCAGAGACTCAATTCTACTAAAGGGTCTGTGACGGCTCGTCGCACACGACGGTCCGTTCTGCCATGTCGTCACGAAGTTCAGAGAGTCGATTTCAGTACCTAAATTTCAGAATTTCTAAGTGTTTTGAAACGAGACCCCCTCGACGGTCCGTCGTGCCCAAGACGGTCCGTCGTGGGGTCCGTCATCTCAGCCAGTTTTCCAGAAATAAAATATGCTGCTCAAGACGACTAAACAGGTCATTACAATAGATACCAATTTACCCATCGTTTGTCCTCGAACGATCACAAGAAGGAAAACAAGGGCGATAAGGAGTACCTGAATCTGTAAACAGGTGGGGGTATCTTTCTTGCATATATGCCTCCTTCTCCCAAGTGGCTTCTTCAACGGGTCGATTCTTCCATTGAACTTTGATAGATGCAATCTCCCTTGACCTCAACTTGCGGACTTCTCTAGCTAAAATAGCAACAGGATCCTCCTCATAAGACAAATTCTCATCAAGCAAAACTGAATCCCAACGGATAATGTAGTTTCCATCCCCATGGTATCTTTTTAACATGGACACATGAAATACCGGATGTACTCCGGACATCCCTGGAGGCAAGGCTAATTCGTAAGCCACCTCCCCTACTCGTTTAAGTACTTCGAATGGTCCAATATACCTTGGGCTTAGCTTACCTCTTTTACCAAACTGCATCACCCCTTTCATGGGCGAAACCTTCAGCAAGACTTGTTCACCCTCCATAAACTCCAAGTCTCTAACCTTTCGATCCGCATATTCTTTTTGCCTACTTTGAGCCGCTAAAAGCTTTTCTTGAATAGATTTCACCTTCTCTATTGAATCCCTCAACAGATCAGTACCCCAAGGTCTAACCTCAAATGCATCAAACCACCCAATGGAGACCTACATCTCCTCCCATACAATGCTTCAAATGGGGCCATATCAATGCTTGAGTGATAGCTATTGTTGTACGAAAATTCTGCTAAGGGTAAGAAGTTATCCCAATGGCCACCAAATTCTATCACACAAGCACGAAGCATATCCTCCAACACTTGAATCGTTCGTTCAGACTGACCATCGGTCTGAGGATGGAAAGCAGTACTAAGGTCCAACCTAGTACCCAACTCCGCATGCAATGTTTTCCAAAACTTAGAAGTAAACTGCGTACCTCTATCTGATATGATGGAGAGTGGAACCCCATGCAATCGAACCACTTTCGAGATGTAAAGTTTGGCTAACCTCTCTGCATTGTAAGTCACCTTGACCGGAATGAAGTGAGCAGACTTAGTTAACCTATCAACAATCACCCAAATGGAGTCATACTTACCCATTGTCTTGGGAAGACCAACCACGAAGTCCATTGCAATTCTCTCCCACTTCCATTCCGGAATGGGCATTCTCTGAAGTGTTCCTCCGGGCCTCTGGTGTTCATACTTTACTTGTTGACAGTTTGGACATTTGGCAATAAAATCAACAATATCACGCTTCATTCTACTCCACCAAAAGTGTTGCTTTAGGTCACGATACATCTTGGTTGCACCAGGGTGTATAGAATACCTTGAACTATGAGCCTCTGTCAGAATAGTGTTGGTCAAATCATCGACGCGGGGTACACATACCCTTCCCTTAATCCTCAACACACCTTCCTCATCGATTGTTGCTTCCTTAGCCTCTCCTCGCAACACTTTATCTCGGATCCGGATCAATTTTTCATCATTAAACTGCTTTCCCTTAATCTTGTCAAGGAAGGAAGATCTTGCCTCCACACAAGCCAAAAATCCTCCCTTCTCATTTACTTCTAATCTCATAAGGTCATTAGCCAAAATCTGAACTTCTCTAGCCAATGGGCGTCTAGAAACTTGCAAGTGAGCTAGACTTCCCATGCTTCCCGCCTTTCTGCTTAAAGCATCTGCCACGACATTAGCTTTTCCCGGATGATACAAGATTGTGATATCGTAGTCCTTCAGTAGTTCCATCCATCTCCTCTGTCTCAAGTTCAAATCCTTCTGAGTAAACACATACTGTAGGCTACGATGATTCGTATAGACCTCACACTTAACCCCATATAAATAGTGCCTCCATTGCTTTAATGCAAACACTACCGCAGCCAATTCCAAATCATGGGTCGGATAGTTACATTCATGCACCTTTAATTGCCTTGAAGCATAAGCAATTACATTCTTTTCTTGCATTAGCACTGCACCCAAACCCGAATAGGATGCATCACAATAAACAATGAAATTCTTGCCTTCCACTGGCAAGGTAAGAATTGGTGCAGTAGTCAACAAGGTCTTGAGCTTCTGAAAGCTTTCTTCGCACTCATCCGACCAAACAAATGGGAAATTCTGCTTAGTTAAGCTTGTCAGTTGGGAAGCAATAGAAGAGAACCCCTTGACAAATCGGCGGTAGTAGCTAGCTAAACCAACAAAGCTCCTTATTTCTGACACATTAGTAGGTCTTACCCAATTCTTCACTACTTCAATCTTAGATGGATCCACAATCACTCGATCCTTAGAAACCACGTGCCCCAATAAGGACACTGCATCTAGCCAAAACTCACACTTAGAGAACTTGGCATAAAGCTTTTTCTCCCTCAACATTTCCATTACAATTCTCAAGTGCTCCTCATGTTCCTTCTTGCTCTTTGAGTATATCAATATGTCATCAGTGAATACGATGACAAAGAGATCCAAATATGGCTTAAAAATCCCATTCATTAAGCTCATGAAAGCAGCAGGTGCGTTCGTAAGCCCAAAAGACATTACTAAGAACTCATAATGCCCATATCTGGTCCGAAAAGCAGTCTTGGGCACATCCGTTGCCCGTATTTTCAATTGATGATAACCAGATCTCAAATCAATCTTAGAGAAGACACAAGCACCTTGTAACTGATCGAACAAGTCATCAATGCGAGAAAAAGGATACTTGTTCTTAATAGTTACCTTATTCAGTTGTCTATAGTCTATGCACATTCGAAAAATTCCATCCTTCTTCTTCACAAACAAAACCGGAGCACCCCAAAGAGATGCACTTGGTCTAATAAAACCTTTGCTCAACTACTCTTGAAGTTGGGCCTTTAACTCTCTTAACTCCGCGGGAGCCATTCTATAAGGGGGTATAGAAATGGGGCGAGTACCCGGTTCAAGATCAATGCAGAAGTCAATATCCCTATCCGGTGGCATACCAGGAAGATCTGCAGGGAACACATCCAGAAACTCACGGACTACCGAAACCGACTCAATTGGAGGTACTTGGGTAGTGTCATCCCTGAGATGTGCCAAGAAAGCTAAACACCCTTTACTAACCATTCTCTTAGCACGAAGATAGGAGATGATACGAACCGGAGTGGAAGTGTAGTCTCCCTCCCACACTAACGGATCTGTCCCAGGCTTGGCTAACGTCACGGTTTTAGCATTACAATCCAAGATTGCAAAATTTGGAGAAAGCCAAGTCATACCCAGAATTACATCGAAGTCAACCATTTCTAAGATAACCAAGTCTACACGAGTATTGCTCCCCACAAAATTCACCAAACAAGACCTATATACCTTTTCAACTATCACAGACTCACCCACCGGAGTAGAAACACGAATAGGCATATCAAGTAATTCACAATGTAAATTAAGACCATTAGCAAATGAGGAAGATACATAAGAAAATGTGGAGCCAGGATCAAACAATACAGAAGCCATGCAATCACAAACCAAAAGATTACCTGTGATAACAGCATCAGATGTCTCCACTTCAGATCTCCCAGGGAAAGCATAACAATGGGCCCTATCACCTGTCTGCCTGTTTCCCCTACCATGTTGTGATGTAGTGGCTCCAGTTTGACCATCACCCCGACCATTTTGGTAACCACCATTACCTCGACCGCCACGTCCTCCAGGATGACAGCCTCTTCCATGACCATCTCTACCTCTGACTGTGGAAGGTCTGTAACTCTGTCTTGGACAATACCTCTTAATGTGTCTAGTATCCCCACATCCATAACATTCTCTGGATTCAAGCATCGGTCTCTCAGAGAAGTGTTGACCGGTCTGAGGTGGACCCCCAACTGCAGTCTGTAGTGAAGACTGAATTGGTCGGACTGAGTAACCTCCTGAACCCTGTCCTCTAGAGTAAGAACCATTAAACTCACCTCCCTTTCGAAACCTTTTTGATGTCGACGCCATGGTGAAGTCATCTGGCTTTACTCCTTCCACCTCTATCATGAAGTCTACTACTTCCTGAAAGGATTTTGCTGTAGCCGCTACCTGTAAGGCTGAAATCCGCAACTCTGACCTCAACCCCTTCACAAAATGGAGAATCCGCTCTTGTGGACTGAAACAAAGCTGAGTGACATATCTGGAAAGTGCACGAAACCTAGCCTCGTATGCAGTAACTGACATCCTACCTTGCTCTAGGCTCAAGAACTCATCTCTTTTCCTATCCCTCAAAGTCCGGGGGATATACTTCTCCATAAACAAGCTAGAGAATGAGGCCCAAGTCATAGGTGGTGTCTCTGTTGGTTGACACTCAACATGTGACCGCCACCACATTTTGGCGTTCCCTTGAAACTGATAAGTCACAAACTCAACACCAAACCGTTCTACTATACCCATCTTGTGTAGTAGCTCATGACAGTCAACCAGAAAATCGTAGACATCCTCAAATTCAGCACCCTTGAAGACTGGAGGTTTCAATTTCAAGAACTTACTGAAAAGTTCATGCTGATCATTTGTCATTATAGGCCATGTAGTCAGACGAGGAAATGTGCCTATTTCCAATGAGGCATCCATACGGGGAGACCCAACAGCGGCCTGTCGTACTTTCGGAACCTGAGGTGCTGGTGCAGAAAACACTGAAGGTGTCTGGCCTTGATCAGATAACCCGCTAAGATAAGCAAGAACCTGATTGATCATCTCTAGGGTAGGTTGGGGTGGCAATTCCTCATTCTGCACTTGCTCATTCTCCCCTTCATCACCCTCTCTTACTACTTCCTCAGTCGGTGGAGGAGTCACCGCCCTAGCATCAGATGGGCTAGGTGCTTGTCCTCTTCCTCTAGAGGACTTCCTCCCACGACCTCTACCACGGCCTCTTGCCACTGTCCCTCTCCGAGCTACAGCCCCAGTGGCTGGCTCAGACGCATCTTGTCTTGCCGGTGTTGGTGTTGGTGCGGTCGTTGCTCTAGTTCTAACCATCTGCGAAATAGAGTGAAGATGGTCAGATACCAATTTATATCACCTAGATACCAATTGGATCCAAGTAATAGCACGAAAGGAAGAATGAAAGACTGGAATTTTCCTAAAGTCTTATAGCCTCTCAAAGAAAAGTAAAGGCGTCCCCCTACCGTTCCTTAAGACTCTACTAGACTCGTTCTTGTGTGATGAGACCAATGAACCTAATGCTCTGATACCAAGTTTGTCACGACCCAAAACTGAGCCGCGACTGGCACCCACACTTACCCTCCTATGTGAGAGAACCAACCAATCTAAACCCCAACATTTCAATATAATATCA
The DNA here is from genome assembly GCA_027789145.1 of Solanum arcanum. Taxonomy (NCBI): domain Eukaryota; kingdom Viridiplantae; phylum Streptophyta; class Magnoliopsida; order Solanales; family Solanaceae; genus Solanum; species Solanum arcanum. The sequence continues at coordinate 34,061,259 of CM050943.1, forward strand.
ACAGAAATTAATGCGGAAGACTTAAACTCATTAATAAAAACCAATTCAATAACTTCTAAAATTCAACAACTATTATTCCCAAAAATCTGGAAGTCATCATCACAAGAACATCTATCCTCAAATTACTAAACTAAGAGTATTCTAAGAAGCTAAATAAATAAAAAGCTAGTCCATGCCGGAAGTTCAAGGCATCAAGACTTGAAGAAGAAGATCCAGTCCAAGCTAGAAGCATTAGCTTACCCTGAAATCCGATGTAATGAAGACTGGCTAGAGTTGCGGTTGAGTTGAAGACGACGGTAGGTTTGCTGCACTCCACAAATAACAAAGAAAGAAACATACAAGTAGGGGTCAGTACAAAACACGAGTACTGAGTAGATATCATCGGCCAACTCAAAATAGAAAACAATATATATCAAGTAATATCATAAATCAACTACAATACTCAACATGTAGCAACAACAAGTACTATAATCATTAATAAGTACCGCCAAGTTCACACATGAGGACTCAAGCCTCTATATCATACTCATTTGGAAATTAGGTTCATTAAATTGAGTATATTAATATCTTTCAAGATTCATTATCTTTATTCCTCTCGTGTCGGTACGTGACACTCCGATCCTCATTCTATCCTGGTACCGGAACGTGGCACCCGATCCATATACTATCCTGGTGTCGGAACGTGACACTCCGATCCTCATATTCTATCCTGGTACCGGAACGTGGCACCCGATCCATATACTATCCTGGTGTCGGAACGTGACACTCCGATCCTCATATTCTATCCTGGTACCGAAACGTGGCACCTGATCCTCTATTTCTATCCTGGTACCGGAACGTGGCACTCGATCCCCTAATCTCACTACTTTCGTTCATCAAGCCTTCTTTTATACCAAGGCATCATCATTAACAAAGTAGATTAGGGTTTCTTTTCAAGATTTAGGATTCAATAGCTTCATCATGCTTATTTTATCACCATTATATAATCACATTCATGCAAGCATACAATTAAGCATATAGAAGGGTTTACAAAATACCGATACATATCATTCGCTATTAAGAGTTTACTACGAATAGCATAAAAACCATAACCTACCTCCACCGAAGATTAGTGATCAAGCAAGCAAATTCCCCAAAGCTTCGCTATCTTCTTCGTTTCTCTCGATCGATCGATTCTCTTTCCCTCTCCTTGTTCTTTATATTTTTCTTATTCAAACCCTCTTTCCTTTACCCTAATTAGCATATAATTAAGTATAAAAGATGAGGAATTAACCCACTAATTAACTCAAGGTTATCTCTTCTAACCCCCAAGAAATTGAGTTATTAATATTAACCCACGAAATTTATAATTATAGCAGGAATAGTCCAAAACGCCCCTTTAAAACTTAACAAGAAATCCAACCCAGCCTGGGATTACGCAACCTGTGACGGTCCGTCGTGCCTGCGACGGTCCGTCCTGCAGGTCCGTCACAAAGTTCAGAGACTCAATTCTACTAAAGGGTCTGTGACGGCCCGTCGTGCCCACGACGGTCCGTCCTGCCATGTCATCACGAAGTTCAGAGAGTCGATTTCAGTACCCAAATTTCAGAATTTCTAAGTGTTTTGAAACGAGACCCCCTCGACGGTCCGTCGTGCCCATGACGGTCCGTCGTGGGGTCCGTCGTCTCAGCCAGTTTTCCAGAAATAAAATCTGCTGCTCAAAACGACTAAACAGGTCGTTACAGATTATTTTGATTATCACTATACATTTGTTATTACAGCATGGGAGGAAATGACCCTTCTCCTTGGTCACAAGCACGTGGCAGAGGGGGTAAAAATCGAGGAAGAGGAAGATCGACCTCTCAGTCTTCTCAAAGTTCGTCATACGACTCATCATTTCCAATAATATTGGGAAATAAGAGACTGATTAATTCAAAAATTGATGAGGCATCATCATCATCTTCAACTATCAATTTAAAGGATATTCCAACAAATAGTCCATTATATGAGCAATTACAAGCATATCTGCAAACAAAAGAGCAAGGTGATACCTATGCTTCTTTAGCAAAAGAAGGCGATATGCAAAAATGCTTTGAAAAAGCAACTACCAAAGAAATCATATTTCTTTTGGAAAACTCTGATATTCAGAGAAGTAATGAACCTTGGAAGATATTCCAAAGGTATCTAATAAAGGGGTTATATTTCCCCGGAGAATCTTATAAGACTCGATCATATTACGAGGCTATTCTGGTTCATACAAGAAGTGCGAAATTCCAGCACTTTACTTCAGAACAGGAAAAAGAAGTTTATAACTTCTCTAAATTTATTATTAAACAGATTATATCTGTAGAAGAATGGGGAATATCCACTATGCAAGAAAGGCAAGTTTATGTCAACAAAATAAGTATGAACTTGACCTATTGAGATTATATTCAAGCCTTCCAAAAAATATTTTATTATAACAATGACAAACATAAGCACACTTGGTTTATAAAAAATTGTGCAAAAGTGTTTGAACAAACTATCCCAAATTGGTTCATCAATTGGTGGAATTACCATGGACCTTTGAATAAAGATTTTACCAAACAATTATTTAAATCTTTATAAAGACTGGGTAAAAGTTTCCCCTTTTCTAACCAAATTATA
>CM050943.1:34123883-34128883 GCA_027789145.1 Solanum arcanum
GAACATTCAATTGATAAAGTATACTATGTGGAAGGACTTAGACACAATTTACTCAGCATATCTCAATTGTGTGATAAAGGTAATAAGGTAATCTTTCTATCCACTGGTGTTGAAGTAATCAATCTAAACACACAAAAATTAGTGTTAACAGGAAAAAGAGATAAACATGTCTACACCGTAGACACCTCAACTATCTCTGACACAAATCTAGTGTGTTTAAGCGTGTTGGAAAAAGATCCCTTGTTGTGGCATAAACGGTTGGGTCATGCTAGCCAAGTTCAATTAAACAAACTTATCACCAAGGATTTAGTTATAGGACTGCCTAAAAATAAATGCGAGGAGGATAAGGTTTGTGAAGCATGTACTCTAGGAAAACAGATAAAGTCATCATTTAAGTCCAAACAGATGGTAAGCTCAACTTGTTCCTTAGAACTAATTCACATGGATTTATGTGGGCCAATGAGGGTTCAAAGTAGAGGGGGAAAAAGATATGTGTTTGTCTTAGTAGATGATTACACTAGGTACACCTGGACACTATTCCTTGCAGTAAAAGATGATGCATTTGAAGCTTTCTGTTCACTAATGAGAAAAATTCAAAGAAAATATGGGAAACAACTAAAGGCAATCAGATCAGATCATGGAACTGAATTTGAAAATTCAAAGTTTGCACAATATTGTGACCATCATGGGGTTGATCATAACTTCTCTGCCCCTAGAACACCTCAGCAAAACGGTGTGGTGGAGAGAAAGAACAGAACTCTTCAAGAAATGGCTAGAACTATGATGATTGCAAGCAAAATTGCAAACCAATTCTGGGCAGAAGCAATAAACACTGCTTGCTACACCATAAATCGTTGCATGACCAGACCCTTGTTAGAAAAAACTCCATATGAATTATTGAAAGGGAGAAAGCCCAATATCTCTCATCTTAGAGTGTTTGGATGCAAGTGCTTCATTCATAACAATGGAAAAAATCTGCTTGGGAAATTTGATGCTAGAAGTGACAATGGAATTTTTCTTGGATATTCCACACATAGTAAAGCCTATAGGGTACTCAACAAAAGAACTATGTGTGTCGAAGAGAGTGTTCATGTTACCTTCGACGAAAGCAGCACTATGTCAAAAGAAGATGTGTTGTTCAGTAACACATCAATCAAGAAGAACATCTTTGTCTACGAGCGAGAACAAAGTCCAAGAAACTGGTTCCTCTGACACAACAAACAGAGAAGAAACTGAAACTCAAGTGAATTCTGATGAAAGAGTTGATACAGATGAAAATCAGTCATATGATAATGAAGAACAAGAAAGATCAACTCCTATCCTAAAAGAGTACAAATACCAAGGATCACACCCATTGGAAAATCTGCTCACTGATCTTTCTTCAGGAATTACCACTCGATCAAGAATGAAGAATCACTACGCGCATAGTGCATTCCTATCCATGGTAGAACCAAAGAAAATAAGTGAAGCTCTTCAAGATGCAGATTGGATTATAGCCATGGAAGAAGAATTACATCAATTTGAAAGAAGTAAAGTATGGCATCTAGTACCTAAGCCCTCAAACAGAACTATAATTGGAACTAAATGGGTGTTTAGGAACAAGTTAGATGAACATGGTACCATAATCAGAAACAAAGCTAGGTTGGTTGTTCAAGGATATAATCAAGAAGAAGGGATAGATTATGATGAAACTTTTGCACCCGTGGCAAGAATAGAAGCAATCAGATTGCTTATAGCTTTTGCATGTCACATGGAGTTCACATTGTATCAGATGGATGTCAAAAGTGCTTTTTTGAATGGGCTATTACAAGAAGAAGTCTTTGTTAAACAACCCCCCGGCTTCGAGAATAATGACTTCCCCGATCATGTCTATAAGCTTGACAAAGCTCTCTATGGGTTAAAACAAGCTCCAAGGGCATGGTATGATAGATTGTCAAAATTCCTTTTAAGTCATGGATATCCAAGAGGTAAAATTGACAATACACTCTTCTTCAAGAATAAAGAAAAGGGTCTCCTGATCGTGCAAATCTATGTTGACGATATCATATTTGGAGCTACAAATAAGAGTCTCACAAAAGAATTTGCGAATCTTATGAGCAATGAGTTTGAAATGAGTATGATGGGTGAATTAAACTACTTTCTTGGGCTTCAAATAAAACAAACACCTGGAGGTACATGGATTCATCAACAAAAATATGTAAAAGAATTGCTCAAGAGGTTCAAAATGGACGATGCAAAACCAATTGATACTCCAATATCCCCTGCCACTAAGTTGGACCTTGAAGGAACAGGTTCGGCTGTTGAACAAAAACTGTATAGAGGCATGATTGGCTCCCTTTTGTATATTACTGCTAGTCGACCCGATATTGTGTTTAGTGTAGGATTATGTGCTCGCTTTCAAACTAATCCTAAAGAATCACATATTCAAGCAGTCAAGAGAATCCTCAGATATCTAAAAGGAACCTCTGATTTAGGACTTTGGTACCCAAAAGGAAGCAACTTTGATTTAGTTGGGTATGCGGATGCTGACTATGCTGGATACTTGGGTGATAGAAAAAGCACTACAGGAATGGCTCACTTTCTAGGATCGTGTCTCATCTCATGGGGATCAAAGAAACAAAACTCAGTTGCACTATCCACTGCTGAGGCTGAGTACGTAGCAGCTGCGTCATGTTGCGCCCAACTTCTGTGGATTAAGCAACAACTTAGTGATTTTGGTCTCAAAATTGAACAAATCCCAATTTTCTGCGATAATACTAGTGCTATCAACATTGCAAAAAATCCGGTACAACACAAGAGAACTAAACACATTGACATTCGTCATCACTTTCTTAGATACAATGTGGAAAAGGGTTTAATCTCTATGAACTTTTGTACTACGGAAGAACAAATCGCGGACATCTTTACAAAGGCATTAGCAAGGGAACACTTTGAAAGGAACAAGCTGGAGCTAGGAATGATGAAGATAAACTAAGCAAATTGAATCTGAAGGAATTGGACTCCCAAAATCATCTATACATGCTTAAAAGGTATGTCTACTCTTCTTAACTAAGATAGACTAAAAATTATAAGACAAATGCATTGGATTCTGTTCCTTTAATTAATTAAATGAAAAAAAAAATTCATCATCATCACAAATTACAACCGCCAATTAAAAACCTGCAGAAAACCTTTCAAATCGTACCTGTTCCCATTCTCAGTAAAACCCTTACACTTCCCTATAACTCCTCTTAAACAGTCCCCTTTTCTTTTTCTTCACCGATTGTCCTCATTCTCTCTCAAACCCTTGAAATCCCAGAATCCACATTGTGTTGTTGAGAAAAAATGTCCATGTCCTCCAATCTTTCACTAGCTATAATTCCCTTTGATACTCAAGAAAGCCTACACGCCCTACCAGCTATTCTCTACATCAATTCGACCGGCATAACTCGATGGTCTCTTATGGAAGATGCATTAGTTCAGGGGGAAGAGAGAAGTCAAGGGTTAGAGAAATACAATATGAGTGCACAAAGTGAGGGGGAACAACTGTTTTCGTCACAGGACCAAGAAAATAGTTCTGATGATGAAAATATCACTTTGCTTGAAATGCTTTTCCAAATCAGAACGTGTTCCAAACAAAGATCATCTTCTTGCAAACCTCCTGCTACGATTCTTCCTGAAACTCCAGAAGAATCTCACTCTATTCTACCAACAAAGGTACAAATGAGAGTAACTAGGTCTGCACAACGCACTCGAGAAGCAGAGACTTTGGCTAAATCAACTAAGCAAACTCGCACAAGAAAGCGTAAGTCTTCTTCATCGTTAAACTTTGTAGCAGATACAGTGAATAGTCAGAAACGAAAAAAAATTTCATCCAAGTCAAAAGTTCATGATTTAGTTGATAGTGATTACCATGCAAGAGTGTTAGCCTTTAAGAAGAGAAGTGTGATTAGGGGAAGAGTAATTTCTGGCTTTGGGGGTGGTGAGATGGATGAGTTAGTGAACATTCTACAAGAACAAGGATGGACAGAATTGATGCTTCAAGGATCTTTTAGGCGTAAAATGGGTAGACTAGAAACGAGAGAATTTTATATCAATGCAACAGGAACTGCCTCGTCAATTACTAGTACTGTGTGTGGTGTTTCTTTTACACTTACTGCTGAGAATTTGTCCTCAATACTTAGGATTCCTAACAGGGGATGGGGTCACTATGTCAAGAAGGATTGGCCTCCTTTAGAGGGTAACACCTCTCAACTTGACATATGTAGGCGATTCTCAAATGATCCTACTCTTTCAGAATACTCTAGTGTGGACAAGGGGTGTATGTTACCTTTACATCAGATGCTGTTTAATGTAGTTCACAAAATTATTCTTCCAAGAAAGCAAAAGAGGACTGAAGCATGTTACTTGGATCTCACACTTATGGACTTACTATTGTCTAGGACTCAAATAAACTTGCCTATCCTTATCATGAGTCACATACACAGTTTGTCAAAAGTTGATAAAAAGCAAAGGGGTTTGGCTTATGGATTTTGGTTAGGACAAGTATTTGAATATTTTGGTGTGCCCGTAAAGAAGTGGCAAATTCAAACCATTTCTGATGTCATGGGGAAGGTGGACTACATGAACATGCCTGGTACTCCAAAAAGGGTTGATGTGAAAACTCAACGATTGAGGGCTTCTCTCACTGCTGTAGAAAAGGAGATGGAAGAACTAAAAAGGGCTCATTCAGTAGAGATGGAACAGGTTCAGACTGCTCATAAGTTGGAATATGAGGAACTGCTTGCTGAGAACTGCAGGATTAAGGAAGAACTCACTCAAACTCAGGCTGCGTTACATCAAGAACGAACAGTGAATTCTGGGCATCTACAAAGCATCATGGGGTTGCTAACCAAGGGATCTTCAAACTCTTCTACATCCATGGCACCCTCTGTTTAATCAATCCCCATATATGCATTATCTTATAATTTTTGGTTTTGACTAGTTAAAGACTGAAGTAGACATTACTATTTTTGTATGTA
>CM050943.1:35963883-36398883 GCA_027789145.1 Solanum arcanum
AGTCTTCCGCATTGTATTTTGTTCACTATATTTGAAATGTTGGGGTTTAGACTGGTTGGTTCGCTCACATAGTAGGATAAGTGTGGGTGCCACTCGCGGCTCGATTTGGGTCGTGACAGATGTCCTAGAAGGATGGATCTTATAAAGTAAATGTTATTCTTATATTGACCTTCTATGTTGATGATCCTATATGATGTTAGTTTCATTATGAACATGTTATTGGTCTATATCGCTAAAACGATGATGGTTATTATTGATTCTATGTTATATTTGTGTAAGGAAATAATTGTGATCCTTTGTTTGGTTTACTTGATTGAGTAAGATTATGGGACTTTACTTGGTCATTGCACTTGTAGGCTATATTGTGGGTTATGAGTAAGGGTCTTACCTATATTATGATATAATAAACTATTGTATATGTTAACTTGACTATAACTTGTTGATCTTGGTATTGTGTTGCAACATAGGTTTGACTTGTGGCTTATGTGAGTATTGGCTTATATGGTATATCAATTTTGCATAAGGCTTTTCAAAATTACTTTATCATGGTTTTCAATAAATGTCCCCTTTAGCATGATTTCAATTGTTTTATGTGCATATCCTCATACTTATTAAAAGTGTATAATAACCCCATGTTTATGTTTACTACAAATTATAGGATCCGAACATTGAGCTTAGTTTAAGGCCATTGAAGACTAGCCATTGAAGACTACTTAGATATTTACCATTTACCAAGTGTTCGGTAGGTTCTCACCTTCCGAGGACGATGCCACCATCTTGCTACTTGGTATTGTTTATTCTTAAAGACGATTTAGCTTATTCTTTTTCTTTGTTAACTTTGTATATGCCTACATAAGGGATTTATCATATTGAAATATGGGTTGAACCCAAGATGTTGCATTCGACTTAGATGGTTTAATATGAGACGTATTCTAGACTTCTTATGAATATATATTTATATATATATATATATATATATATATATACACACTATGAGTATGTAGAGGTATATGTAAACATCAATGTCGAAGTACATTCAAAAGTTTTTAAATTTTTGCTAAATTTGACTTACGAATGTAATGATGCAAGCTATGAGGCTAGTCTTATTTCTCAAAGAGGACAACGACGCCGGTTATGTGTAGGGGTCGCGCCCCGAATGTGACAAAGTCTCTTCATATACGATGGAGACATAACACCATAAGACAACTGCTCTTTAGTGGAATTATCACAATTGAGTATGTAAAGTCAAGAGATAATGTGTCAGATCTACTAGCAAAAGGCCCAATGAGATAGGTAGTTAAAAGATCATCTAAGGGAATGAGTTTATGGCCTAGGACAAGTCAACTTGGAAGTTACTCTATCTAGAAGACTTGATATCCCAAGAGCCAGATTCAAGGAGAAAAAAATTCTGACTAACGGCTCGACATTGTCAATCAACTCAATTTATTCTCATGATGAAGACAATATTCAGGACCAAGGTTAAGATTTTAAGGCTTGTTCATCAGTTAATAAAACATAAGGATTTTAATGATTTTCTAAGTTTGACATATTTGACCATATAGTGTATCTAAGAGATGACACAGTTAGAAATCACATATGTGACTGTGATGTGTAAGCCGTTTGAAAGAGAATTTTATGTGAAAAGTCTATTCTCTATACATTCATAAAATCATCAGGTGTTCATGGCTGAAACGAACACAACCATAAGAATCTTAAACAGTAAAGTATTAATTGTATGACATACGGTTGTTTAAATATACACCAAACATCACGCTTCAAAGATATCATATCTACCGATTAACTGAGTATATTTGACATATGTTCAATATGGGAAGTGCAAGGAAAAACTTACTTATGTAGATGAAATTGATCCTTGCTTGTGAAGTACACATTCATCCCTGCATTCCTTATGTTATAACCATTACCAATTCATGTGGGGGATTGTGTGGTATATAGCAAGAGTTAATGGGAAATAGAGGAATAATTAAAACAGAGGAATTTGAAAATTATTCTTATGCTTTAGTTAAAAGGCATTTCTCCCTCATCGGTGGTGTAAAGGAAAATAGAAGAGTTTAAATATATAAACACTTCTATTAATTATTAAAAGGGTTGGAAAGAGGGACCCCCTCACGCTGTCGCTCGCTTGGTTTTGGCTTTAACTTTGGAAATAATCGATCGCGAGATTATTTTTTGAACAATCTTTTAGTTATTTAGTTGATTATTTAATTTAATTAAATTAAATAGACAAAACATTTTAAATTAATTAGTTGATAATCAAATATTTTCAATTATTTGGATGATTAACAAAAACATTTCAATCTTTTAGTTGATTAACCGAAACGTTTTGACCCGACTCGGATCTGCATGCAACATGTTTTATTTAAGTAATTTTGTTGTTTTATATAAATTTCCTGGGTTGCAACTTCCAGAAACAATCATGACCGTTTGAAATATTGCAAATTTTCATGAATGGTCGTGTGGATTTCAAAAAATAGCAACCTTTTAGAACCAGTTCCTCCTGGCTATAAATACCCGTAATTCTTCAGACTTTTTGTTTACAAAAGTTCCAATTTCTTCCTCTTCTTTTGCACAAATTGCCTTCGTGTACTTTACTGATGTTGAATGGCTCGCTGACACCAACATTTTGGATATGAATACACTGGTCATTGAGATCATTCTATTCTAGGAGAACATATTCCAAATCAAACATTGGATACTAGAGGGAATTAATTTCCTTAAGGGAACACTGTGCATTCAGTGGGCTTTATCTTTTTCGTGTTCTATTTTTTTTCCGATTCTTCTACGTTTTATAGATTTTCTTTTTTTGTGAATTAATTTCAATTCTTCTGTTCTTCACTTGTTCATTAGAAAATTTTGTAACTTTATTTTTCTACAACGTTTCTGGTAATCAGAATTACTGTTCTTAACACATATTGACAACATTATCTCGCGGAATTAGTCGTGTTTTTAATTCAAATAACTTAGCTTGCTTTCATAGAGTTACCGAGTCGATAGTCGCAGGTATTCCATGAAATTAAGGAGGCGGTTCATCTCTCTGCATTGCCATATGACTCATTAAGTACTAGTTGAAACATCTGCTTTATTTATGGTTTAAATTTTATTAGGTGTGTGTGAAATAACTTGGTCAATTTCCAACATAAATAGAGATATAAAAGATCTAACTCAGCTCTTGTCACTGGTGATTGAACATATTTTTTTAAAAGGAAATACTCTACTAGATTGTCTAGCTATTCTAGCTTTCGAGAACCCAAGAAGGTAGTGTTACCACACCTTCCTAGAGTTAACTGTCAAGTGTAGAAAGATAATCAATCTACCGAAAAAATCATTCCACGATATGAGGAAAAAAATGAGAGAAATCAATTAGTACAACAACAGGGAAGGGGACATTTTTTTATTAACTAACAATATACAATCTTATTGCATTATATCATGATCAGGAGAGCTTACTCAGTATATGATTTGCATTGTATGAATTACATGAGTATTTTTAGGGGATTAGTATAAAAATTTATAGAAAACTTATTTTCCTACAAATTTTCGTACTAATCCCTAGAAAAAATCTCATTTAACTCACATTTTTCTTGTAAGGATAGTAGACACAACAACTTTGATATACTATTAGAAACATGTTCAATGGAAGATCAAATAAATTTGTTGACAGAAAATTTGAAATCAACTAGGAGAATCAGTACAGAACAATTTTGCTATATAGTGAACAATATCAATGTTTTCAAAGAAAAGAAAGAACCAAAACTCATAAGCATAAATTGGGAAAACTATTTTTCTTGAAGGCAGCAGAACAAGAATGCAACTATAATTTCATGAGGATCTTAGTGTGAGCTTACCGGTTAACATTTTGAAAGAAATTGATCGATGATCCCATGAAGAAAAAGTTGCAGATAGTTTTCAAGGATTCAAAGCTCAATGGAGCCAAATTGGAGGCTAGACATTTGAAGAAAGAACCAAAGGTTAAATGGTACTTACCATTGTCTAAACAACAATTGAAAGATGAAGAGGACATCAATAGTTTCTTGCTCTTACTTTGGTCAAGGTGAAAACAAAGAGATAAGTTTTCACATATAGTTTCTAAAGATAAGATTTGATTTTGATGTTTTCAATTTTTCTTTGTTTTTGCTTATATCACATGATCACTTTTGGAGCCCTTAGATTTTGTTGTTTATATTTGAGATTATATAAAACTTGCTCAATAACAAATAATTTATTTTTAAAAAGACGGCAGTGACATTTTTAATCCAAACTACTAGCTAAGATAATTTTTATTCAATCACACATAACTTAAGGGTATTTTGACCTTTTTTTGCTATTTAAAATGATACTTGACACTGAAATTACTCGAGAATTCACAAATTGAATCATAATTTCTCTTAGAAAGAATCATTCCCTATAGACACAATGACTTACAAGTTCTGTTAGAGATTTCTTTTTTCATATATAAATCAATAAGAAATTGATAGTACATTCCATTTAAATTAAAACATGATTTGCTACGATGTGAGTAATAAACAACTTAAATAATATATATTAGTGCTACCATAGAGTTTTTGTTCTTTGTTCTTGTTACATTGCACTTGAACACAATTGCTCTTACATTAATTTTGAAAATGAATAAACTACACCCGATTCACATTATAATATATTAATGTCTAATAAAAAATATGAAAAATTCAATCCAGATCCTTTAAACTTTTCTTCAATGATATGATTGAGTTTATCATTCATCTCGATGGTAAATAATTCTTTCGATCTCCAACTTTCCCTCGACGAAGAAATTTTTGTTTGCCACTCCTACTGAAAATTTCCCATTTTTTTCACCTCTTAATTCCTCGAATTTCCAAAGGTACACATTCTTAATATTTCATCCACAACTCCACCATTTTCGTCCTCTATGGAAAATGGACATTCCAAGAAATCAGCCAAGTGGTTAAGCTGAATTTTAGATTATTTTTTAATTTCTTCATATATCAAGAAAATTACTTTATCAGGATTTTCTACACTTTCTTTCCAACAATCCAACACATGATTCCAAAATGGTCCATAAAGACTCATGCCCTTACAAAAATGATCAAACGTTTCTTCAATGGAACTGGTATCTTTGTAATTATCAAGTCTTAAATTATTTGCAAATTTCCACATAAAAATAAAGTGTCCCTTGAATTCCTACATAAGTAAACAAGTTTGGTTCTTGAGTTGTGAACTGATTTTGGCAATGAAGCAAAGGGCACATGAGCTGCCATGAGTCTAGGTGAAGTCAATCGGGAACAATAAGGAACTTGATCATCAAAATATAGATAAAGTTCCAAGAACAAAACGAGATAATGGGGGTTCTTGACTAGTAAAGGGTGATCTTGTTCAAAAATAGTATTTTTCTTTCTATTCACTAATGCATATAAATGTGATTTTAACCAAATAATTTATGATTTTGTTGTAACAAGAATGATATCACTATCTTGAGCTTGAATTGTTATTGACATGCCATCACACCTTGAATCACTCTTGATGATGACCAAAACCTTAATAATTATAGATAGTTGATTCCATCCATCCTTTTTCATTAGGTAGAGTAGAGAGAAATATCTTCCACTCTCCACTTGAGTCCTCTTGTAAATATTTGGGAGGAGAAATTTGAGATGTTTTCATTGTTTTGAACTGTGTGTTTTCTTTAAGTGAACTTATTATTTTGAGATTTATATAACATATATACACACATGTGAACCTATTATTCACGTGAATATTTTAGTCATAAATTACATGTGAGGCTCTCTACTTCACGCTTTTCATGTCTGTCTATTAACAACTTTTAATTTAATTTTCTTGTTATTCGCTATCAAGACTCAAGAGTGGTGTTATTAAAGTGAATGTCTTCCAATAGTAGTGACTCACATTACTTTTCATTCTATGTTTTTGTGAGTGCAAAAAGAATCCATGTTTAAAAAGGTGATTCGTTTATAATTTGTTAAAGACTTTTTAAGTTAATGTTTTTTTAAGAAAAAATTATATCCCACCAAAAAATGCCACGTTATTAATTTAAATATAAAGGGTAATATAACAGTGTGATAAGTAGCTAGCTGTGTGAAAATGAAAATTGAAAAAAATATTAGGAACAAGGTATTGCATCTTGTTGTCCAATTTTAAAGAAAAAGAAAGAAAGATTTTAGAGAATGTGAAGATAATACAATAATAACAATATTTTTGGTGTAATTTAATAAATGTGGTTCGAAATGATAGTTATATATAACCTAAAGCATATAAAACTAGGTATGAAAATAAAATGCATGAGTAATGAAGAATATATGTTGAAACAACGAAAAAAAGGATAATATCAATAAAAGATAGTAAGATAATCAAAGAAAAAGAAACAACATGCAATAATAAAATCAAAGAGTAAAAAAAATGAGAGTAATAATAACACTTTCAAAGAAAACTAGATCATATTCTTGGTAAGCTAATCCTCGACTTTCTTATCCTTCTATCATGATTATATCTTCAATAAGCTTCAAGTCTATTGTGTCTTGTCTAATCACATTTCTACAATAATTTTTTGGCCTATCTTTCCCACTTCTTAGACCCACCATAATGAAACTCTCACACCACCTCACAAAGGCAAATGTGCATCTCATATTTGCATGTTCAAATCATCTCAACCTCGATTCCCTCATCTTATTCACCAAGGGGGACTTTCACTGCGTCCCCAATATCTTCATTCCTAGTTCTATCTGTCCAACAAGTATAGTCATACATGAATGTGTGAGTTATTGATCGGTCAACAATCTTCAATACCATAGTTGGTTTATAACATTCACTTTATAAGACGTACCTTTAAATCTTGGAGGCACATTTTTATTATACAAAATATCGGATCTAATCCTCCATTTCATCCACGTTGCTCCAATGCCACGTATAGTATTGTAATCAATCATCAGATCTTTTTTTTATTTTTGACTAAAATAGTTGAAGTTCTCTCTTTGAAAGTGAGTAGTATATTGTTAATTACCTCCACATCTGCGTCGTGAGTTATATCACTAAGCTTATACTCTATGTATTCTATTTTCCCTGCTCAACATGAACTGTAAAACCTAGGATCTATCCTTAGACCTCTACATTGTTGTTAATATTTCCCTATGTATCTTTAGTCAATACTTTATCATCTATGTATAGTAGAGAATCAAAACTCCCTTTAGATATTTCGAGCGTAAAGATGATACTCGTAATTATTTTACTATTACCATCGCTATATATTACTATGGTAACCATTGTCATACATTGAAGCACCTAAAATTAATAGCTAATAAATTATTAAATTATGTAACAAAATTCAAAATTTTGTTTTGGTTAGGTACCAAACACAATGAGCCAATGAAAGCACGAGCTCAATATTTGTTACTTCGTTTGTCTGAATCTAGGTAGGTAATTAATAATGTTTTTAACATAATTTTAAAATAATATATGTTGCTTTTCTATTTAAAAATTATGTAGCACATGTAAAATTTTAAGGGTTGATTACATTTAAATATGTTTTTCAAATATTTTAAGTTGTTAATTATTGTCATTTATAGAAGTATTAGCGTAACTTTCAAATAATATATCTTACTCAGTCAATCTTTATTGTGCATTGCATAAAAACTTTCGAGAGTTGATTGAATTCTTAGTACTATTTGCGTATTTTTCAAATAATATTTGTTACTCACACAATTCAAATTATGAAATATATGTGACATTTTAAGAACAAATCAAATTTTTAAAAGAATTTTATTGATTTTTATTTTGTAAATTTCAAATAATAAATGTTATTCTTTGTTCCAATTTACATATCAAAACAATTAATAGATAACAAAATAGGAATGACAGAAACGCAAGGATATATAGAAAAAACACTTATAGGAACAGTAAAATTATGGTTACAAAATATAACGAAAGAAAGTATAAAAACTTTAAGAAATAATAATAAATTTAATTGAGAAACAGCTAAAACATATATTGAAATATTAAATAAATACGAAATAGCTATAAGAATTGAATTTAATAGTATGGCAATAAAAGTAGAAGAACAAAATAAATAAAAAGTTATAAATAGAAATTTAATGAAAAAATTTGCAATATGTAATATGTGTTATATAGATGAATATACATTTGCATTCAGAGAATAATATTATAAAGGAACATATAACATGGAAGAAAGTAAGGAAATAAGAAAATTATATTTTACAAAATTACCAGAACCTTTTAGTTCAAAAATAATAAAAAGTTGGAATGAAGCAGAATTAACAAATACTTTACGAGCTAGTATGAAATTCTTACAACGATGGTCTACATAACTATGTGAAAAACATAAAGAAGATGTAAAAATGGAAAAAGTATTAGTAAAAAACATAGTATGTTGAAAAAATAAAATAGCACCTCAATTTGGTTGCACAGATAGATATTATAAAAAGAAGTATAATAGAAATAAAAATTATAAAAAATATATATCAACATATAAATATAAAAAACCAAGAGATATTATGTAAAAAATTACAAAACTAAAAGACCATTTAGACCAAAAAGAAAATTGACGGAATGTACTTGCTATAATTGTGGAAAATTAGGACATATA
Organism: Solanum arcanum; assembly: GCA_027789145.1. Lineage (NCBI taxonomy): Eukaryota > Viridiplantae > Streptophyta > Magnoliopsida > Solanales > Solanaceae > Solanum > Solanum arcanum. The sequence goes on from CM050943.1 coordinate 35,972,516, forward strand.
GCTAAAGATTGTAAATTACCTAAAAATCCAAAGAGGAAACCAATATATGGAAAATGAAAAATATACACAAATAGAATATGTCGATTATGATTTAGAAGGTGAAGATAGTATATATAAAATATCAGAAAATGAAATATATAATGACATAGAATTAGAATCAGATAATGAACTTTATAATATAAATGACTGAAGCACATATACAAATAATAAATAAAGAAGAATTTCAAGATGAAGAAACTTTTGAACAAAAAATAATATTTTATAATAGTATATTTGAACAAATAAAAGGAAAAGAAGTAGATCTAAGTGTGGAAAAAATATTGGAAGTCTCAAAAATAAAAAATTGATTTAATAGACAAAAAGAAGAATATTATGTAGTAAGCCAAAGAGAACATATCATAGATTGTAAGTATAAAGGAAAAGCTAAAATATCAATAATAAATAATAGAATAATTAATAAAGAAATACAAAAAATAAATGCGAAAAACCCAATTAAATATGTACATTTAGGAGGAACTGAAATATTAGTAAAAGCATATTTTAGAGAAGGAATAGTGTAACGACCTGTTTAGTCGTTTTGAGCAACAGAGTCCATTTCTGGAAAAACTGGCTGGGACAACGGATGGAACGACGGACCGTCGTGGTCCCGACGGCCCGTCGAGGGAGTGTCGTTCCATGACACTTAGAGTTTTGAAATTGGGTACTGAAAAATCGACTCTCTGTAAGTTGTGACGGACTGCGGGCAGACGTGCCGTCACATCCACGAACCCTCGTGAGTCCCGCTGCAAAACACTTCAACTTTTGAGAAATTGATGCAAGAAAACGAAGTTTCGACCGTCATGACGGAGGGGCAGACGGACCGTCACAGGGGTGACGGCCGTCGCAGACCACCCGAGTCCTGGGAGACACGACGGCCTGTGTGACGGACCGTCGCAGCGTGACGGCCGCCACAGCTGCACAATCCCGTGCGCTTTAGGATTTCTCCACACGCTTTAAGGGTCGTTTTGACTATTCTTCCTTAATTATAAAGATTGAGGGGTAACATTAATAAGTCTAATTACTTAGGGGTTAAATTAGGTAACCTTAAGTTAATTAGAGGGTTTATTGTCCTCTTTTATTCTTAATTATACATTAATTAGGGTAAAAGAAGGAGGGTTTGAATAAAACAAACAGAAAAAGAAAAGAGAGAGGGAAAGTCGAGCGAGAAAGAGAGAAAACAAAGAGGATAGCAAAGCTTGGGAGAATTCTTGTTGATTCCAATTCTTGATTGGAGGTAGGTTATGGTTTATGTTACGATATTCGTAGTGAACTCTTAATAGTGAATATTATGTGTTGATATTATTGTAAACCCTACTATGTGCTTAAGTTGTATGCTTGCATGAATATGAATGTGAAATTGTGATGAATTAACAAAGCATGATGAAGCTATTGAATCCCAAATCTTGAAAGAACCCTAATTCGCTTGATATATTATATAATGAGAATGATGATGCCTTAGTATGAAAGAAGGCTTGATATATTATATAATGAGAATGATGATGCCTTAGTGTAAAAGAAGGCTTGATGAATTAGGATCGGGTGCCACGTTCCCATCAGGATAGAATGAATATGAGGATCTGAGTGTCACGTTCCGACACCAGGATAGAATATGGATCGGGTGCCACGTTCGGTACCAGGATAGAATGAATATGAGGATCGGAGTGTCACGCTCCGACACCAGGATAGAATATGGATCGGGTGCCACGTTCGGTACCAGGATAGAATGAATATGAGGATCGGGTGCCACGCGTTAGGCACCAGGATAGAATGAATATGAGGATCGGAGTGTCACGCCCGACACCAGGATAGAATATGGATCGGGTGCCACGTTCCGCTACCAGGATAGTATATGAGGATCGGAGTGCCACGTTCCGCCACCAGGATAGAAATAGAGGAGCGGAGTGTCACGTACCGACACAAGAGGAAGAAAGATAATGAATCTTGAAAGATAATGAATATACTCAATCTAATGAACTTAATTCCCAAATGAGTATGGTATTGAGGCTTGAGTCCTCATGTGTGAACTCGGTTGTAGTTATTGATGAATTTATGTTGTTATTGCTACATGTTGAGTATTGTAGTTGATTTACATTATTATTGATATATACTGTTCCCTATTTTGAGTTGGCCGATGATATCTACTCAATACTTGTGGTTGTCTTGACTCCTACTTTTATGTTTTTCTTCTTTGTTATTTGTGTAATGCAAAGAACGTTCCGTCAACTTCAACTCAACAAGAGATCTAGCCGCCTTCACTTCATCGTAAATTCAGGTGAGCTAATGCGACTAGCTTGAACTGGAACTTCTTCTTCAAGTCTTGATGCCTTGAACTTCCGGCATGGACTAGCTAGTATTTGTTTTAGCTTCTTAGACATTCCTAGTTTAGTAATTTGAGATAGATGTTCTTGTGATGATGACTTCCAGATTTTGGGGATATTAATAATAGTTTTGAATTGTTTTATTAATGAGTTTAAGTCTTCCGCATTACTTTCTGTTGTTATATATTGAAATGATAATGGTTAAATTGGTTGGTTCGCTCACATAAGAGGGTAAATGTGGGTGCCAGTCGCGGCCCCGATTTGGGTCGTGACAAACTTGGTATCAGAGCATTAGGTTCGTTGGTCTCATCACACAAGAACAGGTCTAGTAGAGTCTTAAGGAACGGTAGGGGGACGCCTTTACTTTTCCTCGAGAGGCTATAAGACTTTAGGAAAATTCCACTCTTTCATTCTTTCTTTCGTGCTACTACTTGAGTCCAATTGGTATCTAGGCGATACGAATTGGTATCTGACCATCGTCACTCTATTTCGCAGATGGTTAGAACTAGAGCCACGACCGCGCCAACAACAACACCGGCAAGACAAGAAACGTCTGAGCCAGCCACTGGGGCTGTGGCTCGAGGGAGAACAACGGCAAGAGGCCGTGGTAGAGGTCGTGGGAGGACGTCCTCTAGAGGAAGAGGACGAGCACCTAGCCCATCTGATACTAGGCGGTGACTCCTCCACCGATCAAGAGGTGATAAGAGAAGGGGAGGATGGGGTGAATGAGCAAGTACAGAATGAGGAAATGCCACCTCAACCTACCCCGAGATGATCAATCGTGTTCTCGCTTATCTTAGCGGGTTATCCGATCACGGTCAGGCACCTCCAGGGGTTTCTGCACCAACACCTCGGTTTCAGAGGTACGACATGCGGCTACTATGGCTCTCGCATGGATGCACCATTGGGAATGGGCACATTTCCACGCCTGACCATCGGGCCTATTATGACAAACGATCAACATGAACTTTTCAAGAAGTTCTTGAAATTGAAACCTCCAGTCTTTAAGGGTGCGTAATCGAGAGGATGCCTACGATTTTCCTGGTTGATTGTCATGAGCTACTACACAAGATGGGTATAGTAGAGAGGTTTGGTGTCGAGTTCGTGAGCTATCGCTTCAAGGGAACGCCAAAATGTGGTGGCGTTCACATGTTGAGTGTCAACCAACAGAGGCACCACCTATGACTTGGGAATCATTCTCGAGTTTGTTCATGGAAAAATATATCCCGGACCTTGAGGGATAGGAAGAGGGATGAGTTCTTGAGTCCTGGAGCAAGGTAGAATGACGGTTAATGCATACGAGGCTAAATTTCAAGACTATCCAGATCGCCACCCAACTCTGTTTGATCCACAAGAACGGATCCGCCGCTTTGTGAAGGGATTGAGGGCGAGTTGCGGATTTCAAACCTTGCAGAGATAGCGGCAACAAAGAACATCCTTCCAAGAGGTGGTAGACTTTGTGATAGAGGTGGAAGGAGTGAAACCGGATGACTTCACCACCACGTCTACATCAAAGAGGTTTCGAAGGGGAGGTGAGTTTAATGGTTCTTATTCTAGAGGACAGAACTCCGGAGGTCACTCCAATCGACCAATACAGTCTTCACTACAGACTGTAGTTGGGGGTCCACCTCAGAACGGTCAACACTTCTCTGAGAGGCCGATCGTGAACCCGGAGAATGTTATGGGTGTGGAGAGATTGGACACATTAAGAGGTATTGTCCAAACCAGAGTTACGTAACCCCACCGCTAGAGGTAGGGGTGGTAATGGTAGAGGTCGTTATTCTGGAGGGCGTGGTGGCCGAGGTAATGGTGGTCACCAAAACGGCAGAGGTGAAGGGCAAAACGGAGCCACTACTACGCAACATGGTAGGGGCAATGGACAGACAAACGATAGGGCCCATTGTTACGCTTTCCTGGGAGATCTCAAGCGGAGGCGTCGATGTCATTATCACGGGTAATCTTTTGGTTTGTGATTGCATGGCATCTATATTATTTGACCCTGGCTCCACGTTTTCATATGTATCTTCATCATTTGCTAATGGTCTAAATCTACATTGTGAATTACTTGATATGCCTATTCGTGTTTCTACTCCGGTGGGTGAGTCTGTGGTAGTTGAAAAAGTGTATAGGTCTTGTTTGGTGAATTTTGTGGGGAGCAACACTTACGTAGATTTGGTTATCTTAGAAATGGGTGACTTTGATGTAATTCTGGGTATGACTTGGCTTTCTCAATTTTGCAATTTTGGATTGTAATGCTAAAGCGGTGACGTCACCAAGCCTGGCGAGATCCGTTAGTGTGGGAGGGCGACTACACTTCCAATCCGGTGCGTATTATCTCCTTTCTTGGTGCTCAGAAGATGGTTAGTAAGGGTTGTTTAGCTTTCTTAGCACATCTTAGGGATGACACCATCCAAGTACCCTCAATCGAATCAGTTTAGGTAGTTCGAGAATTTTTGGATGTGTTCCTGCAGATCTTCCCGGTATGCCACCAGATAGGGATATTGACTTGCATTGATCTTGAACCGGCACTCGCCCATTTCTATACCCCCTTATAGAATGGCTCATGGAGTTAAGAGAGTTAAAGGCACAACTTCAAGAGTTATTGAACAAAGGCTTCATTAGACCAAGTGCATCCCCTTGGGGTGCTCCGGTTTTGTTTGTGAAGAAGAAGGATGGGAGTTTTCGGGTGTGCATAGACTACGCATTAACCGAATAAGGTAACTATCAAGAACAAGTATCCTCTTCCTCGCATTGATGACTTGTTCGATCAACTACAAGGTGCTTGTGTCTTCTCTAAGATTGACTTGAGATCCGGTTATCATCAATTGAAAATACGGGCAATGGATGTACCAAAGACTGCTTTTCGAACGAGGTATGGGCATTACGAATTTGTAGTGATGTCTTTTGGTCTTACGAATGCCCCTGCTGCGTTCATGAGCTTGATGAACGGGATCTTTAAGCCATATTTGGACCTTTTCGTGATCGTATTTATTGATGATATATTGGTATACTCGAAGAGCAAGAAGGAACATGAAGAGCATTTGAGAATGGTATTGGAAATGTTGAGGGAGAAAAAGCTTTACGCCAAATTCTCTAAGTGTGAGTTTTGGCTAGATGCGGTGTCCTTCTTGGGGCACGTAGTTTCTAAGGATGGAGTGATGGTAGATCCATCTAAGATTGAGACAGTGAAGAATTGGGTGAGACCCACTAATGTGTCAGAAATAAGAAGTTTTGTTGGGTTAGCTAGCTACTACCGCAGATTTGTCAAGGGATTCTCTTCTATTGCTTCCCAATTGACGAACTTGACTAAGCTGTAATGTTCCATTTGTATGGTCAGATGAATGTGAGGAAAGCTTTCAGAAGCTTAAGACTTTGTTGACTACCGCACCAATTCTTACCTTGCCAATAGAGGGTAAAGACTTCATTGTTTACTGTGATGCATCCTATTCTGGGTTGGGTGCAGTGTTAATGCAAGAGAAAAATGTGATTGCTTATGCTTCGAGGCAATTAAAGGTGCATGAACGTAACTATCCAACTCATGATTTGGAATTGGCTGCGGTAGTGTTTGCATTAAAGCAATGGAGACACTATTTATATGGGGTTAAGTGTGAGGTGTACACGGATCATCGTAGCCTTCAGTATGTCTTTACTCAGAAAGATTTGAACTTGAGACAAAGGAGATGGATGGAACTACTAAAGGACTACGATATCACTATCTTGTATCATCCGGGGAAGGCGAATGTTGTAGCGGATGCTTTGAGTAGAAAGGCGGGAAGCATGGGAAGTCTAGCTCATTTGCAAGCTTCTAGGCGCCCATTGGCTAGAGAAGTACAGATTTTGGCTAACGATTTGATGAGGTTAGAAGTAAATGAGAAGGGAGGATTGTTAGCTAGTGTGGAGTCGAGATCTTCTTTTCTTGACAAGATTAAGGGAAAACAGTTTGATGATGAGAAACTAAGGCGAATCCGAGACAAAGTGTTGCAAGGAGAGGCTAAAGAAGCAATAATTGATGAGGAAGGTGTTTTGAGGATTAAGGGAAGGGTATGTGTACCTGAGTTGATGATTTGATCAACACTATTTTGGCAGAAGCTCATAGCTCAAGGTATTCTATACATCCGGGTGCAACCAAGATGTATCGTGACCTAAAGCAACACTTTTGGTGGAGTAGAATGAAGCGTGATATTGTTGACTTTATTGCCAAGTGTCCAAACTGTCAACAAGTGAAGTATGAACACCAAAGGCCCGGAGGAACACTTCAGAGAATGCCTATTCCTGAATGGAAATGGGAGAGAATTGCAATGGACTTTGTGGTTGGTCTTCCAAAGACATTGGGTAAGTATGACTCCATTTGGGTAGTTGTCGATAGGTTAACTAAGTCNGCTCATTTTATTCCTGGTCAAGGTAACTTACAACGCAGAGAAGTTAGCCAAGATCTATATCTCGTAAATCGCTCGATTGCATGGGGTTCCCCTCNTCATTATATCAGATAGAGGTACGCAGTTTACTTCTAAGTTTTGGAAAACATTGCATGCGGAATTGGGTACTAGGTTGGACCTTAGTACTGCGTTCCATCCTCGGACCGATGGTCATCTGAACGAACGATTCAAGTGTTGGAGGATATGCTTTCAAGCATGCGTGATAGAGTTTGGTGGCCATTGGGATAGCTTCTTACCCTTAGCGGAGTTTTCATACAATAATAGCTATCACTCAAGCATTGACATGGCTCCATTTGAAGCATTGTATGGTAGGAGATGTAGGTCTCCCATTGGTTGGTTTGATGCATTCGAGGTTAGACCTTGGGGTACCGATCTTTTGAGGGATTCTATGGAGAAGGTGAAAGCTATTCGAGAAAAGCTTCTAGCGGCGCAAAGTAGACAAAAGGAGTATGCAGACCGAAAGATTAGAGACTTGGAGTTCATGGAGGGTGAACAAGTCTTGTTGAAGGTTTCACCTATGAAAGGGGTGATGCGGTTTGGCAAAAGAGGTAAGTTAAGTCCAAGGTATATTGGACCATTTGAAGTGCTTAAGCGAATAGGGGAGGTGGCTTATGAGTTAGCCTTGCCTCGGGCTGTCCGAGTACATCCGTATTCCATGTGTCCATGTTGAAAGATACCATGGAGATGGAAACTACATCATCCGTTGGGATTGATTTTGTTGGATGAGAACTTGACTTATGAAGAGGAACCGGTTGCTATATTAGATAGAGAGGTTCGCAAGTTGAGGTCGAGAGAAATTGCATCCATCAAAGTTCAATGGAAGAATCGACCGGTTGAAGAGGCTACTTGGGAGAAGGAGGCGGATATGCAAGAGAAATACCCACATCTGTTTACAGATTCAGGTACTCCTTTTCGCCATTGTTTTTCTTCTTTTGATCGTTCGGGGACGAACGATGGGTAAATTGGTATCTATTGTAACGACCTGTTTAGTCGTTTTGAGCAACAGAGTCCATTTCTGGAAAAACTGGCTGGGACAACGGATGGAACGACGGACCGTCGTGGTCCCGACGGCCCGTCGAGGGAGTGTCGTTCCATGACACTTAGAGTTTTGAAATTGGGTACTGAAAAATCGACTCTCTATAAGTTGTGACGGACCTGCAGGACGTGCCGTCACATCCACGACGAACCCTCGTGAGTCCCGTTGCAAAACACTTCAACTTTTGAGAAATTGATGCAAGAAAACGAGTTTCTGACAGGGGTGACGGGCCGTCGCAGACCACCTGGAGTCTGGGGAGACACGACGGCCTGTGTGACGGACCGTCGCAGGCGTGACGGCCCGTCACAGGCTGCACAATCCCAGGCAGTTTAGGATTTCTCCACACGTTTTAAGGGTCGTTTTTGACTATTCTTCCTTAATTATAAAGATTTAGGGGTAACATTAATAAGTCTAATTACTTAGGGGTTAAATTAGGTAACCTTAAGTTAATTAGAGGGGTTTATTGTCCTCTTTTATTCTTAATTATACATTAATTAGGGTAAAAGAAGGAGGGTTTGAATAAAACAAACAGAAAAAGAAAAGAGAGAGGGAAAGTCGAACGAGAAAGAGAGAAAACAAAGAGGATAGCAAAGCTTGGGAGAATTCTTGTTGATTCCAATTCTTCGGTGGAGGTAGGTTATGGTTTATGTTACGATATTCGTAGTGAACTCTTAATAGTGAATATTATGTGTTGATATTATTGTAAACCCTACTATGTGCTTAAGTTGTATGCTTGCATGAATATGAATGTGAAATTGTGATGAATTAACAAAGCATGATGAAGCTATTGAATCCCAAATCTTGAAAGAACCCTAATTCGCTTGATATATTATATAATGAGAATGATGATGCCTTAGTATGAAAGAAGGCTTGATATATTATATAATGAGAATGATGATGCCTTAGTGTAAAAGAAGGCTTGATGAATTAGGGATCGGGTGCCACGTTCCTACCAGGATAGAATGAATATGAGGATCGGAGTGTCACGCCCGACACCAGGATAGAATATGGATCGGGTGCCACGTTCGGTACCAGGATAGAATGAATATGAGGATCGGAGTGTCACGTTCCGACACCAGGATAGAATATGGATCGGGTGCCACGTTCGGTACCAGGATAGAATGAATATGAGGATCGGGTGCCACGCGTTCGGTACCAGGATAGAATGAATATGAGGATCGGAGTGTCACGTTCGACACCAGGATAGAATATGGATCGGGTGCCACGTTCGGTACCAGGATAGTATATGAGGATCGGAGTGCCACGTTAGGCACCAGGATAGAAATAGAGGCGGAGTGTCACGTACCGACACAAGAGGAAGAAAGATAATGAATCTTGAAAGATAATGAATATACTCAATCTAATGAACTTAATTCCCAAATGAGTATGGTATTGAGGCTTGAGTCCTCATGTGTGAACTCGGTTGTAGTTATTGATGAATTTATGTTGTTATTGCTACATGTTGAGTATTGTAGTTGATTTACATTATTATTGATATATACTGTTCCCTATTTTGAGTTGGCCGATGATATCTACTCAGTACTTGTGGTTGTACTGACCCCCTACTTTTATGTTTTTCTTCTTTGTTATTTGTGTAATGCAGCAAACGTTCCGTCAACTTCAACTCAACAGTAGATCTAGCCAGTCTTCACTTCATCGGAAATTCAGGGTGAGCTAATGCGTCTAGCTTGGACTGGGTCTTCTTCTTCAAGTCTTGATGCCTTGAACTTCCGGCATGGACTAGCTAGTATTTGTTTTAGCTTCTTAGACATTCCTAGTTTAGTAATTTGAGATAGATGTTCTTGTGATGATGACTTCCAGATTTTGGGGATATTAATAATAGTTTTGAATTGTTTTATTAATGAGTTTAAGTCTTCCGCATTACTTTCTGTTGTTATATATTGAAATGATAATGGTTAAATTGGTTGGTTCGCTCACATAGGAGGGTAAATGTGGGTGCCAGTCGCGGCCCCGATTTGGGTCGTGACAAATAGACACACCTATAGAAATATAGTTAGCAGATGATAGAATTATACAACCTATAGAAAAAAAATAATAAGTGTAGTAAAAGATAATTTAATATACCAGAAATTTAAATTTATAATAAGTACTAATTATTTAGTAGCAATTAATGATAGAAATATAGATAAATCATTAGTATTATATTGAAAAATATCAGGATTAGAACTAGCAACTAGAAGTAAAATATTTATAGCCAGATGTAAGAATTTATATTTTTTAACAACAAAACATAAAATACGAGCAAAAAATAAAATAAAAAAAATAAAACTAGAAAACCCTTTTGAAAAAATAGTTACGGTTATAGTTAATAATGACTATAGTTGTAATGAAATTGATATAGAAGAAGATTTAGAGATAGTACAAGAAAGACTAAGCACATCAAAAAGAATAAATAATAATGATATACGACAAACATCATCAATAATGAGTACTTCAAATAGTTCCAAAAGAATAAATATAATTTCACCAAAATTAATAGAAGAAGAAATAAAATCACATCATTATTATATAACAGGAATAATGGAGCAAAGAAAATATTTAATAATAATGAATACATGACAAGAAGAAAGCTATATTATAAGAGAGTTAGTACTGGAAGATAAAATAATAACTACGGAACACTCATGTTCAGAATTACCAAAAGTAATAATAAATATTGAAGAAACAACGGAACAAGAAATAATAATTGGAGGTATACCAATGATGGTAAAATTTAAAATAAATCAAAGAAATAAAAACATAACATTAGAAATAAAATGCCTAGAACAAATAAAATCATATAATATAAAGGATAAACAACTAATGATAAATTATCAAAATAAAAAAGTCATAATAAAAAGGACTTTAATATAAAAAAAATATATGAAAATATATATAGTCGCGAAGATAATAATAGAAGGATATTATAACATATATTATACACCAATGATAGATACAGGAGCAGAGGCTAATATATGTAAATAAATTTTTTTTACCAGAAGAAAAATGGAAAAAGTTAAAAAACACCAATAGTAGTATGTAACGACCTGTTTAGTCGTTTTGAGCAGCAGATTTTATTTCTGGAAAAACAGGCTGAGACGACGGACCGTCATGGGCACGACGGACCATCGAGGGGGTCTCGTTCCAAAACACTTAGAATTCTGAAATTTGGGTACTGAAATCGACTCACTGAACTTCGCGACGATATGGCAGGACGGACCGTCATGGGCACGACGGACCGTCACAGACCCTTTAGTGAAATTGAGTCTCTGAACTCTCTGACGACTTCGGCCGACGGACCGTCGCAGTAATAACGGGTCACAGTCGCGCGTAATCGCAGTCGGGTCGATTTTCTACATTATATGTTTTAAGGGGCGTTTTGGACTATTCCTGCTATAATTATAAATTTAGTAGGTTAATGTTAATAATTTAACTACTTGTGGGTTAAAGGAGATAACCTTGAATTACTTGATGGGTTAAATCATCATCTTTTATACTTAATTATATGCTAATTAGGGTAAAAGAAAGAGGGTTTGAATAAGAAAGATAGAAAGAACAAGGAGAGGGAGAAAGAACGATCGAACGAAGAGGGAAACAAAGCTTTGGGAAATTTCTTGCTTGATCACGAATCATTTGTGGAGGTAGGTTATGGTTTATGCTATTCGTAGTAAACTCTTAATAGCGAATAATATGTTTTGGTAGTATTGTTAACCCATCTATATGCTTAATTGTATGCTTGCATGAATGTGATTATATAATTGTGATAAAATAATCATGATGAGGCTATTGAATCCTAAATCTTGAAAAACCCTAATATGCTTTGTTAATGATGACGCCTTGGAATAAAAGAAGGCTTGATGAATGAAAGTAGTAAGGTTAGGGGATCGGAGTGTCACGTTCCGGCACTAGGATAGAATATGGATCGGAGTGTCACGTTCCGGCACCAGGATAGAATATGGATCGGGTGTCACGTTCCGACACCAGGATAGAATATGGATCGGGTGTCACATTCCGGCACCAGGATAGAATATGGATCAGAGTGTCACGTTCCGACACCAGGATAGCATATGAGGATCGGAGTGTCACGTTCCTGAACCAGGATAGAATATGGATCGGGTGTCACGTTCCGACAGCAGGATATAATATGGATCGGGTGTCACATTCCGGCACCAGGATAGAATATGGATCGGAGTGTCACGTTCTGACACCAGGATAGTATATGAGGATCGGAGTGTCGCGTTCCGGCACCAGGATAGAATATGGAGCGGAGTGTCACGTACCGATACGAGAGGAATAAAGATAATGAATCTTGAAATATGTTAATATACTCAATTTAATGAACCTATTTCCCAAATGAGTATGGTATTGAGGCTTGAGTCCTTATGGATGTACGTGGCGTACTTATTAATGATTACAGTACTTGTTGTTGCTACCTGTTGAGTATTATAGTCGATTTATGATATTATCTGATATATACTGTTTTCTATTTTGAGTTGGCCTATGATACCTACTCAGTACTTGTGTTTTTTACTGACCCCTACTTGTATGTTTTTCTTTGTTAATTGTGGAGTACAGCAAACGTACCGTCGTCTTCAACTCAACCGCAACTCTAGCCAGTCTTCATTACACCGGATTTCAGGGTGAGCTAATGCTTCTAGCTTGGACTGGATCTTCTTCCTCATGTCTTGATGCCTCGAAGTTCTGGCATGGACTAGATTTTTATTTATTCTAGCTTTCTAGAAACTCTTAGATTTAGTAATTTGAGGATAGATGTTCTTGTGATGATGACTTCCAGATTTTGGGGATAATAATAGTTGTTGAGTTTTTAGAAGTTATTTAATTGATTTTCATTAATGAGTTTAAGTCTTCCGCATTATATTCTGTTATTATATTGAAATGTTGGGTTTTGTATTGGTTGATTCGCTCACATAGGAGTGTAAGTGTGGGTGCCACTCACGACACATTTTGGGTCGTGACAAACTTCGTGTCAAAGCATTAGGTTGGTTGGTCTCATCACACAAGAACGAGTCTAGTAGAGTCTTAAGGAACGGTAGGGGGACGCCTTTACTTTTCTTTGAGAAGCTATAAGACTTTAGGAAAATTCCATTCTTTCATTTTTTCTTTCGTGCTATTACTTGGGTCCAATTGGTATCTAGGTGATACAAATTGGTATCTGACCATCTTCACTCTATTCCGCAGATGGTTAGAACTAGAGCAACGACTGCGCCAACATCAACATCGGCAAGACAAGAAGCGTCTGAGCCAGCCACTGGGGCTGTAGCTCGAAGAGGAGTAGTGGCAAGAGGCCGTGGAAGAGGTTGTGGGAGGACGTCCTCTAGAGGAAGAGGACAAGCACCTAGCCCATCTGGTACTAGGGCGGTGACTCCTCCACCGACTGAGGAAGTAGTAAGAGAGGTTGAGGAAGGGGAAGATGAGCAAGCGCAGAATGAGGAATTGCCACCCCAACCTACCCCAGAGATGATCAATCAGGTTATTGCTTATCTTAGCAGGTTATCTGATCAAGGCCAGACACCTCCAGTGTTTTCTGAACCAGCACCTCAGGTTCCGGAAGTACGACAGGCCGCTGTTGAGGCTCCCCGCATGGATGCCTCATTGGGAATAGGCACGTTTTCTCGTTTGACTACAGGGCCTATAATGACAAGCGATCAACATGAACTTTTCAGTAAGTTCTTGAAATTGAAACCTCCAATCTTTTAGGGTGCTGAATCTGAGGATGCCTACGATTTTCTGGTTGACTGTCATGAGCTACTACACAACATGGGTATAGTAGAACGATTTGGTGTTGAGTTTGTGACCTATCAGTTTCAAGGGAACGCCAAAATGTGGTGGCAGTCACATGTTGAGTGTCAACCAATAGAGGCACCACCTATGACTTGGGCATCATTCTCTAGCTTGTTTATGGAGAAGTATATACCCCGTACTTTAAGGGATAGGAGGAGATATGAGTTTCTAAGCCTAGAGCAAGACATGATGTCGGTTACAGCTTATGAGGCTAGATTTTGTGCACTATCAAGATATGCCACTCAGCTTTGTTTCAGTCCACAAGAGCGGATTCGCCGTTTTGTGAAGGGGTTGAGGTCAGAGTTGCGGATTTCAGCCATACAGGTAGCGGCTACAACAAAATCCTTTCAAGAAGTGGTAGACTTCGTGATAGCGGTGGAAGGAGTGAAACCAGATGACTTCACCATGGCATCGACATCAAAAAAGTTTTGTAAAGGAGGTGAGTTTAATGGTTCTTACTCCAGAGGACAGGGTTCAGGAGGTTACCCAGTCCGACCAATTCAGTCCTCACTGCAGACTGTAGTTGGGGGTCCACCGCAGACCGGTCAACATTTCTCTGAGGTTGGTGGTTATCCCCAGACTTCGTCATTCTCACAGAGGCCGATGCTTGAATCCAGAGAGTGTTATGGATGTGGGGAGACTTGACACATTAAGAGGTATTGTCCAAAACAAAATTACAAACCTCCAATAGTCAGAGGTAGAGGTGGTCATGGAAGAGGCCGTCATTCTGGAGGACGTCGTGGCCGAGGTAAGGGTGGTCACCAAAACGGCCGGGGTGATAGGAAAACTGGGGCCACTACAGCACAACATGGTAGGGGCAATGGACAGACAGGCGATAGGGCCCATTGTTACGCTTTCCCTAGGAGATCTGAAGCGGAGACATCTTATGTTGTCATCACAGGTAATCTTTTGGTTTGTGATTGCATGGCTTCTGTATTGTTTGATCCTGGATCCACATTTTCTTATGTATCTTCCTCATTTGCTACTGGTTTTAATTTACCTTGTGAATTGCTTGACATGCCTATTTGTGTTTCTACTCCGGTGGGTGAGTCTGTGATAGTTGAAAAGGTATATAGGTCTGGTCTGGTGACTTTTGTGGGGAGCAATACTTATGTAGACTTGGTTATCCTAGAAATGGTTGACTTCGATGAAATTCTGGGTATGACTTGGATTTCTCCAAATTTTGCAATATTAGATTGTAATGCTAAAACTATAACGTTGGCCAAGCCTGGGACAGATCCGTTAGTGTGGGAGGGCGACTACACTTCCACTCCAGTTCGTATTATCTCCCTTATTCGTGCTAAGAGAATGGTTAGTAAAGGGTGTTTAGCTTTCTTGGCACACCTCAGGGATGACACCACCCAAGTACCTTCAATTGAGTCGGTTTCAGTAGTCCGTGAGTTTCTGGATGTGTTTCCTGCAGATCTTCCTGGTATGCCACTGGATAGAGATATTGACTTTGGCATTGATCTTGAACCGGGTACTCGCCCCATTACTATACCCCCTTATAGAATGGCTCCCGCTGAGTTAAGAGAGTTAAAGGCCCAACTTCAAGAGTTGTTAATCAAATGCTTTATTAGACCAAGTGCATCTCCTTGGGGTGCTCCTGTTTTGTTTGTGAAGAAGAAGGATGGAAGCTTTTGGATGTGCATAGATAATAAACAACTGAATAAAGTAACTATTAAGAACAAGTATCCTCTTCCTCGCATCGATGATATGTTCGATCAGTTACAAGGTGCTTGTACCTTCTCAAAAATCGATTTGAGATTTGGTTATCATCAATTGAAAATACGGGCAACGGATGTGCCCAAGACTGCTTTTCGGACCAGGTATGGGCATTATGAGTTCTTAGTAATGTCTTTTGGGCTTACAAATGCCCCTGCCGCTTTCATGAGCTTGATGAATGAGATTTTTAAGCCATATTAGGATCTCTTTGTCACTGTATTCATCGATGATATACTGGTATACTCAAAGAGTAAGAAGGAACATGAGGAGCGCTTTAGAATTGTATTGGAAATGTTGAGGGAGAAAAAGCTTTACGCCAAATTCTCCAAGTGTGAGTTTTGGCTAGATTCAGTGTCCTTCTTAGGACACGTAGTTTCTAAGGATGGAGTGATGGTTGATCCATAGAAGATTGAAGTAGTGAAGAATTGAGAGAGACCTACTAATGTTACAGAGATAAGGAGTTTTGTTGGTCTAGCTAGCTACTACCGCCGATTTGTCAAAGGATTTTCCTCTATCGCTGCCCAATTGACAAATTTGACTAAGCAGAGTGTCCCATTTGTTTTTTCAGATGAGTGTGAAGAAAGCTTCCAGAAGCTCAAGACCTTGTTGACTACTGCACCAATTCTTACCTTTCCAGTGGAAGGCAAGAATTTCATTGTCTATTGTTATGCATCCTATTCGGGTTTGGGTGCAGTGCTAATGCAAGAGAAGAATGTAATTGCTTATTCTTCGAGACAATTAAAGGTGCATGAACGTAACTACCCGACACATGATTTTGAATTGGCTGCGGTAGTGTTTGCATTAAAGCAATGGAGACACTACCTATATGGGGTGAAGTGTGAAGTCTATACGGATAATCCTAGCCTACAGTATGTCTTTACTCAGAAGGATTTGAACTTGAGACAGAGGAGATGGATGGAACTACTGAATGACTACGATATCACTATCTTGTACCATACGGGAAAAGCTAATGTTGTGGCAGATGCTGTAAGTAGAAAGGCAGGAAGTATTGGAAGTCTAGCTCACTTGCAAGTTTCTAGACGTCCATTGGCTAGAGAGGTTCAGACTCTGGCTAACAACTTTATGAGGTTAGAGGTTAATCAGAAGGGAGGATTTTTGGCTTGTGTGGAGGCAAGATCATCCTTCCTTGACAAGATTAAGGGAAAGCAGTTTAATGATGAGAAGCTGATTCGGATCCGAGATAAGGTGTTGCGAGGAGAGGCTAAGGAAGCACAAATCGATGAGGAAGGTGTTTTGAGAATTAAGGGAAGGGTATGTGTACCCCGCGTCAATGATTTGATCCACACTATTCTTACAGAGGCTCATAGTTCAAGGTATTCTATACATCCTGGTGCAACCAAGATGTATCGTGACCTAAAGCAACATTTTTGGTGGAGTAGAATGAAGCGTGACATTGTGGAGTTTGTCGCCAAATGTCCGAATTGTTAGCAAGTAAAGTATGAACACCAGAGGCCTGGAGGAACACTTCAGAGAATGCCCATTCCTGAATGGAAGTGGGAGAGAATTGAAATGGACTTCGTGGTTGGTCTTCCCAAGACAATGGGTAAGTATGACCCCATTTGGGTAATTGTTGATAGGTTGACTAAGTCTGCTCACTTCATTCCGGTTAAGGTGACTTACAATGCAGAAAAGTTAGCCAAACTTTACATCTCAGAGGTTGTTCGATTGCATGGGGTTCCACTCTCCATCATATCCGATAGAGGTACGCAGTTTACTTCTGTTTTTTCGAAAACATTGCATGCCGAATTAGGTACTAGGTTGGATCTTAGTACCGCATTTCACCCTCAGACCGATGGTCAGTCTGAGCGAACGATTCAAGTGTTGGAGGATATCCTTCGTACATGCGTGATAGAATTTGGTGGTCATTGGGATAACTTCTTACCCTTACTAGAATTCTCATACAATAATAGCTATCACTAAAGTATTGGTATGGCCCCATTTGAGGCACTGTATGGGAGGAGATGTAGATCTCCCATTGGTTGGTTTGATGCATTTGAGGTTAGACCTTGGGATACTGACCTTCTGAGGGAATCGTTAGATAAAGTGAAATGCATTCAAGAAAAATTTTTAGCGGCTCAAAGTAGGCAGAAGGAATATGCAGATCGAAAGGTTAGAGACTTGGAGTTTATGGAGGGTGAGCAAGTCTTGTTTAAGGTTTCTCCCATGAAAGGGGTGATGCGGTTTGGTAAGCGAGGTAAGCTTAGACAAAGGTATATTGGTCCCTTTGAAGTACATATGCGAGTAGGGGATGTGGCTTATGAATTAGCCTTGCCTCCAGGGTGTCAGGAGTGCATCCGGTATTTCATGTGTCTGTGTTGAAAAGATACCATGGGGATGGAAACTACATAATTCGTTGGGATTCGGTTCTGCTTTTCGAGAATTTGTCTTATGAGGAGGAACCTGTTGCTATTTTAGATAGAGAAGTCTGCAAGTTGAGGTCGATGGAGATTGTATCCATCAAGGTTCAATGGAAGAATCGGCCGGTTGAAGAGTCCACTTGGGAGAAGGAGGCTGATATGCAAGAAAAATACCCACATCTGTTTACAGATTCAGGTACTCCTTTTCGCCCTTGTTTCTTTTCTTGTGATCGTTCGAGGACGAACAATGGGTAAATTGGTATCTATTGTAAAGACCTGTTTAGTCGTTTTGAGCAGCATATTTTATTTCTGGAAAAACTGGCTGAGACGACGGATCCCACGACGAACCGTCATGGGCACGACGGACCGTCGAGGGGGGTCTCGTTCCAAAACACTTAGAATTTTGAAATTTCGGTACTGATATCGACTCTCTGAACTTCGCGACGACATGGAAGGACGGACCGTCATGGGCACGATGGACCGTCACAGGCTGCGTAATCCCAGGCTGGGTCGGATTTCTGTTAAATGTTTTAAGGGGCGTTTTGGATTATTCCTGCTATAATTATAAATTTAGTGGGTTAATGTTAATAATTTAACTACTTGGGGGTTAAAGGAGATAACCTTGAATTACTTAATGGGTTAATTCATCATCTTTTATACTTAATTATATGCTAATTAGGGTAAAAGAAAGATGGTTTGAATAAGAAAGATAGAAAGAACAAGGAGAGGGAGAAAGAACGATCGAACGAAGAGGAAAACAAAGCTTTGGAAAATTGCTTGCTTGATCACGAATCTTCGGTGGAGGTAGGTTATCGTTTATGCTATTCGTAGTAAACTCTTAATAGCGAATGATATGTATTGGTAGTATTGTAAACCCTTCTATATGCTTAATTGTATGCTTGCATGAATGTGATTATATAATTGTGATAAAATAAGCATGATGAGGCTATTGAATCCTAAATCTTGAAAAACCCTAATCTACTTTGTTGATGATGATGCCTTGGTATAAAAGAAGGCTTGATGAACGAAAGTACCAAGATTAGGGGATCGGAGTGTCACGTTCCTGCACCAGGATAGAATATGGATCGGAGTGTCACGTTCCGGCACTAGGATAGAATATGGATCGGGTGTCACGTTCCGACACCAGGATAGAATATGGATCGGGTGTCACGTTCCAGCACCTCGATAGAATATGGATCGGAGTGTCACGTTCTGACACCAAGATAGTATATGAGGATCGGAGTGTCACGTTCCGGCACAAGGATAGAATACGGATCGGGTGTCACGTTCCGACACCAGGATAGAATATGGATCGGCTGTCACGTTCCGGCACCAGGATAGTATATGGATCGGAGTGTCACGTTCCGACACCAGGATAGTATATGAGGATCAGAGTCTCGCGTTCTGGCACCAGGATAGAATATGGAGCGGAGTGTCACATACCGACACGAGAGGAATAAAGATAATGAATCCTGAAATATGTTAATATACTCAATTTAATGAACCTATTTCCCAAATGAGTATGGTATTGAGGCTTGAGTCCTCATGGATGTACGTGGCGTACTTATTAATGATTACATTACTTGTTGTTGCTACCTGTTGAGTATTATAGTCGATTTACGATATTATCTGATATATACTGTTTTCTATTTTTAGTTGGCCGATGATACCTACTCAGTACTTGTGTTTTGTATTGACCCCTACTTGTATGTTTTTCTTTGTTAATTGTGGAGTACAACAAATGTACCGTCGTCTTCAACTCAACCGCAACTCTAGCCAGTCTTCATTACACCGGATTTCAGGGTGAGCTAATGCTTCTAGCTTGGACTGGATCTTCTTCCTCATCTCTTGATGCCTTGAAGTTCCGGCATGGACTAGCTTTTTATTTATTCTAGATTTCTAGACACTCTTAGATTTATGTCACGACCCAAAACCGAGCCGCGACTGGCACCCACACTTACCCTCCTATGTGAGTGAACCAACCAATCTAAACTCTAACATTTCAATATAATATCAACAGAAAGTAATGTGGAAGACTTAAACTCTTAAATAAAAACCAATTCAATAACTTCTAAAATTCAACATCTATTATTCCCCAAAATCTAGAAATCATCACCAAAAGAACATCTATGATCAAATTTCTAAAATAAGAGTATCTAAGAAATCTAAAACAAATAAAAAGCTAGTCCATGCCGGAACTTCAAGGCATCAAGACATGAGGAAGTAGATCCAGTCCAAGCTAGAAGCATTAGCTCACCCTGAAAATCTGGTGTAATGAAGACTGGCTAGAATTGCGGTTGAGTTGAAGACGACGACACGTTTGCTGCACTCCACATATAACAAAGAAAGAAACATACAAGTAGGGGTCAGTACAAAACACGGGTACTGAGTATGTATCATCGGCCAACTCGAAATAGAAAACAATATATATATCAGATAATATCATAAATCAACTACCATACTCAACATGTAGCAGCAACAAATACTATAATCATTGATAAATACCATCAAGTTCACACATGAGGACTCAAGCCCCAATATCATACTCATTTGGGAATTAGGTTCATTAGATTGAGTAAATTAACATCTTTCAAGCTTCATTATCTTTATTTCTCTTGTGTCGGTACGTGACACTCCGCTCCCTCATTATCTTTATTCATCTTGTGTCGGTACGTGTCACTCCGATCCCCTACTACTATGTGTCGGAACGTGACACTCCGATCCCCTAAATCTACGTGTCAGTTCATGACACCCGATCCCCTAAATCTACGTGTCGGTTCGTGACACCCGATCCCCTAAATCTACGTGTCCGTTCGTGACACTCGATCCCCTAAATCTACGTGTCAGTTCGTGACGCCTGATCCCTTAATTCTATGTGTTGGTTCGTGACACTCCGATCCCCTAATGTCATTCAATCAATTCATCAAGCCTTCTCTTATACCGAGGCATCATTATTCTCATTACTTTAGTTCATCAAGCCTTCTCTTATACCAAGGCATCATCATTAACAAAGAGATTAGGGTTTTTTCAAGATTTGGGATTCAATAGCTTCTTCATGCTTATCTTATCACAATTATATAATCACATTCATGCAAGCATACAATTAAGCATATAGAAGGGTTTACAATACTACCATACATATCATTCGCCATTAAGAGTTTACTCTGATAGCATAAAAACCATAACCTACCTCCACCGAAGATTCGTGATCAAGCAAGCAATTTTCCAAAGCTTTGTGTTTTCCTCTTCGTTTCTCTTTCTCGTTCGATTCTCTCTCTCTCTTTGTTCTTTCTATTTTTCTTATTCAAACCCTCTTTCTTTTACCCTAATTAGCATATAATTAAGTATAAAAGATGGCAATAATACCCCACTAATTAACTCAAGGTTACCTCTTTTAACCCCCAAGTAATTAGACTTATTTACATTAACCCACTAACTTTATAATTAAAGTCGGAATAGTCCAAAACGTCCCTTAAAACATTTAAAGAAATCCGACCCAGACTGGGATTACGCAACCTGTGACGGTCCGTCATGGCTGTGACGGTCCGTCCTACAGGTCCGTCACAAAGTTCAGAGACTTGATTTCCTTGAAGAGTCTGTGACGGTCCGTCGTGCCCACGGCGGTCCGTCCTGCCATTCCGTCATGAAGTTCAGAGAGTCGATTTTAGTACCCAAATTTCAGAATTTCTAAGTGTTTTGAAATGAGACCCCCTCGACGGTCCGTCGTGCCCATGACGGTCGGTCGTGGGGTCCGTCGTCTCAGCCAGTTTTCCTGAAATAAAATCTGCTACTCAAAAGGACTAAAAAGGTCGTTACAATAGATACCAATTTACCCATCGTTCGTCCTCGAACGATCACAAGAATAAAAACAAGGGCGAGAAGGAGTACGTGAATCTGTAAACAGGTGTGGGTATCTTTCTCGCATATCAGCCTGCTTCTCCCAAGTAGCTTCTTCAACTGGTCGATTCTTCCATTGCACCTTGATAGATGCAATCTCCCTTGACCTCAACTTTCGGGCTTCTCTAGCTAAAATAGCAACAGGCTCCTCCTCATAAGATAAATTCTCATCAAGCAAAACTGAATCCCAACGGATAATGTAGTTTCCATCCCCATGGTATCTTTTCAACATAGACACATGAAATACCGGATGCACTCCGGACAGCCTTGGAGGAAAGGCTAATTCGTAAGCCACCTCCCCTACTCGTTTAAGTACTTTGAATGGTCCAATATACCCTGGGCTTAGCTTACCTCTTTTACCAAACCGCATCACCCCTTTTATGGGCGAAACCTACAGCAAGACTTGCTCACCCTCCATGAACTCCAACTCTGTAACCTTTCGATCTGCATATTTTTTTTGCCTACTTTGAGCCGCTAGAAGCTTTTCTTGAATGCATTTCACTTTATCTAGCGATTCCCTCAGAAGGTCAGTACCCAAAGGTCTAACCTCAAAATGCATCAAACCAACCAATGGGAGACCTACATCTTCTCCCATACAGTGCTTCAAATGGAGCCATATCAATACTTGAGTGATAGCTATTATTGTATGAAAACTCCGCTAAGGGTAAGAAGCTATCCCAATGGCCACCAAATTCTATCAGACAAGCACGAAGCATATCCTCCAACACTTGAATCGTTCCTTCAGACTGACCATCGGTCTGAGGATGGAACGCAGTACTAAGGTCCAACCTAGTACCCAACTCCGTATGCAATGTTTTCCAAAACTTAGAAGTAAACTGCGTACCTCTATCTGATATGATGGAGAGTGGAACCCCATGAAATCGAACCACTTCCGAGATGTAAAATTTGGCTAACTTCTCTGCATTGTAAGTCACCTTGACCGGAATGAAATGTGCCGACTTAGTTAACCTATCAACAATTCCCCAAATGGAGTCATACTTACCCATTGTCTTTGGAAGACCAACCACAAAGTCCATTGCAATTCTTTCCCACCTCCATTCCGGAATGGGCAATCTCTGAAGTGTTCCTCCGGGCCTCTGGTGTTCATACTTTACTTGTTGACAATTTGGACATTTGGCAACAAAATCAACAATGTCTCGCTTCATTCTACTCCACCAAAAGTGTTGCTTTAGGTCACGATACATCTTGGTTGCACCAGGGTGTATAGAATACCTTGAACTATGAGCCTCTGTCAGAATAGTGTTGATCAAATCATCGATGCCGGGTACACATACCCTTCCCTTAATCCTCAACACACCTTCCTCATCGATTTTTGCTTCCTTAGCCTCTCCTCACAACGTTTTATCTCGGATCTGGATCAATTTCTCATCATTAAACTACTTTCCCTTAATCTTGTCAAGAAAGGAAGATCTTGCCTCCACACAAGCCAAAAATCCTCCCTTCTCATTTACTTCTAATCTCATAAGGTCATTAGCCAGAATCTGCACTTCTCTAGCCAATGGGCGTCTAGAAACTTGCAAATGAGCTAGACTTCCCATGCTTCCGGCCTTTCTACTTAAAGCATCTGCCACGACATTAGCTTTTCTCGGATGATACAAGATTGTGATATCGTAGTCCTTCAGTAGTTCCATCCATCTCCTCTGTCTCAAGTTCAAATCCTTCTGAGTAAAAACATACTGTAGGCTACGATGATCCGTATAGACCTCACACTTAACTCCATATAAATAGTGCCTCCATTGCTTTAATGCAAATACTACCGCTGCCAACTCCAAATCATGGGTCGGATAGTGACGTTCATGCACCTTTAATTACCTTGAAGCATAAGCAATTACATCCTTTTCTTGCATTAGCACTGCACCCAAACCAGAATAGGATGCATCACAATAAACAATGAAATTCTTACCTTCTACTGGCAA
Organism: Solanum arcanum; assembly: GCA_027789145.1. Classification (NCBI taxonomy): domain Eukaryota; kingdom Viridiplantae; phylum Streptophyta; class Magnoliopsida; order Solanales; family Solanaceae; genus Solanum; species Solanum arcanum. The sequence continues at coordinate 35,996,084 of CM050943.1, forward strand.
GGTAAGAATTGGTGCAGTAGTCAACAAAATTTTGAGCTTCTGAAAGCTTTCTTCGCACTCATCCGACAAAACAAATGGGACATTCTGCTTAGTCAAGCTTTTCAATTGGGAAGCAATAGAAGAGAACCCCTTGACAAATCGGCGGCAGTAACTAGCTAAACCAACAAAGCTCCTTATTTCTGACACATTAGTAGGTCTTACCCAATTCTTCACTGCTTCAATCTTAGATGGATCCACCATCACTCCATCCTTAGAAACCACGTGCCCCAAGAAGGACACTGAATCTAGCAAAAAATCACACTTAGAGAATTTGGCATAAAGCTTTTTCTCCCTCAACATTTCCAATACAATTCTCAAGTGCTCCTCATGTTCCTTCTTGCTCTTTGAGTATAACAATATATAATCAATAAATACGATGACAAAGAGATCCAAATATGGCTTAAAAATCCCATTCATCAAGCTCATGAAAGCAGCAGGGGCTTTCGTAAGCCCAAAAGACATTACTAAGAACTCATAATGCCTATATCTGGTCCGAAAAGCAGTCTTGGGCACATCCGTGGCCCGTATTTTCAATTGATGATTACCAAACCTCAAATAAATCTTAGAGAAGACACAAGCACCTTGTAACTGATCGAACAAGTCATCAATGTGAGGAAGAGGATACTTGTTCTTAATAGTTACCTTATTCAGTTGTCTATAGTCTATGCACATCCGAAAACATCCATCCTTCTTCTTCACAAACAAAATCGGAGCACCCCAAGGAGATGCACTTGGTCTAATGAAGCCTTTGCTCAACAACTCTTGAAGTTGGGCCTTTAACTCTCTTAACTACGCGAGAGCCATTCTATAAGGGGGTATAGAAATGGGGCGAGTACCCGGTTCCAAATCAATGCTAAATTCAATATCTCTATCCGGTGGCATACCAGGAAGATCTGCAGGGAACACATCCAAAAACTCACGGACTACCGAAACCGACTCAATTGGAGGTACTTGGGTAGTGTCATCCCTGAGATGTGCCAAGAAAGCTAAACAACCCTTACTAACCATTCTCTTAGCACGAAGAAAGGAGATGATACGCACCGGAGTTGAAGTGTAGTCGCCCTCCCACACTAACGGATCTGTCCCAGGCTTGGCTAACGTCACATTTTTACCATTACAATCCAAGATCACAAAATTCGGAGAAAGCCAAGTCATACCCAGAATTACATCAAAGTCAACCATTTCTAAGATGACCAAGTCTACATAAGTATTGCTCCCCACAAAATTTCACCAAACATGACCTATATACTTTTTAAACTATCACAGACTCACCCACCGGAGTAGAAACACGAATAGGCATGTCAAGTAATTCACAATGTAAATTTAGACAATTAGCAAATGAGGAAGATACATATGAAAATGTGGATCCAGGATAAAAAATACAGAAGCCATGCAATCACAAACCAAAAGATTACCTGTGATGACAGCATCAGATGTCTCCGCTTCAGATCTCCCAGGGAAAGCATAACAATGGGCCCTATCACCTTTTTGACCGTTGCCCCTACCATGTTGCGATGTAGTGGCTCCATTTTGCCCATCACCTCGGCCGTTTCGGTGACCACCATTACCTCGGCCACCTCGTCCTCTAGAATAACGGCCTCTACCATGACTACCTCTACCCCTAGCTATTGGGGGTCTATAACTCTGTTTTGGACAATTCCTCCTAATATGTCTAGTCTCCCCACATCCATAACACTCTCTAGAGTCAAGCATAGGACTTTCAAAGAAGTGTTGACCGGTCTGAAGTGGACCCCCAACTACAGTTTGTAGTGAAGACTGAATTGGTCGGACTGAGTAACCTCCGGAACCCTATCCTCTAGAGTAAGAACAATTAAACTCACCTCCCTTTCAAAACCTTTTTGATGTCGACGCCATGGTGAAGTCATCTGGCTTTACCCCTTCCACCTCTATCACGAAGTCTACCACTTCTTGAAAGGATTTTGCCGCAGCCGCTACCTGTAAGGCTGAAATCCACAATTTTGACCTCAACCCCTTCACAAAACGGCGAATCCGCTCTTGTGGACTGAAACAAAGTTGGGTGGCATACCTGGATAATGCACGAAACTTAGCCTCATATGCAGTGACCGACATCATACCTTGCTCTAGGCTCAAAAACTCATCTCTTTTCCTATCCCTCAATGTCCGGGGGATATACTTCTCCATAAACCAGCTAGAGAATGAGGCCCAAGTCATAGGTGGTGCCTCTGTTGGTTGACACTCAACATGTGACCGCCACCACATTTTGGCGTTCCCTTGGAGCTGATAAGTCACAAACTCAACATCAAATCGTTCTACTATACCCATCTTGTGTAGTAGCTCATGGCAGTCAACCAGAAAATTGTAGGCATCCTCAGATTCAGCACCCTTGAAAACTGGAGGTTTCAATTTCAAGAACTTACTGAAAAGTTCATGCTGATCATTTGTCATTATAGGCCATGTAGTCAGACGAGGACATGTGCCTATTTCCAATGAGGCGTCCATGCGGGGAGCCCCAACAGCGGCTTGTTGTACTTCCGGAACCTGAGGTGCTGGTGCAGAAAACACTGGAGGTGTCTGAACTTGATCAGATAACCTGCTAAGATAAGCAAGAACCTGATTGATCATCTCTGGGGTAGGTTGGAGTTGTAATTCCTCATTCTGTACTTGCTCACTTTCCCCTTTCTCACCCTCTCTTATCGCTTCCTCAGTCGGTGGAGGAGTCACCGACCTAGTACCAGATGGGCTAGGTGCTTGTCCTCTTCCCCTAGAGGACGTCCTTCTGCGACCTCTACCACGGCCTCTAGCCACTGTCCCTCTCCGAGCTACAGCCCCAGTGGCTGGCTCAGACGCTTCCTGTCTTGCCGGTGTTGGTGTTGGTGCAGTCGTTGCTCTAGTTCTAACCATCTGTGAAATAGAGTGAAGATGGTCAGATACCAATTTGTATCACCTAGATACCAATTAGATCCAATTAATAGCACGAAAGAAAGAAAGAAAGAATGGAATTTACCTAAAGTCTTATAGCCACTCAAAGAAAAGTAAAGGCGTCCCCCTACCATTCCTTAAGACTCTACTAGACTCGTTCTTGTGTGATGAGACCAACGAACCTAATGCTCTGATACCAAGTTTGTCACGACCCAAAACCGAGCCGCGACTGGAACCCACACTTACCCTCCTATGTGAGCGAACCAACCAATCTAAACTCTAACATTTCAATATAATATCAACAAAAAGTAATGCGGAAGACTTAAACTCTTAAATAAAAACCAATTCAATAACTTCTAAAATTCAACATCTATTATTCCCCAAAATCTGGAAGTCATCACCACAACAACATCTATGATCAAATTTAACTAAGAGTATCTAAGAAAGCTAAAACAAATAAAAAGCTAGTCCATGCCGGAACTTCAAGGCATCAAGACATGAGGAAGTAGATCCAGTCCAAGCTAGAAGCATTATCTCACCCTGAAAATCTGGTGTAATGAAGACTGGCTAGAATTGCGGTTGAGTTGAAGATGACGGCACGTTTGCTGCACTCCACATATAACAAAGAAAGAAACATACAAGTAGGGGTCAGTACAAAACACGGGTACTGAGTAAATATCATCGACCAACTCGAAATAGAAAACAGTATATATATCAGATAATATCATAAATCAACTACAATACTCAACATGTAGCAGCAACAAATACTATAATCATTGATAAATACCGTCAAGTTCACACATGAGGACTCAATCCCCAATATCATACTCATTTGGGAATTAGGTTCATTAGATTGAGTAAATTAATATCTTTCAAGCTTCATTATCTTTATTTCTCTTGTGTCGGTACGTGACACTCCGCTCCCTCATTATCTTTATTCCTCTTGTGTCGGTTCGTGACACTCCGATTCCCTACTACTATGTGTCGGAACGTGATACTCCGATCCCCTAAATCTACGTGTCGGTTCGTGACACCTGATCCCCTAAATCTACGTGTCGGTTCATGACACCCGATCCCCTTAATCTACTTGTCAGTTCGTGACACCCGATCCCCTAAATCTACGTGTCGGTTCGTGATACCCGATCCCTTAATTCTATGTGTCGGTTCGTGACACTCCGATCCCCTAATCTCATTCTATCAATTCATTAAGCCTTCTCTTATACCAAGGCATCATTATTCTCATTACTTTAGTTCACCAAGCCTTCTCTTATACCAAGGCATCATCATTAACAAAGAGATTAGGGTTTTTTCAAGATTTGAGATTCAATAGCTTCATCATGCTTATCTTATCACAATTATATAATCACATTCATGCAAGCATACAATTAAGCATATAAAAGGGTTTACAATACTACCATACATATCATTCGCTATTAAGAGTTTACTACGTATAGCATAAAAACCATAACCTACCTCCACCGAAGATTCGTGATCAAGCAAGCAATTTTCCAAAGCTTTGAGTTTTCCTCTTCGTTTCTCTTTCTCGTTCGATTCTCTCTCTCTCTCTTTGTTCTTTCTATTTTTCTTATTCAAACCCTCTTTCTTTTACCCTAATTAGCATATAATTAAGTATAAAAGATGGCAATAATACCCCACTAATTAACTCAAGGTTACCTCTTTTAACCCCCAAGTAATTAGACTTATGTACATTAACCTACTAACTTTATAATTAAAGTCGGAATAGTCCAAAACGTCCCTTAAAACATTTAAAGAAATCCGACCCAGACTGGGATTACGCAACCTGTGACGGTCTATCATGGCTGTGACGGTCCGTCCTGCAGGTCTGTCACAAAGTTCAGAGACTCGATTTCCTTAAAGAGTCTGTGACGGTCTGTCGTGCCCACGACGGTCCATCCTGCCATTCCGTCACGAAGTTCAGAGAGTCGATTTCAGTACCCAAATTTCAGAATTTCTAAGTGTTTTGAAACGAGACCCCCTCGACGGTCCGTCGTGCCCATGACAGTCCATCATGGGGTCCGTCGTCTCAGCCAGTTTTCCAGAAATAAAATCTGCTGCTCAAAACGACTAAACAGGTCGTTACAATTTAGTAATTTGAGGATAGATGTTCTTGTGATGATGACTTCCAGATTTTGGGGATAATAATAGTTGTTGAGTTTTTAGAAGTTATTTAATTGGTTTTCATTAATGAGTTTAAGTCTTCCGCATTATATTCTATTATTATATTAAAATGTTGGGTTTTGTATTGGTTGGTTCGCTCACATAGGAGTGTAAGTGTGGGTGCCAATCACGACACGTTTTGGGTCGTGACAGTAACAAGATTTAATAATGTTGGAAATATGATCACATACAAGGTAAAAAATATAAAAATACAAATATGGGATAAAATATTAACTGTAGACAAAATATATAATTTTGAATGATCAACAAAGGATATGTTATTAGGAATGCCATTTTTAGAAAAATTATATCCACATATAATAACAAAAACACACCGGTGGTTCACAACACCATGTAAACAAAAGATAGGAGCAAGAAGAGTAGGTATGAAAAGAAGAAAAACAACAGAATGGATTAAAGGCAGTAAAAAAATTACACAAAAATTTAAAAATATAAAAGAAGAGGACCCTAGAATAGAATTAATTATATTTTCCTTAGATAAAGTAAAAATAATCCAAGAAAAATTAGAATTATTATATGAAGAAGATCCTTTAAAAGAATGGGAAAAAACATAAAACAAAAGTTAAAATTGAACTGATTGATAAAAATAGTATAATAAAACAAATTTTAATAATTTAAATGAATTTAAAATACATATAAGTGACTTACTAAATAAATTTATATATACAAGAAAGTAATAGTAAACATACAAGTCCGGCATTTATTGTTAATAAATATAGTGAACAAAAAAGAGGAAAAAGTAGAATGGTAATTTATTATAGAAATTTAAATGCAAAAACTAAAATATATAATTATTCAAAACCAAATAAATATTAAAGATAAGACAAATACAAGGATATTATTACTTTAGTAAATTTGATTGTAAATCAGGATTTTATCATCTAAAGTTAGATGAAGAATCTAAAAAACTTACACAATTCACAGTACCACAAGGATTTTATGAATGGAATGTATTACCATTTGGATATAAAAATGCACCAGGTAGATTTCAACATTTTATGGATAACTATTTTAAACAACTAGAAAATTGTGTAGTATATATTGATGATATATTATTATATTCTAAAACACAAGATGAACACATAAGATTATTAGAAAAATTTAAACGTATAATACAACACTCAGGAATAAGTTTAAGTAAAAAGAAATTAGAATTAAGGAAAAAACAAATAGAATTCCTAGGAATACAAATATATAAAAGTGGAAGAAAAATGCAAACGCATATAGTAAAAAAAATAATAACCTCGAATGAACAATTAGATACAAAAAAGAAATTACAATCCTTTTTAGGATTATTTAACCAAGTAAGAGAATATATACCAAAATAAGCAGAAAATTTAAAACTATTACAACAAAAACTAAAGAGAGATGTAGAATATCATTTTGATCATAGAGATCAAACGCAAATACAAAAGATAAAATTATTATGTAAAACATTACCAAAATTATATTATCCGGATGAAGATAAAAAATTTATTTGTATAGTAGAAACTGATGCAAGTGAAAAAAGTTAGGGAGGACTATTAAAATATAAATATAATGATAATAATATAAAATATCACAATAGATATTATTCAAGCACATATACAAATACGTAAATAAAATGGAAATAAAAAGGAAATAATTATTTTCAGTATATAAATGTTTATTAGCATTTGAGTCATATATTGTATATAACAAATTTATTGTAAGAACAGATAATACACAAGTAAAATGGTGGTTAATTAGAAAAATACAAGATTCAATAACAACGAAAGAAATTAGAAGATTGATATTGAATATATTAAACTTTACATTTACAATTGAAGTGATAAAGACTAATAAGAATGGTGTTGCAGACTACTTACCAAGACAAAACTACTCAGACTAAGAACAAAGACGAAGATACATCAAAATCATTACGACACTTTGTACCAAAGTGGATAGTATGGACAATGAGATACAAAAGCTAAAGACTAATGAAGATAACCTGAAGTTTAAAGCTAATATAAGTCAGCAACATGTCTATAAAAATGCGGAGCTACGTCGATCGGAAGAGGTAAAATTACAGAGATAAAAGGAGACGATGAGAAACTCCCTAAAACCCATAATGTTTGTTTAAATACAACTGCAGATCCAAACATAAAAGTTAATGAAAAATCACGAAATACAAATTTAAACCAGTTATTTGCAAAACCATTTATTCAAAATACACCAAAACAGATACCCATAGAACCACAAACTTCTACCTATGCAGTGAGTATACAAAACTAGAGTGAAAAGAAAAGATACAATTATATTACACAAACCTACATTGAAAATATATATAGAATCCAAACTTATTTAAATCTCAACTCCATATTTAACCAAACCAAAGATCCAAATCAAGACTATATAACTCAAAAATTACAAGGATACAATCGACTTATAGCACAACCAAAAACTAGTGCTAATCTAGTTAAGATATGTTACAGTTATGGATTACTAAGTACAGTATATACATATGACGGAAAAGAAATCAGTGGAATACCAGAGTTATACAAAGCATTTATTACATATAAAAGAGTTACAAAAGGAAACTTATTTTATATTAAGTTTTATACAGCACCAACAGAAATATTATATGAGGAGGTAAAATCTCCAATTCAAGTTATTAAGATAGGATTAACAAAAGATATGATCATACTAGAAGATATTGGATACCAAAGATAGAAATACCAAGTTTTTATGCCAATGAAAGAATAATTGGTATATCAACTATCATACAATATTTAGAAAATAGTTATTTAAATGGAAATGCCATATGGAGCTATTACACTAGAGATCAAGTTATGATGTATTCAAACTCAAGGGAATTAAGAAGAGCAGATATGAATAGAGTTCAGCGATGGATTTTATCATTAATAAAGCAAGAGGAACAACCTACAACACGAGCATTGAAGAAAAAATTTATTTCAGAAGACTTATTAATTAGATATTGTAAACTTATTGGACATAAATACCCAGATCACAGATGTTTCAAATGCAATGGAGAAGATAATGTTATACCAGATGTTTATTTGGAATAAATATGAAGAGATAAGAATCCAAAATAAGATAAGGATGAAGAAAAAGAGTTATAGTAGACAAAGAAAAATGACGACAAAGACAAAAGAAGAAAAAGACATAAAGTGCAATGGCTCAGACCAAAAAAGTTATTTTTTGATAATTTTGAATAGTCATTTAACTATATTAATTAATTTGGGGGTAATTTAGTTATTTTTAATAATAATGAGTCAAATATGGAGTGCTACTTTTAATAACATAAGTAATTTAGAAGAAAAGAAGATATGAAGGAAAACAGAAACTACCTGTGAGTGGCGGCCGGCGTCGACACCACTTCATTCTCGTCCAAATAAAGAGAAAAGCATGCTAACATATATATATTAGTTTATTATTATTTTCATGTTTTGAAATAGAAAAGAGAGAATTTTAATTGCAATATAAATATGCAAATTGGTATATATGTAGTAGCGTTTCCCTTTGTACTTGAAAAAAAATGGATGGCTAATGTGATTATTGAAAAATGATCTTTCTTAATCATTGGTAATGATGACTTAAATTTAGGTAAAATTCACAATTCAATTGGTAAAAAAAATAATAAAAAAAGATTCTGCATACCTATGTTATGTGTTATCCGTCCCATTCCTATGTTACTTTGATTTTTGAGATAGTTTTTATATGTTGGATTATTAATTCAAGTTATTAAATATTAGGTAGAGGATATTATTTGAATATTATTAGATTTATAATATTGAAGGAATTAGAATTAAATTCTAGACTTGAAATTTGATGAAAAATATGATAGTTGAAATGTTAATTGACATCAAGAATTATAAACTTGATTATAAATTTTGGGTGAATTTTTAGGTCAAGATTAAACACATAAAAGTGTGAGTCTTGTTAATTCCGAAATCTTATTATAAATATATATACTTGAATAGATTTCATTGGTTAGGAAGCTCAACGGAAAGGGAATGCTCAAGTCGAAGAGTAATTATTCGATTGACTAAGGCAAGTGGATTTCTAAACTCTTGTAAAGAGTATGAAATTCGTGTATTACCTTGTGTATTGGTGAGAATGACTTGGAGACTTGTTACTTATTTGTTGGTGTTGTATTTCTTGTAGTAAATTTCGCTTTGTTATCAAAATGGTTATCTCCTCATTTTCATTTGAGCATGTCATTTGCATTGTATCTGAGACATGGTTGTGGTAAGAGGATGTACCATTTTGAGGGACGTATCGCGCGCCGCGATGGATATTATATTTCGAAGAACGTATCGCGCGTCGCGAAGGTTACTATTATCGAGGGTCGTGTCATGCGCCACGATAGATGCATAGACAAATATGTCCCCCATGAGTTCCATACTAAGAGACAACGAGTGTGTATCGTTACGAAAGACATGCATCACTATATTTCACATTGCATCTCAGGGCATTGCACATTTTATTATTGATGAACTTGAACACGTGTTTTGCTGATCTTGTGAGTGTTTCTCTGTGAAGTTTGTGACTGTTGAATATTGAGTTGTTATTGAGAATGTGTAAACTGATAGAGTGTGGTTATTGAGTTGTGTGTTTGGTAAACTGTAAACTGCTAGACTGTAGCGTGGAGGTTTAAATAGGGTGTAAGGACTACCCGTATATTGTTCACTTAACTTGCGTTCAGAGGTTTACTTGTTCGAAAACACGTGGTTTGGTACTCACCCCTTGCTTCTACAAATTTTTTTGTAGGTTACGAGCCCGGATTTTTGTGATACCTTCCATTCTCTTCGTTTCCGAGGCATCTTGTGGAGTATTTTGAGGTAGATGCTTGTCATCTCAGCGAACTTTTCTACTCCAGTTTATGACTTTGTTTTTACTTAAAAGACAACTTCATTTTAGACTTCTATTTTATTTCCATTCTAATATTTACATTAGAGGCTTGTGCACGTGACAACCTGGTTTTGGGGATTGAATTAATATGACTTGGTTTCATAATAGGAATTCTTGTTGGATGGTCATTTACTTTCACACTTTGCTAAATATTAAGTTTTAGGCTGACTTGTCTTGGTGGGATAAGACGAGTGTCATAACACCAATTTTTGGGTCGTGACATAAAGATAGATATAAACAAAAAAGGTGGCAGACAAAGGGACATATATCTTTGAAAAAATGTAAAAATTAGAGATAAGATTCCTTTGTAGAGTTAATAGCTTTTACTTTTTTGAAAGGCTAATGTGTATAGCCGGCCATTGGTAAAGTTTTATTTAAAAAGTCATAAAGTATACGATAGGTGCACCTATGTACAGGTTTAGGATTTAGTATATATTGATTGTCAAATTGTAAATGAAAGGCAGGCAATACCAAACAAAAGCTTAAGTTAATAAAAACCCTTTAAAAAACCTCTCTCAAGATATACACTAAGTTAAAAAATGGAGAAATCCAAAATCAAGTTAGATATTTTCTATAGCATGGAAAACCAAGAGACAAAGGTATATTGTTTAACAATTATGCAGAACTAATTTCACATATTCCTGAATATCATATATATGATTGAATAAATTTATGTTAGTTATTTATTATATACTAGAAATATTTGAATCATGAATTCTAGTTTGCTAGTAAACAGAAAACAGGGAGAAAACTGCTAGACTATGTCATCCCATAGGGGAAATAAGTAGGCGAGGGATGCCGTTAGGGGAGAACACAAGGTTGAGGTGCTGATAAGTAGTAATTATCCGCTAAAGTATGATGCTAGTAGTGACCGGAAAAAATGATAATGATACTCTAGTTTATAATAAACTAATATAAATTTAATTGAATTATGATATGATAGGAAGGAATAATTGAAAACAAACCTACATAAATAAATAAACATGATTACAATGTATGATGAAATAAAAAGTTATAAAACTTTGATCTTATATATACTTAAAGATATAGAAATTTTTGACATAAAAAGAATTATATAAGAAAAAAATATTTGATCATGATATAGAAAATATATTAAATCAATAATGGTTAGAAATAGATTTACAAGAATTAGATATAGAAAGAATAGATATATACGACTTAGAAATAGATTCAGATTAAAATGAACTATGACGATTTGGCATATTGGATAAAAACTATGGAAAATATAAGATTATTAAACAATTAATGCAAGAAAATTTATACATGTACCAAAGAACCCAAGATATGTTATACATAGAATATATAATAAACAATATTAAAGGAATATTTAGATTAGAACAATTATCAAACAAACTTTATGATAAAATATATTTTACTCTATAAAATATGTATCTTACTTTATGATAAATTCCGCACCCCCGAATATTGGTATTAGAGGACAGATGTTCCAAATGTAATAGAGAAGATAACGTTATACCAGATGTTGATTTGAAATAAAGATGAAGAGATAAGAATGCAAAATAAGATTTCGGATGAAGAAAAAAGTTATAGTTTTCAAAGAAAAATGATGACAAACACAAAAAAAAGAAAAAGACATAAAGATAGATATAAACAAAAAAGGTGGCAGACAAAGGGATATATATCTTTGAAAAAATTGTAAAAATAAGAGATAAGATTCCTTTGTATAGTAAATAGCTTTTACTTTTTTGAAAGACCTATGTGTATTGCCGCCCATTTGTATAGTTTTGTTTAAAAAGTCGTAAAGTATACAGATTGGTATCAGAGCCATAAAAGATGAAAAGAAGTATAGTATCAACAGAAAGATAAGAAAAATAATAAGAAAATTAAACAAATTATATCCAAAATATAAACAACTTAATAGTACAAAAACTAACAATAATGAATTAGAAGAAATGATAGATACTATTTCTAAATTAGAATATAAATATATTAAATATTTAAAAGTACGATGAATAACGAATATAAACAAGAACTTAATAAAATAATTATGGCAAAAAGAAAAGAATTAAGATATAGACAAAATAGACTAAATAGTAATATATTTGCAGGAATTTGTGAAAAATCTACAATAGCACAAAAAAATACTATTTTATATCTAGAAATAAAAATAAATAATCTAGAATATAAACTTTAACATAATTTATAAATGAATAAGGAAGAATATGCAATAGACGAAAAACTATTTGAAAACTATGAAGGATTTAAAATAAGGATAATATTTTCTAATCTAGGAAGAAGATATAAGAAAATAGGTGACAATTTAAGTTTAATGATAGAAAAAGAAACAGTAAATTAGAAGATAGTTTAACTGCTATAGTGAGGATAGCAAAAAAAATGAAGAATAGATAGAAAAATAGAAATTGAAAAAATAAAACATCAAGCGAAGAAAGAAGTACAACAAATAGAAGAAGTAAAAATAAAGAAATTTTAGAATAAGAATTAGCAACGTTGAAACAAATGTATGAAAATAAAACAAAAAGAAAAAGAACAGAAAAGAAACTTAGCAAATGAGATAAACAAATTTAAAAAAAGATTGCAATTAGAAGATAAATCAGAAGAAAGTAATCAAGATAATCTAACTATTCTGCCCCAACTAAGCATTGATGATATCAACGATGATTTAGAAGAACAACACTCAGAGATAAGTGAAACATATACAGAACTTTTAGACTATATAGATATTACAAAAAATGTAGAAATAAATACGAGAGATATAGACATGAATCAAAAACCTATTACATCAGGAGTAAAAAATCCAAAATACTTAAATCCAACATATTATAATGTAAGTTATGAAAGATATGATAAGGAAAAAAATTTATGGGATAAAAGATTAAATAAATGGACACCTAAACCAACAACTGAACAACACAACTTTTTAGATTTAGACTATGTAGCAGATATAAATAAAACAATTCAATTATGGATGAGATATATATCAAAACAAACAATTAATATATAACAAAATAGGAATGACACAAACACCAGGATATATAGAAAGAACACTTATAGGAAAAGTAAAATTATGATTACAAAATTTAACGGAAGAAAGTATAAAGACTTTAAGAAATAATAAAAAATTTAATGGATAAACTGCTACAACATCTATGGAAATATTAAATAAATACGAAATAGCTATAAGAAATGAATTTAGTAGTATGACAACAGAAGTAGAAGAACAAAATAAAGAAAAAGTTATAAATAGAAATTTAATGACAAAATTGGCAATATGTAATATGTGTTATATAGATCAATACACATGTGCATTTAGAGAATATTATTATAAATGAACATATAACATGGAAGAAAGTAAGGAAATAAGAAAATTATATTTTACAAAATTACCAGAACCTTTTAGTTCAAAAATAATAAAAAGTTGGAATGAAGCAGAATTAACAGATACTTTAGGAGCTAGAATGAAATTCTTACAACGGTGGTTTACAGAACTATGCGAAAAACATAAAGAAGATGTAAAAATGGAAAAAGTATTAGTAAAAAACTTATTATGTTGCAAAAATAAAATAGCACCTCATTTGGTTGCACAGATAGATATTATAAAAAGAAGTATAATAGAAATTAAATTATAAAAAATATAGATCAATATATAAATATAAAAAACCAAGAAAAATATATCATGTAAAAAATTACAAAATTAAAAGACCATTTAGACCAAAAAGAAAATAGACGGAATGCACTTGCTATAATTGTGGAAAATTAGGATATATAGCTAAAGATTGTAAATTACCTGAAAATTCAAAGAGGAAATTGATATTAGAAATAATTATGGAAAATGAAAAATATACACAAATAGAATATGTCAATTATGATTTAGAAAGTGAAGATAGTATATATGAAATATCAGAAAATGAAATAGATAATGACATACAATTATAATCAGATAATGAATTTTATAATATAAATGCCTGAAGCAGATATACAAATACTAAATAAAGAAGAATGTCAAGATGAAGAAACTTTAGAACAAAAAATAATATTTGATAATAGTATATTTGAACAAATAAAAGGAAAAGAATTAGATCTATGTGTAGAAAAAATATTAGAAGTACCGAAAATAAAAAATTAATTTAAAAGACAAAAAGAAGAATATTATGTAGTAAGCCAAAGAGAACATATCATAGATTGTAAGTATACCTAAGGAAAATCTAAAATACCAATAATAAATAAGAGAATAATTAATAAAGAGATACAAGAAATAAATGGAAAAAACCCAATTAAATATATACATTTAGAAGGAACTGAAATATTAATAAAATCATGTTTTAGAGAAGGAATAGATACACCTATAGAAATATATTTAGCAGATGATAAAATTATACAACCTATAAAAAAAAGTATAATAAGTGCACTAAAAGGTAAATTAATATAACAAAAATTTAAATTTATAGTAAGTACTAATTACTCAGTAGCAATTAATGACATAAATATAGATAAATCATCAGTATTATATTGGAAAATGTCAGAAATAGAACTAGCACCTAGAAGTAATATATTTACAACTAGATGTAAGAATTTATATGTTTTAACAACAAAATATAAAATAACAGCAAAAAGTAAAATAAAAAAAATTAAAATAGAAAACCCCTTTGAAAAAATAGTTACGGTTATAGATAATAGTAACTATAGTTATAATGAAATTGATATAGAAGATCTAGAGATAGTACAAGAAAGACTAAGCACACCAAAAAGAATAAATAATAATGATATACCACAAATGTCACGACCCAAAATCGAGCCGCGACTGGCACCCACACTTACCCTCCTATGTGAGCGAACCAACCAATCTAAACCCTAACATTTCAATATAATATCAACAGAAAGTAATGCGGAAGACTTAAACTCATTAATAAAAACCAATTCATTAACTTCTAAAATTCAACATCTATTATTCCCCAAAATCCGGAAGTCATCACCACAAGAACATCTATGATCAAATTACTAAACTAAGAGTATTCTAAGAAGCTAAAACAAGTAAAAACTAGTCCATGCCGGAACTTCAAGGCATCAATACATGAAGAAGAAGATCTAGTCCAAGCTAGAAGCATTAGCTCATCCTTAAGATCCGATGTGACAAAGACTGGCTAGAATTGCGGTTGAGTTGAAGACGACGTCACGTTTGCAGCACTCCACAAATAACAAAGAAGAAAACATAAAAGTAGGGGGTCAGTACAAATACAAGTACTGAGTAGGTATCATCGGCCAACTCAAAATAGAAAATAGTATATATCAAGTAATATCATAAATAAACTACAATGCTCAACTTGTAGCAATAACAAGTACCATAATCATAATAAGTACCGCCAAGTACACACATAAGGACTCAAGCCTCAATACCATACTCATTTTGGAATTAGGTTCATTAGATTGAGTATATTAACATCTTTCAAGATTCATTAACCATATTCCTCTTGTGTCGGTACGTGACACTCCGCTCCCTCATTAATATTTATTCCTCTTGTGTCGGTACGTGACACTCCGATCCCCTACTACTATGTGTCGGAACGTGACACTCTGATTCCCTAATTCTACGTGTCGGTTCGTGACACCTGATCCCCTAATTATACGTGTCGATTCGTGACACCCGATCCCCTAAATCTACGTGTCAGTTCGTGACACCCGGTCCCCCTAATAATACGTGTCGGTTCGTGACACCCGATCCCTTAATTCTATGTGTCGGAACGTGAAACTCCGATCCCCTAATCTCATAACTTTAGTTTATCAAGCCTTCTCTATTACCAAGGCATCATCAATCTCATTACTTTAGTTTATCAAGCCTTCTCTATTACCAAGGCATCATCATTAACAAAGAGATTAGGGTTTTTCAAGATTTGGGATTCATAGCTTCATCATGCTTATTTATTCACAAATACATAATCATATTCATGCAAGCATACAATTAAGCATATAGAAGATGAGATAATATTACCAACACATATCATTCGCTATTAAGAGTCTACTACGAATAGCATAAAATAACCATAACCTACCTCCATCGAAGATTAGTGATCAAGCAAGAAATTTCCCAAAGCTTTGTTTCTCTCTTCCTCGTTCGATTCTCCCTCTCTCTCTTGTTCTTTCTATTTCTCTTATTCAAACCCTCTTTCTTTTACCCTAATTAGAATATAATTAAGTATAAAAGATGACAATAATACCCCACTAATTAACTCAAGGTTACCTCTTTTAACCCCCAAGTAATTAGATTTATTAACATTAACCCACTAACTTTATAATTAAAGCAGGAATAGTCAAAAACGTCCCTTAAAACATTTAAAGAAATCCGACCCAGCCTGGGATTACACAGTCTGTGACGGCCCGTCGTGCCTGCGACGGTCCGTCCTGCTGCTCCGTCAGAGAGTTCAGAGACTCAATTTCCTTTAAGAGTCTATGACGGTCCGTCGTGCCCACTACGGTCCGTCCTGCCATTCCGTTACGAAGTTCAGAGAGTCGATTTCAGTACCCAATTTCAGAATTTCTATGTGTTTTAAAACGAGACCCTGCGACGGTCAGTCGTGCCCATGACGGTGCGTCGTGGATTCCGTCGTCTCAGCCAGTTTTCCAGAAATAAAATCTGCTGCTCAAAATGACTAAACAGGTCGTTACAATAGATACCAATTTACCCATCGTTCGTCCTCGAACGATCACAAGAAAAGAATACAAGGGCGAGAAGGAGTACGTGAATCTGTAAACAGGTGTGGGTATCTTTCTCGCATATCAACCTCCTTCTCCCAAGTACCCTCTTCAACCGGTCGATTCTTCCATTGAACTTTGATGGATGCAATCTCCCTTGACCTCAGCTTGCGAACTTCTCTATCTAAAATAGCAACAGGCTCCTCCTTATAAGAGAAATTTTCATCAAGTAGGACTGAATCCCAACGAATGATGTAGTTTCCATCCCCATGGTACCTTTTCAACATAGACACATGAAATACCGCATGCACTCCGGACAGCCCTGGAGGCAAGGCTAACTCATAAGACACCTCCCCTACTCGCTTAAGTACTTCAAAGGGACCAATATACCTTGGGCTTAGTTTTCCTCTTTTACCAAACCGCATCACCCCTTTCATGAGCGAAATCTTCAACAAGACTTGTTCACCCTCCATGAACTCTAAGTCTCTAACCTTTCGATCTGCATATTCTTTTTGCCTACTTTGCGCCGCTAAAAGCTTTTCTTGAATAGATTTCACTTTCTCAAAAGAATCCCTCAAAAGGTCCGTACCCCAAGGTCTAACCTCAAATGCATCAAACCACCCAATGGGAGACCTACATCTCCTACCATACAATGCTTCAAATGGGGCCATGTCAATACTTGAGTGATAACTATTATTGTATGAAAACTCCGCTAAGGGTAAGAAGTTATCCCAATGACCACCAAATTCTATCACACATGCACGAAGCATATCCTCCAACACTTGAATCGTTCGCTCAGACTGACCATCGGTCTGAGGATGGAACGCAGTACTAAGGTCCAACCTAGTACCCAATTCCGCATGCAATGTTCTCCAAAACATAGAAGTAAATTGCGTACCTCTATCTGATATGATGGAGAGTGGAACCCCATGCAATCGAACAATTTTCTGAGATGTAAATTTTGGCTAACTTCTCTGCATTGTAAGTCACCTTGACCGGAATGAAATGAGCAGACTTAGTTAACCTATCAACAATCACCCAAATAGAGTCATACTTACCCATTGTCTTTGGAAGACCAACCACGAAATCCATTGCAATTCTCTCCCACTTCCATTCAGGAATGGGCATTCTCTGAAGTGTTCCTCCGGGCCTCTGGTGTTCATACTTTACTTGTTGACTGTTTGGACATTTTGCAATAAAATCAACAATGTCGCACTTCATTCTACTCCACCAAAAGTGTTTCTTTAGGTCACGGTACATTTTGTTTGCACCCGGATGTATAGAATACCTTGAACTATGAGCCTCTGTCAGAATAGTGTTGATCAAATCATCGATGCGGGGTACACATACCCTTCCCTTAATCCTCAAAACACCTTCCTCATCAATTGTTGCTTCTTTAGCCTCTCCTTGCAACACTTTATCTCGAATCCGGATAATTTTCTCATCATTAAACTGCTTTCCCTTAATCTTGTCAAGGAAGGAAGATCTTGCCTCCACAGTAGCTAAAAATCCCCCCTTCTCATTTTCTTCTAACCTCATAAAGTCAATAGCCAGAATCTCTACCTCTCTAGCCAATGGGCGTCTAGAAACTTGCAAGTGAGCTAGACTTCCCATGCTTCCCGCCTTTCTACTTAAAGCATCCGCCACAACATTTGCCTTTCCCGGATGATACAAGATAGTGATGTCGTAGTCCTTCAGTAGTTCCATCCATCTCCTCTGTCTCAAGTTCAAATCTTTCTGATTAAAGACATACTGTAGGCTACGATGATCTGTATAGACCTCACACTTAACCCCATATAAATAGTGCCTCCATTGCTTTTATGCAAACACTACCGCGGCCAATTCCAAATCATGAGTTGGATAGTTACGTTCATGCACTTTTAATTGCCTCGAAGCATAGGCAATTACACTCTTCTCTTGCATTAGCAATGCACCAAAACCAGAATAGGATGCATCACAATAAACAATGAAGTTCTTACCCTCTACCGGCAAGGTAAGGATAGGTGCGGTAGTTAACAAAGTCTAGAGTTTCTAAAAGCTTTCTTCGCACTCATCCGACCATAAAAATGGAACATTCTGTTTAGTCAAGTTCGTCAATTGGGAAGCAATGGAAGAGAATCCCTTGACAAATCGACGGTAATAGCTAGCTAAACCAACAAAGCTCCTTATTTCTGACACATTAGTGGGTCTTACCCAATTCTTCACTGTCTCAATCTTAGAAGGATCCACCATCACTCCATCCTTAGAAACTACATGCCCCAAGAAGGACACTGCATCTAGCCAAAACTCACACTTAGAGAACATGGCATAAAACTTTTTCTCCCTCAACATTTCCAATACAATTCTCAAATTCTCCTCATGTTCCTTCTTACTTTTAGAGTATATCAGTATATCATCAATAAATACGATCATAAAAAGATCCAGATATGGCATAAAAATCCCGTTCATCAAGCTCATGAACGCAGCAGGGGCATTCGTAAGACCAAAAGATATCACTACAAATTCGTAAAGCCCATACCTGGTTCGAAAGGCAGTCTTTGGCACATTCGTTGCCCGTATTTTCAATTGATGATAACGGATCTCAAGTCAATCTAAGGGAAGACACAAGCACCTTATAACTGATCGAACAAGTCATCAATGCGAGGAAGAGGATACTTGTTCTTAATAGTTACCTTATTCAGTTGTCTATAGTCTATGCACATCCGAAAATTCCCATCCTTCTTCTAGACAAATAATACCGGAGCACCCCAAGGAGATGCACTTGGTCTAATGAAGCCTTTGCTCAACAACTCTTGAAGTTGGGCCTTTAACTCTCTTAACTCCGTGGGAGACATTCTATAAGGGGGTATAGAAATGGGGCGAGTACCCGGTTCAAGATCAATACTGAAGTCAATATCCCTATCCGGTGGCATACCAGGAAGATCTGCAGGGAACACATCCAAAAACTCACGGAATACCGAAACCGACTCAATCGAAGGTACTTGAGTAGTGTCATCCCTGTGCCAAGAAAGCTAAACAACCCTTACTAACCATTCTCTTAGTACGATTAAAGGAGACGATACGAACCGGATTGAAAGTGTAGTCGCCCTTCCACACTAACGGATCTGTCCCAGGCTTGGCTAACGTCACAGTTTTAGCATTACAATCCAAGATCGCAAAGTTCGAAGAAACCCAAGTCATACCCAGAATTACATCAAAGTCCACCATTTCTAAGATGACCAAATCTACATAAGTGTTGCTCCCCACAAAAGTCACCAAACAAGACCTATATACTTTTTCAACTATCACAGACTTAGCCACCAGAGCAGAAACACGAATAGGCATGTCAAGTAATTCACAATGTAAATTTAGACCATTAGCAAATGAGGAAGATACATAAGAAAATGTGGATCCGGGATCAAACAATACAGAAGCCATGCAATCACAAACCAAAAGATTACCTGTGATGACAGCATCGGATGTCTCCGCTTCAGATCATCCGGGGAAAGCATAACAATGGGCCCTATCAACCGTCTGCCCGTTGCCCCTACCATGTTGTGTTGTAGTGGCTCCAGTTTGCCCATCACCCCGGCCGTTTTGGTGACCACCATTACCTCAGCCACCACGTCCTCTAGAATGACGGCCTCTTCCATAACCACCTCTACCTCTAACCATTGGAGGTCTGTAACTCTATTTTGGACAATTCCTCCTAATATGTCCAGCCTCCCCACATCCATAACACTCTCTAGAGTCAAGCATAGGTCTCTCAGAGAAGTGTTGACAGGTCTGAGGTGGACCCCTAACTACAGTTTGTAGTGAAGACTGAATTGGTCGAACTGAGTAACCCCCGGAACCTTGTCCTCTAGAGTAAGAACCATTAAACTCTCCTCCCTTTCGAAACCTTTTTGATAACGATGCCATGGTGAATTCATCTGGCTTCACTCCTTCCACCTTTATCACGAAATCTACCACTTCTTGGAAGGATTTTGCCGTAGCCGCTACCTGTAAGGCTGAAATCCGCAATTCTGACCTCAACCCCTTCACAAAACGGCGAATCTGCTCTTGTGGACTGAAACAAAGTTGGGTGGAATATCTGGATAGTGCACAAAACTTTGCCTCATATGAAGTAACCGACATCCTACCTTGCTCTAGGCTCAAGAACTCATCCCTTTTCCTATCCCTCAAAGTCCGGGGGATATACTTCTCCATAAACAGGCTAGAAGAAGAGGCCCAAGTCATAGGTGGTGCCTCTGTTGGTTGACACTCAAAATGTGACCGTCACCACATTTTGGCGTTTCCTTGAAACTGATAACTCACGAACTCAACACCAAACCGTTCTACTATACCCATCTTGTGTAGTAGCTCATGACAGTCAACCAGAAAATCGTAAGCATCCTTCGATTCAGCACCCTTAAAGACTGGAGGTTTCAATTTCAAGAACTTACTGAAAAGTTCATGCTGATCATTTGTCATTATAGGCCCTGTAGTCAGACGAGGAAACGTGCCTATTTCCAAGGAGGCATCCATACGGGGAGCCAGAGTGGCTGCATGTTGTACCTTTGAAACCGGAGGTGTTGGTGCAGAAAACACTGGAGGTGCCTGACCCTGATCAGATAACCCACTAAGATAAGCAAGAACCTGATTGATCATATCTGGGGTAGGTTGGGGTGGCAATTCCTCATTTTCCACTTGTTCATCCTCCCCTTCGTCACCCTCTCTTACTACTTCCTCAGTCGGTGGAGGAGTCACCGCCCTAGCATCAGATGGGCTAGGTACTCGTCCTCTCCCTCTAGAGGACGTCCTCCCACGACCTCTACCACGGCCTCTTGCCACTACACTTCCTCGAGCCACAGCCCCAGTGGCTGGCTCAAACATTTATTGTCTTGCCGGTGTTGGTGTTGGTGCAGTCGTTGCTCTAGTTCTAACCACCTGCGAAAAGAGTGAAGATGGTCAGATACAGAATTTTATCACCTAGATACCAATTGGATTCAAGTAATAGCACGAAAGAAAGAAAGAATGGAATTTTCCTAAAGTCTTATGGCCTCTCAAAGAAAAGTAAAGGCGTCCCCCTACCATTCCTTAAGACTCTACTAGACTCGTTCTTGTGTGATGAGACCAACGAACCTAATGCTCTGATACCAAGTTTGTCACGACCCAAAACCAAGCCGCGACTGGCACCCACACTTACCCTCCTATGTGAGCGAACCAACCAATCTAAACCCTAAAATTTCAATATAATATCAACAGAAAGTAATGTGGAAGACTTAAACTCATTAATAAAAACCAATTCATTAACTTCTAAAATTCAACATCTATTATTCCCCAAAATCTGGAAGTCATCACCACAAGAACATCTATGATCAAATTACTAAACTAAGAGTATTTTAAGAAGCTAAAACAAGTAAAAACTAGTCCATGCCGGAACTTCAAGGCATTAAGACATGAAGAAAAAGATCCAGTCCAAGCTAGAAGCATTAGCTCACCCTGAAGATCCGATGTGACAAAGACTGGCTAGAATTGCGGTTGAGTTGAAGACGACGGGACGTTTGCTGCACTCCACAAATAAGAAAGAAGAAAACATAAAAGTAGGGGGTCAGTACAAATACAAGTACTGAGTAGGTATCATCGGCCAACTCAAAATAGAAAACAGTATATATCAAGTAATATCATAAATCAACTACAATGCTCAACATGTAGCAATAACAAGTACCATAATCATAATAAGTACCGCCAAGTTCACACATGAGGACTCAAGCCTCAATACCATACTCATTTGGGAATTAGGTTCATTAGATTGAGTATATTAACATCTTTCAAGATTCATTAACCATATTCCTCTTATGTCGGTACGTGACACGCCGCTCCCTCATTAATCTTTATTCCTCTTGTGTCGGTACGTGACACTCTGATCCTCTTCTACTATATGTCGGAACGTGATACTACGATCCCCTAATTCTAAGTGTCGGTTCGTGACACCTGATCCCCTAAATCTATGTGTCGATTCATGATACCCGATCCCCTAAATCTACGTGTCGATTCGTGACACCCGGTCCCCCTAATACTACGTGTCGGTTCGTGACACCCGATCCCTTAATTCTATGTATCGGAACATGACACTCTGATCCCCTAATCTCATTACTTTAGTTTATCAAGCCTTCTCTATTACCAAGGCATCATCAATCTCATTACTTTAGTTTATCAAGCCTTCTCTATTACCAAGGCATCATCATTAACAAAGAGATTAGGGTTTTTCAAGATTTGGGATTCATAGCTTCATCATGCTTATTTATTCACAATTACATAATCATATTCATGCAAGCATACAATTAAGCATATAGAAGATGAGATAATATTACCAACACATATCATTCGCTATTAAGAGTCTACTATGAATAGCATAAAATAACCATAACCTACCTCCACCGAAGATTAGTGATCAAGCAAGAAATTTCCCAAAGCTTTGTTTCTCTCTTCCTCGTTCGATTCTCCCTCTCTCTCTTGTTCTTTCTATTTCTCTTATTCAAACCCTCTTTATTTTACCCTAATTAGAATATAATTAAGTATAAAAGATGACAATAATACCCCACTAATTAACTCAAGGTTACCTCTTTTAACCCCCAAGTAATTAGATTTATTAACATTAACCCACTAACGTTATAATTAAAGCAGGAATAGTCAAAAACGTCCCTTAAAACATTTAAAGAAATCCGACCCAGCCTGGGATTACGCAGTCTGTGACGGCCCGTCGTGCCTGCGACGGTCCGTCCTGCTGCTCCGTCACAAAGTTCAGAGACTCAATTTCCCTTAAGAGTCTGTGACGGTCCGTCGTGCCCACGACGGTCCGTCCTGCCATTCCGTTACGAAGTTCAGAGAGTCGATTTCAGTACTCAATTTCAGAATTTCTAAGTGTTTTGAAATGAGACCCTACGACGGTCGGTCGTGCCCATGACGGTCCGTCGTGGGGTCCGTCGTCTCAGCCAGTTTTCCAGAAATAAAATCTGCTGCTCAAAACGACTAAACAGGTCGTTACAATAAACATCATAAAAAATGAGTACTTCAAATAGTTCCAAAAGAATAAATATAATTTCACAATAACTAATAGAAGAAGAAATAAAACCACATCATTATTATATAACAGAAATAATGGAGCAAAGAAAATATTTAATACTAATAAATAAAGGACAAGAAGAAAGCTATATTACAAGAGAGTTAGTAATGGAAGATAAAATAATAACTACGGAACACTTATGTTCAGAATTACCAAAAGTATTAATAAATATTGAAGAAACAACGGAACAAGAAATAATAATTGGGGGTATACCAATGGTAATAAAATTTAAAATATATCAAAGAAATGAAAATATAACATTAGAAATAAAATAGCTAGAACAAGTAAAACCATATAATATAGAGCATAAACAACTAACGATAAATTATCAAAATATCGCGTATATTTTCATATATTTTTTTAATATTAAAGTCCTTTTTATTATGACTTTTTTATTTCGATAATTTATCATTAGTTGTTTATGCTCTATATTATATGGTTTTACTTGTTCTAGACATTTTATTTCTAATGTTATATTTTCATTTCCTTGATATATTTGAATTTTTATTATCATTGGTATACCTCCAATTATTATTTCTTGTTCTGTTGTTTCTTCAATATTTATTAATACTTTTGGTAATTCTTAAAATGTGTGTTCAGTAGTTATTATTTTATCTTCCATTACTAACTCTTGTAATATAGCTTTTTTCTCGTCCTGTATTTATTAGTATTGAATATTTTCTTTTCTCCACTATTCCTGTTATATAATAATGATGTGGTTTTATTTCTTATTCTATTAATTTTTGTGAAATTATATTTATTCTTTTAGAAATATTTGAAGTACTCATTTTTGATGATGATTGTGGTATATCATTATTATTTATTCTTTTTGATGTGCTTAGTCTTTCTTGTACTTGTCACGACCCAAAACAAGCCGCGAGTGGCACCCACATTTATCCTCCTATGTGAGCGAACCAACCAATCTAAACCCCACTCATTTACAAATATTTCAACCATAATGAACAAAATACAACGCGGAAGACTTAAAACTCATTAGTATAACAAATAAACAACATTCTAAAATTTAATACTTATTATTCCCAAAATCTGGAAGTCATCACCACAAGAACATCTATCCTCAAATTATTAAATCTAAGAGTATCTAAGAAGCTAAAATAAGTAAACAGCTAGTCCATGCCAGAACTTCAAGGCATCAAGACGTGAATGAGAGAGAATCCAGTTCGAGCTAGGAACAATAACTCACCCTGAAATCTGACGTGATGAAGACTGGCTAGAGTTGCAGTTGAGTTGAAGATGATAGCACGTTTGCTGCACTCCATAATTAACAAAGAAAAACAAATACAAGTAGGGGCACATCTATTAGGACTCAAGCCTCCACACCATACTCATTTGGGAAACAGGTTCTTTAGATTGAGTATATTAACATATTTCAAGATTCATTCTCTTTACTATCCTGGTGTCGGAACGTGACACTCTGATCCACTACTATCCTGGTGTCGGAACGTGACACTTCGATCTATCTACTATCCTGGTGTCGAAGCGTGACACTCTGATCCATCTACTATTCTGGTGTCGGAACGTGACACTCCGATCCATCTACTATCCTGGTGTCGGAACGTGACACTCCGATCCATCTACTATCCTGGTGTCGGAACGTGATACTCCGATCCATCTACTATCCTGGTGTCGGAACGTGACACCCGATGCTCTAATACTATCCTGGTGTCGGAACATGACACCCGATCCTCTAATACTATCCTGGTCTCGGAACGTGACACCCAATCCTCTAATCTCATTACTTTAGTTCATCAAGCCTTCTTTTATACCAAGGCGTCATCATTAACAAAGTAAATTTAAGAATTAAGATTCACAGCCTCATCTTCCCAATCCATTACAATTACATAATCACATCATGAAAGCACACAATTAAGCATATAGAAGACTTTACAATACTACCCAACACATATCATTCGCAATTAAGAGTTTACTATGAGATAGTATAAACCATAACCTACCTCCACCGAAGAATCGAAGTCAAGCAAGCTACTTCTCCAATACTTTTCCTTTCTTCTATGCCTCCAAACCTTTTCAATCTATCAATTATATATATGCATAATTTGTAAGTTAACGAGTCTATAAATACTCATATTATTCTATGTCTAGCATATAACCATACTCACCTAATTCTCTAAGCAATTTTCTAAGTTCCAATTCAAGGGTAAGTCTTAATTTCTCCAATTCGCATAACTTTAATGGAAATTAAATAATTTGATACACTTAATATTTAATTACCAATCCCGATACATCAAAATATAATTTTATATAATAACAGAATTTCAAAACTTAAAGTTGAAGTCACTTGTCACGACACCAGTGACAATCAATACCTACCACATTCATCTCCAATTCACAATTCACCCTAATAATAATAATATAATTATCAAATATTTGTTTAAAATAAATCAGCCTACTAATTCATGGAAAAATAGTAACTATCATACCCACAATTTAAAGCCTAAGTCACTTTAATCTAGTCTAATATCTCTGGTCATTAACTTGTCATTGTCCATCTTTAAATTTGCTACCTTACTATTTCTACAAATTAGTCACTAAAACATGTCTTCAACTTTTCCTATTCAATTTGTCACCCACGTTACCTGTTTTCCAACTCAAGTTCATGTGTTGTAACGACCTATTTAGTCGTTTTGAGCAGCAGATTTTAATTCTGGAAAACTGGCTGAGACGACGAATCCCACGACGGACCATCATGGGCACGACGAACCGTCGAGGGGGTCTCATTCCAAAACACTTAGAACTCTGAAATTTGGGTACTGAAATCGACTCTCTGAACTTTGTAACGAAATGGCAGGACGGACCGTCGTGGGCACGACGGACCGTCACAGACTCTTCAAGGAAATTGAGTCTCTAAACTTTGTGAAGGAAGCAGCAGGACGGACCGTCGTAGGCACGACGGGCCGTCACAGGTTGCATAATCCCAGGCTGGGTCGGATTTCTGTAAATATTTTAAGGGGCGTTTGGGACTATTCCTGCTATAATTATAAATTTAGTGGGTTAGTGTTAATAGTTTAATTACTTGGGGGTTAAAAGAGATAACCTTGAGTTAATTAACGGGTTAATTCATCATCTTTTATACTTAATTATATGCTAATTAGGGTAAAAGAAAGAGGGTTTGAATAAGAAAAATAGAAAGAACAAGAGAGAGGGAGAATCGATCGAGAAGAGAGGAACGAAGAGGATAGCAACACTTTGGGGAATTAGCTTGCTTGATCACGAATATTCGGCGGAGGTAGGTTGTGGTTTTTATGCTATTCGTAGTAAACTCTTAATAGCGAATGATATGTATTGGTAGTATTGTAAACCCTTCTATATGCTTAATTGTATGCATGGATGAATGTGATTATATAATTGTTATAAAATAAGCATGATGAAGCTATTGAATCCTAAATCTTGAAAAACCCTAATCTACTTTGTTTATGATGATGCCTTTGTATAAAAGAAGGCTTGATGAACTAAAGTAGTGAGATTAGGGGATCGGGTGCAACGTTCTGGTACCAGGATAGAAATAGAGGATTGGGTGCCATGTTCCGGTACCACGATAGTATATGAGGATCGGAGTTTCACGTTCTGACACCAGGATAGTATATGGATCGGGTGCCACGTTCCGGTACCAGGATAGTATATGAGGATCGGAGTGTCACGTTCCGACATCAGGATAGTATATGGATCGGGTGCCACGTTCTGGTACCAGGATAGTATGTGAGGATCGGAGTGTCACGTTCCGAAACCAGGATAGTATATGGATCGGGTGCCACGTTCCGGTACCAGGATAGTATATGAGGATCGGAGTGTCACGTTCCGACACCAGGATAGTATATGGAGTGGAGTGTCACGTACCGACACGAGGGGAATAAAGATAATGAATCTTGAGATATGTTAATATACTCAATTTAATGAACCTAATTCCCAAATGAGTATGATGGGGAGGCGTGAGTCCTCATTGATGTGCTTGGTGTTGTGACCAAGAGTTATAGTAATTGTAAATGCCGCATGTTGAGTATTGTAGTTGATTTTATGATATTATCTGATATATACTGTTTTCTATTTTGAGTTGGCCGATGATATCTACTCAGTACTTGTATTTTGTACTGAACCCTACTTGTATGTTTCTTTCTATGTTATTTGTGGAGTGAAGCAAACGTACCATCGTCTTCAACTCAACCGCAACTCTAGCCAGTCTTTACTACACCGGATTTCAGGGTGAGCTAATGCTTCTAGCTTGGACTGGATCTTCTTCTTCATGTCTTGATGCCTTGAAGTTCCGGCATGGACTATCTTTTATTTATATTAGCTTCTTAGATACTCTTAGTTTTAGTAATTGAGGATAGATGTTCTTGTGATGATGACTTCCAGATTTTGGGGAATAATACATGTTGAATTTTTAGAAGTAATTGAATTGATTTTCATTAATGAGTTTAAGTCTTCCGCATTGTATTTTGTTCAATATGTTTGGGTTTTGATTTGTTGGTTCGCTCACATAGTAGGATAAGTGTGGGTGCCACTCGCGGCTCAGTTTTGGGTCGTGAGAAACTTGGTATCAGAGCATTAGGTTCGTTGGTCTCATCACACAAGAACGAGTCTAGTAGAGTCTTAAGGAACGGTAGGGGGACGCCTTTACTTTTCTTTGAGAGGCTATAAGACTTTAGGAAAATTCCATTCTTTCTTTCTTTCTTTCGTGCTATTACTTGGATCCAATTGGTATTTAGGTGATACAAATAGGTATCTGACCATCTTCACTCTATTCGCAGATAGTTAGAACTAGAGCAACAACTGCGCCAACACCGACACCGGCAAGACAAGAAGCGTTTGAGCCAGCCACTGGGCTGTAGCTCGGAGAGGAACAGTGGCAAGAGGCCGTGGTAGAGGTCGTGGGAGGACGTCCTCTAGAGAAAGAGGACAAGCACCTAGCCCATCTGATGCTAGGGCGGTGACTCCTCCACCGACTAAGGAAGTAGTAAGAGAGGGTGAGGAAGGGGAGAATGAACAAATACAGAATGAGGAATTTCCACCCCAACCTACCCCAGAAATGATCAATCAGGTTCTTGCTTATCTTAGCGGGTTATCTGATCAAGGCCAGACACCTCCAGTGTTTTCCGCACCAGCACCTCAGGTTCCAGAGGTACAACATGCCGCTGCTGGGGCTCCCCACATGGATGCCTCATTGGGAATAGGCACATTTCCCCGTCTGACTACAAGGCCTATAATGACAAGTGATCAGCATGAACTTTTCAGTGAGTTCTTGAAATTGAAATCTCCAGTCTTCAAGGGTGCTGAATCTGAGGATGCCTAAGATTTTCTGGTTGACTGTCATGAGCTACTACACAAGATGGGTATAGTAGAACGGTTTGGTGTTGAGTTTGTGACTTACCAGTTTAAAGGGAACGCCAAAATGTGGTGGCGGTCACATGGTGAATGTCAACCAACAGAGGCACCACCTATGACTTGGGCCTCATTCTCTAGCTTGTTTATGGAGAAGTATATCCCCCGAACTTTGAGGGATAGGAAAAGAGATGAGTTTTTGAGCCTAGAGGAAGGTAGGATGTCGGTTACTACATATGAGGCTAAGTTTTGTGCATTATCCAGGTATGCCACCTAACTTTGTTTCAATCCACAAGAGCGGATTCGCCGTTTTGTGAAGGGGTTGAGGTTAGAATTGTGGATTTCAGCCTTACAGGTAGCGGCTACGGCAAAATCCTTTCAAGAAGTTGTAGACTTCGTGATAGAGTTGGAAGGAGTGAAGCCAGATGACTTCACCATGGCATCGACATCAAAAAGGTTTCGAAAGGGAGGTGAGTTTAATGGTTCTTACTCCAGAGGACAGGGTTCAGGAGGTTACACAGTCCGACCAATTTAGTCCTCACTACATACTGTAGGGGTCCACCTCAGACCGGTCAACATTTCTCTGAGGTTAGAGGTTATTCACAGACTTTGTCATTCTCACAGAGACCAATGCTTGAATCCATAGAATGTTATGGATGTGGGGAGACTGGACACATCAAGAGGTATTGTCCAAAACAGAATTACAGACTTCCCATAGTCAGAGGTAGAGGTGGTCACGGAAGAGGCCGTCATTCTGGAGGACGTGGTGGTCGAGGTAATGTTGGTCACCAAAACGGCCGGGGTGACGGGCAAACTGGAGCCACTACAGCACAACATAGTAGGGGCAACGGGCAGACAGGCGATAGGGCCCATTGTTACGCTTTCCCTGGGAGATCTGAAGCGGAGACATCTGATGCTGTTATCACAGGTAATCTTTTGGTTTGTGATTGCATGGCTTCTGTATTGTTTGATCCTGTATCCACGTTTTCTTATGTATCTTCTTCATTTGCTACTTGTCTTAATTTAACTTGTGAATTACTTGACATGCCTATTCGTGTTTCTACTCCGATGGGTGAGTCTGTGATAGTTTAAAAAGTATATAGGTCTTTTTTGGTGACTTTTGTGGGGAGCAACACTTATGTAGATTTAGTTATCTTAGAAATGGTTGACTTCGATGTAATTCTGGGTATGACTTGGCTTTCTCCAAATTTTGCAATATTGGATTGTAATGCTAAAACTGTGACGTTAGCCAAGCCTGGGACAGATCCGTTAGTATGGGAGGGCGACTACACTTCCACTCCGGTTCGTATCATCTCCTTTTTTCGTGCAAAGAGAATGGTTAGTAAAGGGTGTTTAGCATTCTTGGCACACCTCAGGGATGACACTACCCAAGTACCTTCAATTGAGTCGGTTTTGGTAGTCTGTGAGTTTCTGGATGTGTTCCCTGCAGATCTTCCTGGTATGCCACCGGATAGAGATATTGACTTCTTTATTGATCTTGAACCAGGTACTCGCCCCATTTCTATACCTTCTTATAGAATGGCTCCCGCTGAGTTAAGAGACTTAAATGCCCAACTTCAAGAGTTGTTGAGCAAAGGCTTCATTAGACCAAGTGCATCCCCTTGGGGTGCTCCTGTTTTGTTTGTGAAGAAGAAGGATGGAAGTTTTCGGATGTGCATAGACTATAGACAACTGAATAAGGTAACTATTAAGAACAAGTATCCTCTTCCTCGCATTGATGATTTGTTTGATCAGTTACAAGGTGCTTGTACCTTCTCAAAAATCGACTTGAGATCTGGTTATCAACAATTGAAAATATGGGCAACGGATGTGCCCAAGACTGCTTTTCGGACCAGGTATGGGCATTATGAGTTCTTAGTAATGTCTTTTGGGCTTACGAATGCCCCTGCTACTTTTATGAGCTTGATGAATGGGATTTTTAAGCCATATCAGGATCTCTTTGTCATTGTATTCATTGATGATATATTGGTATACTCAAAAAGTAAGGAAGAACATGAATAGCACTTGAGAATTGTATTGGAAATGTTGAGGGAGAAAAAGCTTTACGCCAAATTCTCCAAGTGTGAGTTTTTGCTAGATTCAGTGTCCTTCTTGGGGCACGTGGTTTCTAAGGATGGAGTGATGGTGGATCCATCTAAGATTGAAGCAATAAAGAATTGGAAGAGACCTACAAATGTTACAGAGATAAGGAGCTTTGTTGGTTTAGCTAGCTACTACCGCCGATTTGTTAAGGGGTTCTCTTCTATTGCTTCCCAATTGACAAGCTTGACTAAGCAGAATGTTCCATTTGTATGGTCGGACGAGTGCGAAGAAAGCTTTCAGAAGCTCAAGACCTTGTTGACTACTGCACCAATTCTTACCTTGCCAGTGGAAGGCAAGAATTTCATTGTTTATTGTGATGCATCCTATTCGGGTTTGGGTGTAGTCCTAATGCAAGAAAAGAATGTATTGCTTATGCTTCAAGGCAATTAAAGGTGCATGAACGCAATTACCCGACCCATGATTTGGAGTTGGCCGCGGTAGTATTTGCATTACAGCAATGGAGGCACTATTTATATGGGGTTAAGTGTGAGGTCTATACATATCATCGTAGCCTACAGTATGTTTTTACTCAGAAGGATTTGAACTTGAGACAGAGGAGATGGATGGAACTACTGAAGGACTATGATATCACAATCTTGTATCATCAGGGAAAAGCTAATGTCGTGGCTGATGCTTTAAGTAGAAAGGCAGGAAGCTTGGGAAGTCTAGCTCACATGCAAGTTTTTAGACGCCCATTGGCTAGATAAGTTCAGATTCTGGCTAACGACCTTAAAGATTAGAAGTAAATGAGAAGGGAGGATTTTTGGCTTGCGTAGAGGCAAGATCTTCCTTCCTTGACAAGATTAAGGGAAACCAGTTTAATGATGAGAAATTGATCCGGATCCGAGATAAAGTGTTGCGAGGAGAGGCTAAGGAAGCAAAAATCGATGAGGATGGTGTGTTGAGGATTAAGGGAAGGGTATGTGTACCCCGCATCGATTATTTGATCCACACTATTCTTACAAAGGCTCATAGTTCAAGGTATTCTATACATCCTGGTTCAATCAAGATGTATCGTGACCTACATCAACACTTTTGGTGGAGTAGAATGCCAAATGTCCAAATTGTCAACAAGTAAAGTATGAACACCAGAGGCCAGGAGGAACACTTCAAAGAATGCCTATTCCGGAATGGAAGTGGGAGAGAATCGCAATGGACTTCGTGGTTGGTCTTCCAAAGACAATGGGTAAGTATGACTCTATTTGGGTGATTGTTGATAGGTTAACAAAGTCTGCTCATTTCATTCCTGTCAAGGTAACTTACAATGCAGAGAAGTTAGCCAAACTTTACATCTCGGAAGTGGTGCGATTGCATGGAGTTCCACTTTCCATTATATTAGATCCCGTACGCAGTTTACTTCTATGTTATGGAAAACATTGCATGCTGAATTGGGTACTAGGTTGGATCTGAGTACCGCATTTCACCCTCAGACCGATGGTCAGTCTGAGCGAACGATTCAAGTGTTGGAAGATATGCTTCATGCATGTGTGATAGAATTTGGTGGCCATTGGGATAACTTCTTACCTTTGGCATAGTTCTCCTACAATAATGGCTATCACTTAAGTATTGATATGGCCCCATTTGAAGCACTGTATGGGAGAAGATGTAGGTCTCCCATTGGTTGGATTGATGCATTTGAGGTTAGACCTTGGGGTACTGACCTTTTGAGGGAATCGTTAGATAAGGTGAAATGCATTCAAGAAAATCTTTTAGCGGCTCAAAGAAGGCAGAAGGAAAATGCATATCGAAAGGTTAGAGACTTGGAGTTTATGGAGGGTGAGCAAGTCTTGCTGAAGGTTTCACCCATGAAAGGAGTGATGCGGTTTGGTAAAAAAGGTAATCTAAGACCAAGGTATATTGGACAATTCGAAGTACTTAAACGAGTAGAGGAGGTGGCTTACGAATTAGCCTTGCCTCAAGGGCTGTCCGGAGTGCATTCGGTATTTCATGTGTCTATGTTGAAAAGATACTATGGGAGTGGAAACTACATTATCCATTGGGATTCAGTTTTGCTTGATTAGAATTTGTCTTATGAGGAGGAGCCTGTTGCTATTTTAGCTAGAGAAGTCCGCAAGTTGAGGTCAAGGGAGATTGCATCCATCAAGGTGCAATGGAAGAATCAGTTGGTTGAAGAAGCCATTTGGGAGAAGGAAGCTGATATGCAAGAAAGATACCCACATCTTTTCACAGATTAAGGTACTCCTTTTCGCCCTTGTCTCTTTTCTAGTGATCGTTCGAGGACGAACGATGGGTAAATCGGTATCTATTGTAACGACCTGTTTAGTCATTTTGAGCATCAGATTTTATGTTTGGAAAACTGGTTGAGACGACGGATCCCACGACGGACCGTCATGGGCATGACGGACCGTCGAGGGGGTCTCGTTCCAAAACACTTATAATTCTGAAATTTGGGTACTGAAATCGACTCTCTGAACTTCGTAACGGAATGGCAGGACGGACCGTCGTGGGCACGATGGACCGTCACAGACTCTTCAAGGAAATTGAGTCTCTAAACTTTGTGACGTAAGCAGCAGGACAGACCGTCGCAGGCACGACGGGCTGTCACATGTTGCGTAATCCCAGGCTGGGTCAGATTTATGTAAATATTTTAAGGGGTGTTTTGGACTATTCCTGCTATAATTATAAATTTAGTAGGTTAGTGTTAATAGTTTAATTACTTGGGGGTTAAAAGAGATAACCTTGAGTTAATTAACGGGTTAATTCATCATCTTTTATACTTAATTATATGCTAATTAGGGTAAAAGAAAGAGGGTTTGAATAAGAAAAATTGAAAGAACAAGAGAGAGGGAGAATCGATCGAGAAGAGAGGAACGAAGAGGATAGCAACGCTTTAGGGAATTTGTTTGCTTGATCACGAATCTTCGGTAGAGGTAGGTTATGGTTTTTATGCTATTCGTAGTAAACTCTTAATAGCGAATGATATGTATTGGTAGTATTGTAAAACCTTCTATATGCTTAATTGTATGCTTGCATGAATGTGATTATATAATTGTGATAAAATAAAATTGATGAAGCTATTGAATCCTAAATCTTGAAAAACCCTAATCTACTTTGTTAAGGATGATGCCTTGGTATAAAAGAAGGCTTGATGAACAAAAGTAGTGAGATTAGGGGATCGGGTGCCATGTTACGGTCCAAGGATAGAAATAGAGGATTGGGTGCCACGTTCCGGTACCAGGATAGTATATGAGGATCAGAGTGTCACGTTCCCACACCAGGATAGTATATGGATCGGGTGCCACGTTCCGGTACCAGGATAGTATATGAGGATCGGAGTGTCACGTTCCGACACCAGGATAGTATATGGATCGGGTGCCACGTTCTGGTACCAGTATAGTATATGAGGATCGGAGTGTCACGTTCCGACACCAGGATAGTATATGAATGGGGTGCCACGTTCCGGTACTAGGATAGTATATGAGGATCGGAGTGTCACGTTCCGACACCAGGATAGTATATGGAGCGGAGTTTCACGTACCGACACGAGGGGAATAAAGATAATGAATCTTGAAATATGTTAATATACTCAATTTAATGAACCTAATTCCCAAATTGGTATGATGGGGAGGCGTGAGTCCTCATTGATGTGCTTGGTGTTGTGACCAAGAGTTATAGTAATTGTAAATGCCGCAGGTTGAGTATTGTAGTTGATTTTATGATATTATCTGATCTATACTGTTTTCTATTTTGAGTTGGCCGTTGATATCTACTGAGTACTTGTGTTTTGTACTGACCCCTACTTGTATGTTTCTTTCTTTGTTATTTGTGGAGTGCAGCAAACGTACCATCGTCTTCAACTCAACCGCAACTCTAGCCAGTCTTCACTACACCGGATTTCAAGGTGAGGTAATGCTTCTAGCTTGGACTGGATCTTCTTCTTCATGTCTTGATGCCTTGAAGTTCCGGCATGGACTATCTTTTATTTATATTAGCTTCTTAGATACTCTTAGTTTTAGTAATTGAGGATAGATGTTCTTGTGATGATGACTTCTAGATTTTGGGGAATAATAGATGTTGACTTATTAGAAGTTATTAAATTGATTTTCATTAATGAGTTTAAGTCTTCCGCATTGTATTTTGTTCAATATATTTGGGTTTAGATTGGTTGGATCGCTCACATAGTAGGATAAGTGTGGGTACCACTCGCGGCTCGGTTTTGGGTCGTGACACGTGTAGTGTTCATAGTATACCATAATCCTATTAAACTTGCTCTCAATAATATAATAATAATTTAACTTTACTCATATATGAAACAATCAATGTAACAAATTAAAATAGACGTGAAGATTCAGTTACTAGAAGTGGGTTTGTCACTTTGAGCGATGCCGACACCACTCTCCAAAATTCTCTTCTTCCCATCTTTTTTTTCCTTCTAAAGAATATTTATTTACCCTAATTCATATACTTGTTTAATTATAAAAATAATGGTAAAAGTGACCTACTATAAATTTTATGTTATCTTCTTTAACCACCAACTAAATTAATTATTAAAACTACCTCACTAATTTCATAATTATAGTTATGAATAGTCCAAAACACCCATTTAGAATCTATCGAAAAGTACTTCGTCAACTTAAAAGCTCTAGTACTCGAAAAGATCAAACGAGTTGTTACATTAGATACCAATTTACCCATCGTTCGTCCTCGAACGATAAAAGTTGGCGAGGGTAAGAAAGGGTAATTGTCTCAACATTTCTTTCAAAATATTAGTACCCCGGATCTCATATCAAAAGTACCAAACCAATCTACTGAAGGTCTAAACCTCCTCTCATACAATGCCTCAAATGGAGAAATCTTAATACTCCAATGATATCGTTTTGTACTAACTCAACTAACAACAAAACTATTCCCCAGTGGAGTACTCTTCAACTGATCGATTATTCCACTAGACTTTGACACAACCATCATGATAAATATATATATATTTTTAACATAATCATGATACAATCCTAAATCAATATTTACTAAAACTAGGATTATTCCTAAACCATCCACCACAACTCATAATGCACAACCCATCATAGATCTTATCAAGAATACATTCTCACAACAAAACATTTCCTCGAGCTTAAGCTATAAAAATATGATCTTTAGACATTAAGTAATCATCTAGGAAAATCAAACTCATTTGATCCATATATGGAAAAGATCAAGTAACCACAATCGAGTGATACACCCAAGCA
This sequence comes from Solanum arcanum, assembly GCA_027789145.1. Classification (NCBI taxonomy): domain Eukaryota; kingdom Viridiplantae; phylum Streptophyta; class Magnoliopsida; order Solanales; family Solanaceae; genus Solanum; species Solanum arcanum. Next base: position 36,032,555 of record CM050943.1, read on the forward strand.
TACAGAACTTCTAACAATACTATCAAAATGCATGATTAATAACTATCATAGACAAACCTTAAGAATGACAAAACTAGACCGAATGGTCCTCCCGTTCAATCACACATAGCTAAAACATGATATCGATGATGAGATAAATCTGATGTCTATCGAACAACTGATTGCTCTCTTATAAATTCTAATATTCAAAGTTGTTGTGTTAAGTCACTAGTATACTTTAACTTTCTCAAACAACACCAAATCTTTCGTAACAAGAATGAACAATTCTAACCAAGGTTTCCGCTCTACCAAGAGGACAATCAAATGATTGATACATAATGCAGGTCGAATAACTTCAGATATATATATATTCATTTATTTATTTTCAATAGTTTCCATATCAAACATCTTAATTCATCTGACTCTATCTCTTTGATTTTCTAGCTACTCACAATCACCAATTTAGTCCCTATTATAATTGCTCACATACTTACTTTATCGAACGAAACATCCACTGAAGTCGACACTTTCAGTATTAACAAAACATCATAACCACATCGATCATCTACCTTACTCTCAAAACACCATTAGTATCAAAGTACTCTTATAAAATATATGTTCAAACTATGTCTATCTCTCTTTCTATTTAATCATTTCATGACAATTACGAGTTCTAAACAAGGATACTAACATTATTTAAAATTTGATAGTACCTTTCCATCATGATAAACTGTTAAACCAAACCCCAAGTCAATCTCACACCACTTCCACATATCATGCTTTAGCTACCCGTCTAAACCATCACATACCTCATGCCAACACTTAGGAAGTTTCTTGCTCATTCAAATTATTATGTATCCTATTAGCTCATAACCTCTATTCACCATTAAATATCTATGTAGCACATCATAATTTTCTATGTAATCCCATCAATAGAGTAGTATTATTCCAACTCTAAATTCTTAATAACCATGTAGAATTATATTACACCTAATGCATCGTTCTTAATTCATCTATCCAAATTTGAACAATCTAACCCCATGTAAAATACTAAATTCTCCATGCCTAATTGTTTGCAATCCAAATCAAAACTCAATCCTTATTCGATGATAAATTCTAGTAAGTCTATATCGAACTACTTCACATCTCACAATCATATCTAAACTCATAGGCATAAATCAATACAACCATCAACTACAACCCATTAGTTTATACGAGAGGTCTTATTCCTTCACTGTTCTCAAATTCTTCTTATGGTGCAAAATACTATTCCACCATTCAATATGTCAATATTCTTGTTTCTTTAGATAACTAATCGATCTCATCCCTTTTATCAACAACCCATGACATTTTACTTCACACTCTAAATCAAATCTCAGAAGGAAACTCTTTTTAGATCCTTTAACAATCAAAAGTAATAAACTGTATGATCCAAAACATGCGTAAGTTCTTTCACATGCTTAATGCCAATGCAATCAATCATTTATTACCTTACAAAATTTTTTTGACGTCACCATCCATAACATACTCTTATTACCATCATGCTTTGTAAGCCCTTTTCATCATGGCAAAGTCAATTTTTTTTCCATCGACATGACACCTTAAACTCAGATATAGTAATCAAAATGAAGGGACTAACAAATTATATATGCACTTTCTTACTAAAATCTTCAACTTAATCCACCCAAAGTATACTCACTAGGTCATTCTAGTATCAACCTATCCCTTGAAACTTAAGATAAAATCGTCAGTACTCATTCAGAACCCTCAAGATACATTTCACAACTTAAGTGTATTAATATTATCCGAAAGATCCACCACTAAAATTTTCCTTTAAAATAATGCTCAATCTAAGTTCCTGTAGTAATAAACTAGTTGGTTTCTCAAATGTGAATGCAAAACTAAATCTTATTATCTGACTATGTCATACAACTGGTAACACCTTTAGTAATTAGTATTCATACTTGAAATCGACATACCTGTTTCCACATAACCCTAGTACTGCCACAACGTGAAAGTCCATTAGATACCTCACGAGAACACATCATACATATCAAGAATATCATACCCAAATAGCCCACATATATCTACCCATTGAATATTTGCAAAACATTATTGAATTTGTTCTCTTCTCTAGACCAAAAAATTTGTTTTACTTCTTAGATCAATTCAATAACAAAAATAACATACTTCCTAACAATAACCAAGTAAGCATCGATGACTTTCTCAAATATACCCTCACTCTATGAAGTCATAGTAGTGTTTTTATTAACCGACACTCGACATGAGACTACCACTACATTTTGCGATCGAGAAAATATATCCATTTCTAAGGACATTTTTTTTTCTTTCTGTTGTTGCTATTTCAACTTCAAATACTCTAGTAGTACCCATATTTGAAATAGAGTGAAGAAGTTCAGATACCAATTTGTATCACCTAGATACCAATTTTATTCAAGTAATAGCACCAAAGAAGAAAGAATGGAATTTTCCTAAAGTCTTATAGCCTCTCAAAGAAAAATAAGGGCGTCCCCCTACTGTACCTCAAGACTCTACTATACCTGTTCTTGTGTGATGAGACCAACGAACCTAATGCTCTGATACCAAGTTTGTCATGCCACAAAACGAGCCGCGAGTGGCACCCAAATTTATCCTCCTATGTGAGCAAACCAACCAATCTAAACCCCAGTCATTTACCAATATTTCAACCATAATGAACAAAATACAACGCGGAAGACTTAAAACTCATTAGTATAACAAATAAACAACATTCTAAAATTTAATACTAATTATTCCCAAAATCTGGAAGTCATCACCACTATCCTCAAATTACTAAATCAAAGAGTATCTAAGAAGCTAAAATAAGTAAACAGCTAGTCCATGCCATAACTTCAAGTCATCAAGACGTGAATGAGAGAGAATCCAGTTCGAGCTAGGAATAATAGCTCACCCTGAAATCTGACGTGATGAAGACTGGCTAGAGTTGCGGTTGAGTTGAAGACGATGGCACGTTTGCTGCACTCCACAATTAACAAAGAAAAACAAATACAAGTAGGGGTAAGTACAAGGAACAAGTACTGAGTAGGTATCATCGGCCAACTCAAAATAGAAAGCAATATATATGTCAGATAATAACATAAAATCAGCTAATATTCTTAACAGGTGACAACAACAATTACCATAACCCTTGGTCACAACACCAAGCACCTCTATGAGGACTCAAGCCTCCACACCATACTCATTTGGGAAACAGGTTCTTTAGATTGAGTATATTAACATATTTCAAGATTCATTCTCTTTACTATCCTGGTGTCGGAACGTGACACTCTGATCCACTACTATCCTGGTGTCGGAACGTGACACTCCGATCCATCTACTATCCTGGTGTCAGAATGTGACACTCTGATCCATCTACTATCCTGGTGTCAGAACGTGACACTCCGATCCATCTACTATCCTGGTGTCGTAACGTGACACTCCGATCCATCTACTATCCTTGTGTCGGAACGTGACACTCCGATCCATCTACTATCCTGGTGTCGGAATGTGACAGCCGATCCTCTAATACTATCCTGGTGTCAGAACGTGACACCCGATCCTCTAATACTATCCTGGTGTCGGAACGTGATACCTGATCCTCTAATCTCTTTAATTTAGTTAATCAAGCCTTCTTTTATACCAAGGCGTCATCATTAACAAAGTAAATTTAAGATTTAAGATTCACAGCCTCATCTTCCCAATCCATTACAATTACATAATCACATCATGCAATGTAACGACCTTTTTAGTCATTTTGAGCAGTAGAGTAATTTCTGGTAATAACTGTCTGAGTCGACGGATCCCACGACGGACCGTCATGGGCACGACGGACCGTCGAGGGGGTCTCGTTCCAAAACACTTAGAATTCTGAAATTTGGGACTGAGATCGACTCTCTTAACATCGCGACGAAATGGCAGGACGGACCGTCGAAGACATGACGGGCCGTCAAAGACTCTTTAATGAATTGAGTCTCTGAACTTTGTGACGGAAGCAGCAGGACGGACCGTCGGAGCCACGGCAGACGTCCGCAGTGCGTAACCTGGCCAGGTCAGATTTCTGTTAAATGTTTTAAGGGGCGTTTTGGACTATTCATGCTTATAATTATAAAGTTAGTGAGTTAATGTTAATAATTCAATTACTTGGGGGTTAAAGGGGACAACCTTGAAATAAATAGTGGGTTACTTTCACAATCTTTATACTTAATTATATGCTAATTAGGGTAAAATAAAAAGGGTTTATTTAAGAAAAATAGAAAGGACAAAGAGAGGGAGTAACGAACGATCAAGAGAGAGAAAACAAAGAAGAACACCGCTTTGGGAAAGTAGATTGCTTGATCACAATTCTTCGGTGGAGGTATGGTTTATACTATCTCATAGTAAACTCTTAATAGTGGATGATATGTGTTGGGTAGTATTGTAAAGTCTCCTATATGCTTAATTGTGTGCTTGCATGATGTGATTATGTAATTGTAATGGATTGGAAAGATGAGGCTGTGAATCTTAAACCTTAATTTTACTTTGTTAATAATGATGCCTTGGTATAAAAAGAAGGCTTGAGGAACTAAAGTAATGAGGTTAGAGGATCGGGTGTCACGTTCCGACACCAGGATAGTATATGGATCGGAGTGTCACGTTCCGACACCAGAATAGTATATGGATTAGAGTGTCACGTTCCAACACCAGGATAGTATATGGATCGGAGTGTCATGTTCCGACACCAGGATAGTACTGATGGATCGGAGTGTCACGTTCCGACACCAGGATAGTATATGGATCGGAGTGTCACGTTCCAACTCCAGGATAGTATATGGATCGGAGTGTCACGTTCTGACACCAGGATAGTATATGGATCGGACTATCACGTACCGACACCAGGATAGCATATGGATCGGAGTGTCACGTTCCGACACCAGGATAGTATATGGATCAGAGTGTCATGTTCCGACACCAGGATAGTATATGAATCGGAGTGTCACGTTCCGACACCAGGATAGTAAAGAGAATGAATATTTAAATATGCTAATATACTCAATCTAAAGAACTAATTTCCAAATGAGTATGGTGTGGAGGCTTGAGTCCTCATAGATATGATTGGTGTTGTTGAAAATGATTCTTATGCGTGTTGCTATCACCTGTTAAGTATTTGGTTGGTTTTATGTTATTATCTGATATATACTGTTTTCTATTTTGAGTTGGCCGATGATACCTACTCAGTACTTGTGTTTTGTACTGACCCCTACTTGTCTTTGTTTTCTTTGTTAATTGTGGAGTGCAGCAAACGTGCCATCGTCTTCAACTCAACCGCATCTCTAGCTAGTCTTCGTCACACCAGATTTCAGGGTGAGCTAATGCCTCTAGCTTATACTGGATCTTCCTCTTCATGTCTGGATGCCTTGAAGTTCTGGCATAGACTAGCTGTTATTATTTTTAGTTTCTTAGATACTCTTAGCTTTAGTAATTTGAGGATAGATGTTCTCGTGGTGATGACTTCCAGATTTTGGGGAATAATAAGTATTGAGTTTTTAGACGTTATTTAATCGATTTCCATTAAAGAGTTTTAAGTCTTCCGCATTATATTTTGTTTATATTTTATTGAAATGTTGGGGTTTAGATTTGTTGGTTCACTCACATAGTACGATAAGTGTGGGTGCCACTCGCGGCTCGTTTTGGGTCGTGACTAACTTGGTATCAGAGCATTAGGTTCGTTGGTCTCATCACACAAGAACGAGTCTAGTAGAGTCTTAAGGAACGGTAGGGGGACGCCTTTACTTTTCTTTGAGAGGCTATAGGACTTTAGGAAACTTCCATTCTTTCTTTCTTTCGTGCTATTACTTAGATCCAATTGGTATCTAGGTGATACAAATTGGTATCTGACCATCTTCACTCTATTTCGCAGATGGTTAGAACTAAAGCAACGACTGCGCCAGCACCAACACCGGCAAGACAAGATGCGTCTGATCCAGCCACTGGGGCTGTAGCTCGGAGAGGAGCAGTGGCAAGAGGCTATGGTAGAGGTCGCGGGAGGACGTCCTCAAGAGGAAGAGGACAAGCACCTAGCCCAACTAGTACTAGGGCGGTGACTCCTCCACCGACTGAAGAAGAAGGATGGTAGTTTTTTGATTTGCATAGTCTACAGACAACTGAATAAGGTAACTATTAAGAACAAGAATCCTCTTCCTTGCATCGATGATTTGTTCGGTCAGTTACAAGGTGCTTGTACCTTCTCAAAAATCGATTTGAGATCTGGTTATCATTAATTGAAAATACGGGCAACAGATGTGCCCAAGACGGCTTTTCGGACTAGGTATGGGCATTATGAGTTCTTAGTAATGTCTTTTGGGCTTACGAATGCCCCTGCTTCTTTCATGAGCTTGATGAATGGGATTTTTAAGCCATATCTGGATCTCTTTGTCATTGTATTCATTGATGATATTCTGGTATACTCAAAGAGCAAGAAAGAACATGAGGAGAACTTGAGAATTGTATTGGAAATGTTGAGGGAGAAAAAGCTTTATGCCAAATTCTCCAAGTATGAGTTTTGGCTAGATTGAGTGTCCTTCTTGGGGCATGTGGTGTCTAAGGATGGAGTGATGGTGGATCCATCTAAGATCGAAGCAGTGAAGGGTTGGGAAAGACCTACTAATGTTACAGAGGTAAGGAGCTTTGTTGGTTTAGCTAGCTACTACCGCCGATTTGTCAAGGGATTTTCCTCTGTTGCTTCCCAATTTACAAATTTTACTAAGCAGAGTGTCCTATTTGTATGGTCGGACGAGTGTGAAGAAAGCTTTCAGAAGCTCAAGACTTTGTTGACTACTGCACCAATTCTCACCTTGCTAGTAGAAGGTAAGAACTTCATTGTTTATTGTGATACGACCTATTCTTGTTTGGGTGCAGTGCTAATACAAGAGAAGAATGTAATTGCTTATGCTTCGAGGCAATTAAAGGTGCATGAACGTAATTATCCGACCCATGATTTGGAGTTGGCTGCAGTGGTATTTGCATTAAAGCAATGGAGACACTATCTATATGGGGTTAAGTGTGAAGTCTATACGGATCATCGTAGCCTACATTATGTCTTTACTCAATATGGAACTACTGAAGGACTACGATATCACTATCTTGTATCATCCGGGAAAAGCTAATGTTGTGGCAGATGCTTTAAGTAGAAAGGCAGGAAGCATGGGAAGTCTAGCTCACTTGCAAGTTTCCAGACGCCCATTGGCTAGAGAGGTTCAGACTCTGTCTAATGACCTTATGAGGTTAGAAGTAAATGAGAAGGGAGGATTTTTGGCCAGTGTGGAGGCAAGAGCTTCTTTTCTTGAAAAGATTAAGGGAAAGCAGTTTACAGATGAGAAATTGATCCGGATCCGAGATAAGGTGTTGCGAGGAGAGGCTAAAGAAGCAAAAAACCGATGAGGAAGGTGTTTTGAGAATTAACGGAAGGGTATGTGTACCCCGCGTAGATGATTTGATTCACACTATTCTTACAGAGGCTCATAGTTCAAGGTATTCTATACATCCTGGTGCAACCAAGATGTATCGTTACCTAAAGCAACACTTTTGGTGGAGTAGAATGAAACATGACATTGTTGATTTTATTTCCAAATGTCCAAATTGTTAGCAAGTAAAATATGAACACCAGAGGCCCGGAGGAACACTTCAGAGAATGCCATTCCTGAATGGAAGTGGGAGAGAATTGCAATGGACTTTGTGGTTGGTCTTCCCAAGACAATGGGTAAGTATGACTCCATTTGGGTAATTGTTGATAGGCTAAATAAGTCTCCTCACTTCATTCCGGTCAAGGTGACTTACAATGCAGAGAAGTTAGCCAAACTTTACATCTCAGAAGTTGTTCGATTGCACGGAGTTCCACTTTCCATTATATCAGATAAAGGTACGCAATTTACTTCTATGTTTTGGAGAACATTGCATGCTAAATTGGGTACTAGGTTGGACCTTAGTACTGCGTTCCATCCTCAGACCGATGGTCAGTCAGAGTGAACGATTCAGGTTTTGGAGGACATGCTTCGTGCATGTGTGATAGAATTTGGTGGCCATTGGGATAACTTCTTACCCTTAGCAGAGTTCTCCTACAACAATAGCTATCACTCAAGTATTGATATGGCCCTATTTGAGGCACTGTATGGGAGAAGATGTAGGTCTCCCATTGGGTGGTTTGATGCATTTGAGGTTAGACCTTGGGGTACTGACCTTCTGAGTGAATCATTAGATAAAGTGAAATGCATTCAAGAAAAGCTCGCTTTTAGTGGCTCAAAGTAGGAAGAAAGAATATGCAGATCGAAAGGTTAGAGATTTGCAGTTTATGGAGGGTGAGCAAGTCTTGCTGAAGGTTTCACCCATGAAAGGGGTGATGCGGTTTGGTAAGCGAGGTAAGCTTTGTACGAGGTATATTGGTCCCTTTGAAGTTCTGAAGCGCGTGGGGGAGGTAGCTTATGAAATAACCTTGCCCCCAGAACTGTCCGGAGTGCATCCGGTATTTCATGTGTTTATGCTAAAAAGATACCATGGGGATGGAAACTACATCATTCGTTGGGATTCGGTTCTGCTTGATGAGAATTTGTCTTATGAGGAGGAGCCTGTTGCTATTTTAGATAGAGAAGTCCGCAAGTTGAGGTTAAGGGAGATTGCATCCATTAAAGTTCAATGGAAGAATCGACCAGTTTAAGAATCCACTTGGGAGAAGGAGGATGATATGCAAGAAAGATACCCCCACTTGTTTACAAATTCAGGTACTCCTTTTCACTCTTGTTTTCCTTCTTGTGATCGTTCGCGGACGAACGATGGGTAAATTGGTATCTATTGTAACGACCTATTTAGTAGTTTTGAGCAGTAGAGTAATTTCTAGTAATAACTGTCTGAGTCGACGGATCCCACGACGGACCGTCATGGGCACGACGGACCGTCGAGGGGGTCTCATTCCAAAACACTTAGAATTCTGAAATTTGGGTACTCGGATCGACTCTCAAAACTTCGCGACGAAATGGAAGGACGGACCGTCGCAGACATGACGGGCCGTCACAGACTCTTTAATGAATTGAGTCTCTAAACTTTGTGACGGAAGAAGCAGGACGGACCGTCGCAGGCACGACGGGCCGTCACAGGATGCGTAACCCTGACTGGGTCGGATTTTTGTTAAATGTTTTAAGGGGCATTTTGGACTATTCATGCTTATAATTATAAAGTTAGTGGGTTAATGTTAATAATTAAATTACTTGGGGGTTAAAGAGGACAACCTTGAAATAAATAGTAGGTTACTTTTACCATCTTTATACTTAATTATATGCTAATTAGGGTAAAAGAAAAAGGGTTTGAATAAGAAAAATAGAAAGGACAAACAGAGGGAGAAACGAACGATTAAGAGAAAGAGAAAACGAAGAAGAATGCAGCTTTGGGAAAGTAGATTGCTTGATCACAATTCTTCGGTGGAGGTAGGTTATGGTTTATACTATCTCATAGTAAACTCTTAATAGCGGATGATATGTGTTGGGTAGTATTGTAAAGTCTCCTATATGTTTAATTGTGTGCTTACATGATGTGATTAAGTAATTGTAATGGTTTAAAAAGATGAGGCTTTGAATCTTAAACTTTAATTTTACTTTGTTAATAATGATGCCTTGGTATAAAAAGAAGACTTGAGGAGCTAAAGTAATGAGGTTAGAGAATCGGGTGTCACGTTCCGACACCAGGATAGTATATGGATCATAGTGTCACGTTCCGACACCAGGATAGTATATGGATCATAGTGTCACGTTCCGACACCAGGATAGTATATGGGTCGGAGTGTCACGTTCCGACACCAGGATAGTATATGGATCGGAGTGTCACATTCCGACACCAGGATAGTATTGATGGATAGGAGTGTCACATTCCGACACCATGATAGTATATGGATCGGAGTGTCGTGTTCCGACACCAGGATAGTATATGGATCGGAGTGTCACCTTCCGACACCAGGATAGTATATGAATCGAAGTGTCACATTCCGACACCAGGATAGTGTATGGATTGGAGTGTCACGTTCCGACACCAGGATTGTATATGGATCGGAGTGTCACGTTCCGACACCAGGATAGTATATTGATCGGAGTGTCACGTTCCGACACAAGGATAGTATATGGATCAGAGTGTCACGTTACGACACCAGGATAGTATATGGATCGGAGTGTCACGTTCCGACACCAGGATAGTAAAGAGAATGAATCTTGAAATATGCTAATATACTCAATCTAAAGAACTAATTTCCAAATGAGTATGGTGTGGAGGTTTGAGTCCTCATAGATATGATTGGTGTTGTTGCAAATGATTCTTATGCTTGTTGCTATCACCTGTTAAGTATTTGGTTGGTTTTATGTTATTATCTGATATATACTGTTTTCTATTTTGAGTTGGTAGATGATACCTACTCAGTACTTGTGTTTTGTACTGACCCCTACTTGTCTTTGTTTTCTTTGTTAATTGTGGAGTGCAGCAAACGTGCCATCGTCTTCAACTCAACCGCAACTCTAGCCAGTCTTCATCACACCAAATTTCAGGGTGAGCTAATGCCTCTAGCTTAGACTGGATCTTCCTCTTCATGTCTGGATGCCTTGAAGTTCTGGCATAGACTAGCTGTTATAATTTTTAGTTTCTTAGATACTCTTAGCTTTAGTAATTTGAGGATAGATGTTCTTGTGGTCATGACTTCCAGATTTTGGGGAATAATAAGTATTGAGTTTTTAGAAGTTATTTAATCGATTTTCATTAATGAGTTTTTAGTCTTCCGCATTATATTCTGTTTATATTGTATTGAAATGTTGGGGTTTAGATTGGTTGGTTAGCTCATATAGTAGGATAAGTATGGGTTCCACTCGCGGCTCGTTTTCGGTCGTGACATGCAAGCACACAATTAAGCATATAGAAGACTTTACAATACTACCCAACACATATCATTCGCTATTAAGAGTTTACTATGAGATAGTATAAACCATAACCTACCTCCACCGAAGAACAGAAGTCAAGCAAGCTACTTCTCAAATACTTTTCCTTTCTTCTATGCCTCCAAACCTTTCCAATCTATCAATTATATATATGCATAATTTGTAAGTAAACGAGTCTATAAATTCTCATATTATTCTATGTCTAGCCTATAACCATACTCACCTAATTCTCTAAGCAATTTTCTAAGTTCCAATTTAAGGGTAAGTCTTAATTTCTCCAATTTGCATAACTTTAATGGAATTTAAATAATTTGATACACTTAATATTTAATTACCAATCCCGATACATCAAAATATAATTTTATATAATAACAGAATTTCAAAACTTAAAGTTGAAGTCACTTGTCACGGCACCGGTGACAATCAACACCTACCACATTCATCTCCAATTCACAATGCACCCTAATAACAATAATCTAATTATCAAATATTTGTTTAAAAGAAATCAGCCTACTAATTCATGGAAAAATCGTAACTATCATACCCACAATTTAAAGCCTAAGTCACTTTAATCTAGTCTAATATCTCTGGTCATTAACTTGTCATTGACCATCTTTAAATTTGCTACCTTACTATTTCTACAAATTAGTCATTAAAACTTGTCTTCAACTTTTCCTATTCAATTTGTCACCCACGTTACCTGTTTTCCAACTCAAGTTCACGTGTAGTGTTCATAGTACACCATAATCCTATTAAACTTGCTCCCTATAATATAATAATAATTTAACTTTACTCATATATGAAACAATCAATGTAACAAATTAAAATAGACGTGAAGATTCAGTTACCAGAAGTGGGTTTGTCACTTTGAGCGATGCCGACGCCACTCTCCATAATTCTCTTCTTCCCATCTTTTTTTTTTCCTTCTAAAGAATATTTATTTACCCTAATTCATATACATGTTTAATTATAAAAATAATGTTAAAAGTGACCTACTATAAATTTTATGTTATCTTCTTTAACCACCAACTAAATGAATTATTAAAACTACCCCACTAATTTCATAACTATAGTTATGAATAGTCGAAAACACCCATTTAGAATCTATCGAACAGTACTTTGTCAATTTAAAAGATCTAGTGCTCAAAAAGATCAAACGAGTTGTTACAGTTTTATATCTAAATCTTCTTCTATATCACTTTCATTATAACTATAGTCATTATTATCTATAACCGTAACTAATTTGTCAAAGGGATTTTCTATTTTTATTTTAGTTATTTTATTTTTTGCTGTTATTTTATGCTTTGTTGTTAAAACATATAAATTCTTAAATCTGGCTGTAAATATTTTACTTCCACGTGCTAGTTCTATTCCTGACATTTTTCAATTTAATACAAATAATTTATCTATATTTTTGTCATTAATTGATACTGAGTAATTACACTTATTATAAATTTAAATTTTTAGTATATTAAATTACCTTTTAATGCACTTATTATACTTTTTTCTATAGGTTGTATAATTCTATCATCTGCTAAATATATTTTTATAGGTGTATCTATTCTTTCTCTAAAACATGTTTTTATTAATATTTCAGTTCCTACTAAATGTACATATTTAATTGGGTTTTTTGCATTTATGTCTTGTATTTCTTTAATAATTATTCTCTTATTTATTATTGGTATTTTACCTTGTCCTTGGTATACTTAAAATCTATGATATGTTCTCTTTGGCTTACTACATAATATTCTTCTTTTTATCTTTTAAATCAATTTTTTATTTTCGGTACTCCTAATTTTTTTGTACACTTAGATCTAATTCTTTTCCTTTTATTTGTTCAAATATACTATTATCAAATATTATTTTTTGTTCTAAAGTTTCTTCATCTTGACATTCTTCTTTATTTATTATTTGTACATCTGCTTCAGTCATTTATATTATAAAATTCATTATCTGATTTTAATTTTATGTCATTATCTATTTCTTTATCTAATTTTCATATATAATATCTTCACTTTCTAAATCATAATCGACATATTCTATTTATGTATATTTTTCATTTTCCATAATTATTTCTGATACCTGTTTCCCCTTTGGATTTTTAGGTAATTTACAATCTTTATCTATATGTCCTAATTTTCCACAATTATAGCAAGTACATTCCGCCAATTTTCTTTTTTGTAACGACCCGCAAGGTCGTTTTGAGAACTAGGACTAGTTTGACTCCTTTTAAAAATTTAAAGGGGCATTCTTAAACTATTCGAAACTAAGAATATTTAGTTGATAAAAATTTTAGTGAAGAATTAATATAGTTAATAATTAGTGGGTCATATCCATAATTCATTAAATACCTTTTTAATTGACCCATTAATTGATTTATGTTTGTGAGATTAGTTTATTTATTTTACTTAATTAACATAAGAAGGGAAGAAAACAAAAGAGGTAGAAACTGTTTATTTTTGGGCAGCATAGATTACAGAACGTGAGGGAACCAACGAAATCTTCTGGTACGAAGCAATTTGAAAAATTTCTTGATTATTATATGGATCATAATGAATGTAAGGTAGATGGAAAGTTGATCCCTTGTTCGTCTATTTATTATTATAATAAGAAAATCGAGAGGAAAATTAGCAGAGAATAGAAATTTTGTTTAAATTAAATTAATTAAAAAAAGGACGAGGAGAAGCATGTTTGGCGTGAAAAAAAACTGAGTTAATATGACTTTAGTCATTATGTAGTAATGCTTTGTCAATGTTGGAGGAGATTATCATGAGCCAATCATTGGCAATCCTGCCAATCATTGACAATCATTGGAAATCATGTGTCAATGATTGGCCTTTATATAAAATTCTTTAACAATGGCATATAAAAAAATTAATGACCTGCAAATGGCCATGTTGCAGTGCTCATGTTTGTCTGCAGTGTACGTTATTATGTTGACCATCTAAGCTAATTATCAAATTTAGATTTAAATTTAATATATTGAGATTGATAATTAATTATTAGGTGTTATTTTATATGATCTAACATTGAATATTAGTCCATTTGAAGAGGTTAGAGTTAAGTTCTTCGCTTGAAATTTAGTGAGTATGAAAAATTTGGCACCCAATATATATTAAAATTTAGAGTTTGGCTGGAAATATATGTGAGTTTTAGCGTCAATGATAGACATATAATACTTTGAATGTCTATAAAAATTGCTTACTTATGAATATTGCAAAATTGGTAGATTAGGAACGTTTCGAAACCTTGCGAAAAGGAAAGGAAAAATCTTAAAATATTCGTGGCATGAGTTCGGCATCTAAGGTATGTTAAGACTTTTTAGATTTGTTGAAGGACGTTTTTCTAATTAAATATTAAAAATGAAAATAGATAAAGGAGTAAGGGCGAAAGATGGGGGTCTCATATCAATGATGTGACAGACATTGGTACGAGTGCCGGTGTTATAAAACAAAAAGTTACTACTACAGAATACGGATTGAAATTTTAAAATTTCCAAAGCATATGGGCATTAGCTGATATATTATTGACTTGAAATCCTTGTGTGATTGTGTTTTATTTATTTCACCTGTATAGTTTTGATAATTGAGGTGGTTATGTATTATGTTCATATTGATTGATTGAGATGCATCATCATCCCATATATTGAAATAATATTGTGCACATGCATAGACATGAGACTGAGTATAAGTTGGGCACGTGGAGATCGTCCTTGCTAGGGATGGTGAGATGTAAAGATTGTAATTTGGGCACGTGGAGATCGTCCTTGCTAGGGATGGTGAGATGTAAAGATTGTAATTTGGGCACGTGGAGACCGTCCGTGCAAAAATTGTTTGATATTATGATACTGCGTTGAGATCGTCCGCACAGTCGCGTGGAGTTCGTCCGTGTCGGTATATGGACCTCGCGAGTCCCCCATGGGTCATGAGCTCTCGATGTATTTCCGAGGAGTATCATGTATATACGGTTGAGTGAGTACTGGGTATTCTGAGACGATTCATTACATGGTATCATATTGTATAGCATTTCATCACATCATTTATTTGTGATGATTATGTGTTTTGTTTGGTGTTTGGAAAGTACTTGATGTTTGATTACCTTTATTGATGGAACTTAAATAGTGAGTGTAATATATATATACTTATATAATTTAAGAATTTATTTTTTTAAAACTCCCATTACTACTTCTTCGTTGTCGGTCAATGAGACATAGTGAGTACACGTGGTTTCGTACTCATACTACACTTGTTGCACTCTTTGTGGTGCAGATTCGAATCCGAGTAGGAGCACATATCGAGGAGTAGTTTGAGTCCGAATTTGGAGTGTCTTGGAGTTGTGGTGAGCTGCTTGGCTGTTCCGTGGCCCACACCTCCCTCTATCTTTTACGTATTCTGTTATTCAGTATTCATACAGGCTATCCCTTATGTTAGATTTGTCATTTTAGTTTTAGAATTGCATCATATTCTAGAAGCTCTTGTACTATGACACCAATTCTTGGGTAATATTTTTTTTCAGTTTTCCGCATTCGTACTTATAAGGAACTCAATGTTGGAGATGTGACAAATTATTGTCTTTTCACTCATTAGTTATTTATGTTTGTTAAAACATGTTCGTTGACTTACCTATTAGTGGGGAACGTAGGTTCCATCACGACTCGTGATTTTTGGGTCGTGACAAATTTGGTATCAGAGCCCTAGGTTCATCGGTCTCAAGAGTACAAGAGCAATGTCTAGTAGAGTCTTGCGGATCGGTATGAAGACGTCCATACCTATCTTTGAGAGGCTATAGGACATTTAGGAAATATTATGTTCTTTTATTCATTATCGTGCACACTTGACCTTGTAGAAATTCTAATCTTTATATCTCATTCTCTCTCGGATGGCGAGGAATCGTACATCGGCAAGTGGTGGTCAGGATCCTATTCCTACGCCTGCTTCTGGGAACACTATCCGAGGTAGAGGTAGGGGACGAGCTTGAGGTCGGGGTATGGGCCATATTGCAGCACCTGTGGATGGTCAAGTACCAATAGCTGCCCAGGGTCGTGATAGGACTGTACCTCCGGATGTAGAGGTTATTCATGGGGATGTGCAAGATCCTGTCGAGGGGGATGGTCCAGATTAGGCTCCACCCAGTACTATAGTCCCCCCAGTCCTTCAAGATACCTTAGTTCGTATGTTAGGAATATTCGAGGGGATGGCCCAAGCATGAGCTTTACCTGTCACTTCTGATGGCTCACAGACCCGTGTTGGAGGTGAAAGTCCAGACCCGATAGTTGCTCAAGATTCTAAGACTCCCATGACTCAGCCAGCTGTCGGTGTAGCTCCTCGTTTTGATAGTATGGAGTTTCTAGATATGACATCACATTTTGTGAAAAGGCCTTCTATTACTATTAATGAGCAAAAGATTTTTGGGAGGTTCAGACTAATGAATCCTCCTACTTATACTGGTGACTTAGCTGAGGATGCATATGAATTTATAGTTAGTTGTCACGAGAGGTTGCATAATCTTGGATTAGTGGAGTCTCATGGAGACTGAGAGAGCGAGAAAGTTTGTTAAGGGGCTGATTATTCCGATCCGTCTAGGAGTTTCTCAGGTTGCTGCTTCTGGTATTCCATTCCAGAAAGTGGTAGATGCTTCTAAGGAGTTGGAGATGATTCGGCGTGAGGGATTTGAGCAGCGAGAGGGCAAGAGGACTCGTTATTCAGGTTATTATGGTGGTTCTCCACTTAGGAGTCGGGGTTACTTCGGAAGAGGTTATCACCCTCAGTCCAGCAGACCCATTCATGCTGCTATACCAGCGTTTGAGGTTGGTTACGCTGGGCATAACTCTTCGAGCTCGGTGCATACTTTGTAGGGTTCACCTTCTAGACCTGTATTTCGTGGAGGGCATTCTGGTCATTTAGGTTCCTCTCATCAGCCTGCGCCTCGTAGGGTCTGTTTTAAGTGCGGTGATAAAATTTTTAGTGAAGAATTAATATAGTTAATAGTTAGTGGGTCATATCCATAATTCATTTAATACCTTTTTACTTGACCCATTAATTGATTTAGGTTAGTGGGATTAGTTTATTCATTTTATATAATAAACATTAGAAGGGGAGAAAACAAAAGAGGTAGAAACTGTTTTTTTTTGGCAGCGTAGATTACAGAACGTGAGGGAACCAACGAAATCTTCAGGTAAGAAGCAATTTGAAAAATTTCTTGATTTTTATATGGATCATAATGAATGTAAGGTAGATGGAAAGTTGATCCATTGTTCGTCTATTTATTATTATAATAAGAAATTGAGAGGAAAATTAGCAGAGAATGGTGTATATTTTCTTCGCAATTGCAGTTTGGAGTATGTCGTTCCTGTGACTATTATTAGAAGTTTAGTTGTTACATTTAATGAAGTTGAGGAAAAATATTTAGGATCATGTGATTGTATTAATAGGAAGAGTTGATGGAAATTTTGTTTAAATTAAAATAATTAAAAAAGGGACGAGGAGAAGCAAGTTTGGCGTGAAAAAAAAACTGAGATTATATGACTTTAGTCATTATGTAGTAATGCTTTGTCAATGTTGGAGGATATTATCATGAGCCAATCATTGGCAATCCTGCCAATCATTGACAATCATTGGAAATCATCTGTCAATGATTGGCCTTTGTATATAATTCTTTAACATTGGCATATAAAAAAAATGACCTTCAGATGGTCATGTTGCAGTGCTACTGTTTGTCTGTAGTGTACGTTATTACGTTGACCTGCTTAAGCTAATTATAAAATTTAGATTTAAATTTAATATATTGAGATTGTTAATTAATTATAAGGTGTTATTTTATATGATCTAACATTGAATTTTAGTCGATTTGAAGAGGTTAGAGTTAAGTTCTTGGCTTGAAATTTAGCAAGTATGAAAAAATTGGCATACCAATATATATCAAGATATGGAGTTTGGTTGGAAATATGAGTGAGTTTTAGCGTCGATGATAGGCATATAATAATTTGAATGTCTATAAAAATTGCTTACTTACGAATATTGCATAATTGGTAGATTGGGAACGTTTCGAAACCATGCGAAAAGGAAAGGAAAAATCTTAAAAGATTTTGGCATGAGTTCGGCATCTAAGGTATGTTAAGACTTTTTAGACTTGTTGAAGGACATTTTTCTAATTAAAGATTAAAAATGAAAATAGACAAAGGGGTAAGGGCGAAAGATGGGGGTCTCATATCAATGATGTGACGGGCATTGGTACGAGTGCCGGTGTAATAAAACAAAAAGTTATTACTATAGAATGCAGATTGAAATTTGAAAATTTCCAAAGCATATGGGCATTAGCTGATATATTATTGACTTTGAATCCTTGTGTGATTGTGTTTTATTTATTTCACCCGTATAGTTTTGATAATTGAGGTGGTTATGTATTATTTTCATATTGATTGATTGAGATGCATCATCATCCCGTATATTGAAATAATATTATGCACATGCATACACATGAGACTGAGTATAAGTTGGGCACGTGGAGATTGTCCTTGCTAGGGATGGTGAGATGTAAAGATTGTAATTTGGGCACGTGGAGACCGTCCGTGTGAAAATTATTTGATATTATGATAATGCATTGAGATCGTTCGCAGAGACGCATGGAGATCGTTCGTGTTGGTATATGGACCTCGCGAGTCCCCCATAGGTCATGAGCTCTCGATGTATTTCCGAGGAGTATCATGTATTTACGGTTGAGTGAGTACTAGTTATTCTGAGACGATTCATTACATGGTTTCATATTGCATTGCATTTCATAACATAATTTATTTTTGATGATTATGTGTTTTGTTTGGGGTTTGGAAAGTACTTGATGTTTGATTACCTTTATTGATGGAACATAAATATTGAGTGTAATATATATACACACTTATATAATTTAAGAATTTTTTTTTAAACTCCCGTCACTACTTCTTTGTTGTCGGTCAATGAGACATACTGAGTACACGTGGTTTCGTACTCATGCTACACTTGTTGCACTCTTTGTGGTGCAGATTCCATTCCAAGTAGGAGCACATCTCGAGGACCAGTTTGAGTCTGAATTTGGAGTGTCTTGGAGTTGTGGTGTCACGACCCAAAACCGAGCCGCGAGTGGCACCCACACTTATCCTACTATGTGAGCGAACCAACCAATCTAAACCCCAACATTTCAAACATAATGAACAAAATACATTGCGGAAGACTTAACTCATTAATGAAGATCAATTCAATAACTTCTAAAAACTCAACATCTAATATTCCCCAAAATCTGGAAGTCATCACCACAAGAACATCTATCCTCAAGTTACTAAAGCTAAGAGTATCTAAGAAAGCTAAAATAAGTAAAAGCTAGTCCATGCCGGAATTTCGAGGCATCAAGACATGAAGAAGAAGATCCAGTCCAAGCTAGAAGCATTAGCTCACCCTGAAATCCGGTGTAATGAAGACTGGCTAGAGTTGCGGTTGAGTTGAAGATGACGGTACATTTGCTGCACCCCACAAATAACAAAGAAAGAAACATACAAGTAGGGGTCAGTACAAAACACAAGTACTGAGTAGGTATCATCGGCCAACTCAAAATAGAAAACAGTATATATGAGATAACATCATAAAATCAACTACAATACTCAATCTGTAGCAACATCAAGTACTATAATTATTAATAAATAACGCCAAGTACACCCATGAGGTCTCAAGCCTCAATACCATACTCATTTGGGAAATAGGTTCATTAAATTGAGTATATTAACATCTTTCAAGATTCATTATCTTTATTCCTCTCATGTCGGTACGTGACACTCCGCTCCATATACTATCCTAGTGTCATAACGTGTCACTCCGATCCTCATATACTATCCTGGTGTCGGAATGTGACAACCGATCCACATTCTATCCTGGAGCCGGAACGTGGCACTCTGATCCTCATTCTATTCAGGTGTCGGAACGTGACACCCAATCCATATTCTATCCTGGTGCAGGAACGTGGCACTCAGATCCTCATTCTATCCTGGTACCGGAACGCGGCACCCGATCCATATAATATCCTGGTGTCAGAACGTGACACTCCAATCCTTATATACTATCCTGGTACCAGAACGTGGCACCCGATCCTCTATTACTATCCTGGTGTCGGAACGTGACACTCTGATCCTCATATACTATCCTGGTACCAGAAAGTGGCACCCGATCCTCTATTACTATCCTGGTGTCGGAACGTGACACCAGATCCCCTAATCTCACTACTTTCGTTCATCAAGCCTTCTTTTATACCAAGGCATCATCATTAACAAAGTAGATTAGGGTTTTCCAAGATTTAGGATTCAATAGATTCATCATGCTTATTTTATCACAATTATATAATCACATTCATGCAAGCATACAATAAAGCATATAGAAGGGTTTACAATACTACCCAATGCATATCATTCGCTATTAAGAGTTTACTACGAATAGCATAAACCATAACCTACCTCCACCGAAGAATTCGTGATCAAGATCTACTTTTCCAAAGCTTTGCTTTCCTCTTCGTTTCTCCTCTCTCTCGATCGTTCTTCTCCCTCTCCATGTTCTTTCTATTTTTCTTATTCAAACCCTCTTTCTTTTACCCTAATTAGCATATAATTAAGTATAAAAGATGATTGAATAACCCACTAATTAATTCAAGGTTATCTCCTTTAACCCCTAAGTAGTTAAATTATTAACATTAACCCACTAAATTTATAATTATCGCAGGAATAGTCCTAAACGCCCCTTAACACATTTAACAGAAATTCGACCCAGTCTAGGATTACGCAGCCTGTGACGGCCCGTCGTGCCTTCGATGGTCCGTCCTGTTGCTTCCGTCACAGTGTTCAGAGACTAAATTTTTACTAAGGGTCTGTGACGGCCCGTCACGCCTGTGACGGTCTGTCCTGCCATTTCGTCACGAAGTTTAGAGAGTTAATTTCTGTGGAAAATGTGTGATGGCCCGTCGTGCCCACGACGGTCCGTCCTTCCATTCCGTCACGAAGTTCAGAGAGTCGATTTCAGTACCCAAATTTTAGAATTCTAAGTGTTTTGTAACGAGACCCCCTCGACGGTCCGTCGTGCCCATGACGGTCCGTCGTGGGATCCATCGTCTCAGCATGTTTTTCCAGAAATAAAATCTGCTGCTCAAAACGACTAAACAGGTCGTTACATGTGGTGAGCTGCTTGGCGGTTCCGTGGCCCACATCTCCCTCTATCTTTTACGTATTCTGTTATTCAGTATTCATACAAGATATCCCTTATGTTAGATTTGTCATTTTAGTTTCAGACTTGCATCGTATTCTAATAGCTCTTGTACTTATGACACCAATTCTTGGGTAATATTAATTTCAGTTTTCCGCATTCGTACTTATAAGGAACTCAGTGTTTGAGATGTGATAAATTATTGTCTTTTCACTCATTAGTTAGTTATGTTTGTTAAAACATGTTCGTTGGCTTACATATTAGTGGGGAACGTAGGTACCATTAGGACTCGTGATGACATTTTTGGTCTAAATGGTCTTTTAGTTTTGTAACTTTTTACATGATATCTCTTTTTCTTGGATTTTTATATTTATATGTTGATCTATGTTTTTTATAATTTTAATTTCTATTATACTTCTTTTTATAATATCTATGTGTGCAACCAAATTGAGGTGCTATTTTATTTTTGCAACATACTAAGTTTTTTATTAATACTTTTTCCATTTTTACGTCTTCTTTATGTTTTTCGCATAGTTCTGTAAATCATCGTTGTAAGAATTTTATTGTAGCTCCTAAAGTATCTGTTAATTGTGCTTCATTCTAACTTTTTATTATTTTTGTACTAAAAGGTTTTGGTAATTTTGTAAAATATATTTTTCTTATTTTCTTATTTTCTTACTTTCTTCCATGTTATAATTGAATTGTTTTATTTATATCTGCTACACAGTCTAAATCTAAAAAATTATGTTTTTCAGTTGTTGGTTAAGGTATTTTAATTTAAGTATTTTGAATTTTTTACTCTTGATGTAATAGGTTTTTCATTCATGTCTATATCTCTCGTATTTATTTCTACATTTTTTGTATTATCTATATTGTCTAAAAGTTCTGTATATATTTCACTTATCTTTAAGTGTTGTTCTTCTAAATCATCGTTGATATCATCATTTCTTACTTCTGGCAGATTAGTTAGAGTATTTTGATTACTTTCTTCTGATTTATCTTCTAATTGCAATCTTTCTTTAAATTTGTTTATCTAATTTTCTAAGTTTCTTTTCTGTTTTTTTTCCTTTTTTTTTATTTTCATACATTTCTTTCAATATTGCTAATTCTTTTTCTAATTCTAAAATTTCATTATTTTTTACTTCTTCTATTTGTTGTACTTCTTTCTTCGCTTGATGTTTTATTTTTTCAATTTCCATTTTTCTGTCTATTTCTTCATTTTCTTTTGCTATCCTCACCATAGCAATTAAACTATCTTATAATTTACCGTGTCTTTTTCAAACATTAAACTTAAATTGTCACATATTTTCTTATATCTTCTTCCTAGATTAGAAAATATTATCCTTATTTTAAATCCTTCATAGTTTTCAAATATTTTTTCGTCTATTGCATATTCTTCCTTATTCATTTATAAATTATGTTGTAGTTTATATTCTAGATTATTTATTTGTATTTCTAGATATAAAATAGTATTTCTTTGTGCTATTATAGATTTTTCACAAATTCCTGCAAATATATTACTATTTAGTCTATTTTTTCTATATCGTAATTCTTCTCTTTTTGCCATAATTATGTTATTAAGTTGTTGTTTATATTCGTTATTCATCGTATTTTTAATATATTTATATTCTAATTTAGATATAATATCTATCATTTCTTCTAATTCTTTATCATTAGTTTTTGTAATATTAAGTTGTTTATATTTTGAATATAATTTGTTTAATGTTCTTCTTATTTTTCTTATCTTTCTGCTGATACTATACTTCTTTTTAGCTTTAATGACTCTGATACTGTCACGACCCAAAACCGAGGCGCGACTGGCACCCACACTTACCCTCCTATGTGAGCGAACCAACCAATCTAAACCTTAACATTTCAATGTATATCAACAAAAAGTAACGCGGAAGACTTAGACTCATTAATAAAAACCAATTCAATAACTATTAAAATTCAACATCTATTATTCCCCAAAATCTGGAAGTCATCACCACAAGAACAACTATAATCAAATTACTAAACTAAGAGTATTCTAAGAAACTAAAACAAGCAAAAGCTAGTCCATGCCGGAACTTCAAGGCATCAAGACATGAGGAAGAAGATCCAGTCAAAGCTAGAAGCATTAGCTCACCCTGAATTTCCGATGTAGTGAAGACTGGCTAGAACTACTGTTGAGTCGAAGACGATGGCACGTTTGCTGCACTCCACAAATACAAAGAAGAAAACATAAAAGTAGGGGTCAGTACAAAACACGGGTACTCAGTAGGTATCATCGGCCAACTCAA
The DNA here is from genome assembly GCA_027789145.1 of Solanum arcanum. NCBI lineage: Eukaryota > Viridiplantae > Streptophyta > Magnoliopsida > Solanales > Solanaceae > Solanum > Solanum arcanum. Next base: position 36,056,000 of record CM050943.1, read on the forward strand.
AATAGAAAACAATATATACCAAGTAATATCATAAAATCAACTATGATACTCAACATGTAGCAACAACAAGTACTATATCATTAACAATTACCGTCAAGTTCACACATGAGGACTCAAGCTTCAATACCATACTCATTTGGGAATTAGATTCATTAGATTGAGTATATTAGCGTCTTTCAAGATTCATTATATTTATTCCCCTCGTGTCGGTACGTGACACTCCGCTCCATATACTATCCTTGTGTCGGAACGTGACACTCCGATCCTCATTCTATCCTGGTACCGGAACGTAGCACCCGATCCATATACTACTTGGTGTCGGAATGTGACACTCCGATCCTCATTCTATCCTGGTACCGGAACGTGGAACCCGATCCATATACTATCCTGGTGTCGGAATGTGACACTCCGATCCTCATTCTATCCTGGTACCGGAACGTGGCACCCGATCCATATACTATCCTGGTGTCGGAACGTGACACTCCGATCCTCATTCTATCCTGGTACCGGAATGTGGCACCCGATCCATATACTATCCTGGTGTCGGAACGTGACACCCGATCCCCTAATCTCACCACTTTCGTTCATCAAGCCTTCTTTTATACCAAGGCATCATCATTAACAAAGTAGATTAGGGTTTCTTTTTCAAGATTTGGGATTCAATAGCTTCATCATGCTTATTTATTCACAATTACATAATCATAGTCATGCAAGCATACAATTAAGCATATAGAAGGGTTTACAATACTACTAACACATATCATTCACTATTAAGAGTTTACTACGAATAGTGTGAAATAACCATAACCTACCTCCACCGAAGATTAGTGATCAAGCAAGAAAATTCCCCAAAGCTTTGTGTTTTTCCCTTTCTCGATCGATCCTCTCTCTCCCTTCTTGTCCTTTCTATTTTTCTTATCCAAACCCTCATTCTTTTACCCTAATTAGCATGTAATTAAGAATTAAAGATGGAAATAATAACCCACTAATTAACTTAAGGTTACCTCTTTTAACCCCCAAGTAATTAGACTTATTAACCTTAACCCTCTAACTTTATAATTAAAGTAGGAATAGTCCAAAACGTCCCTTAAAACGTGTAAAGAAATCCGACCCAGACTGGGATTACGCAACCTGTGATGGCCCGTCGTGCCTGCGACGGTCCGTCCTGCAGGTCGTCGCAAAGTTCAGAGACTCAATTTCCAACAAAGAGTCTGTGACGGTCCGTCCTTCCATTCCGTTACGAAGTTCAGAGAGTCGATTTTCAGTAGCCAATTTCAGAATTTCTAAGTGTTTTGAAACGAGACCCTGCGACGGTCCGTCGTGCCCATGACGGTCCGTCGTGGGGTCCGTCGTCTCAGCCAGTTTTCCAGAAATAAATTATGCTGCTCCAAACGACTAAACAGGTCGTTACAATAGATACCAATTTACCCATCGTTCGTCCTCAAACGATCACAAGAAGAAAAACAAGGGCGAGAAGGAGTACCTGAATCTTTAAACAGATGTGGGTATCTTTCTTGCATGTCGGCCTCTTTCTCCCAAGTGGCTTCTTCAACCGGCCGATTCTTCCATTGCACCTTGATGGATGCAATCTCCCTTGACCTCAACTTGCGAACTTCTCTATCTAAAATAGCAACAGGCTCCTCCTCATAAGACAAATTTTCATCAAGCAGAACTGAATCCCAACGGATAATGTAGTTTCCATCCCCATGGTATCTCTTCAACATAGACACATGAAATACCGGATGCACTCCAGACAGCCCTGGGGGCAAGTCTAGCTCATAAGCCACCTCCCCTACTCGCTTAAGTACTTCAAATGGTCCAATGTACCTCGGGCTTAGCTTACCTCTTTTACCAAACCGCATCACCCCTTTCATTGGCGAAACTTTCAACAAGGCTTGTTCACCCTCCATGAACTCTAAGTCTCTAACCTTTCAATCTACATATTCTTTTTGCCTACTTTGCGCCTCTAGAAGCTTTTCTTGAATAGATTTCACTTTCTCTATTGAATCCCTCAAAAGGTCAGTACCCCAAGGTCTAACCTCAAATGCATCAAACCACCCAATGGGAGACCTACATCTCCTACCATACAATGCTTCAAATGGGGCCATGTCGATACTTGAGTGATAACTATTATTGTATGAAAACTCCGCTAAGGGTAAGAAGTTATCCCAATGACCACCAAATTCTATCACACATGCACGAAGCATATCCTCCAACACTTGAATCGTTCGCTCGGTCTGAGGATGGAACGCAGTGCTAAGGTCCAACCTAGTACCCAATTCAGCATGCAATGTTTTCCAAAACATAGAAGTAAACTGCATACCTCTATCTGATATGATGGAGAGTGGAACCCCATGCAACCGAAAAATTTCTGAGATATAGATTTTGGCTAACTTCTCGGCATTTTAAGTCACCTTAACCGAAATGAAATGAGCAGACTTAGTTAACCTATCAACAATCACCCAAATAGAGTCATACTTACCCATTGTCTTTGAAAGACCAACCACGAAGTCCATTGCAATTCACTCCCACTTCCATTCAGGATTGGGCATTCTCTGAAGTGTTCCTCCGGGCCTCTGGTGTTCATACTTTACTTGTTGACAATTTGGACATTTGGCAATAAAGTCAACAATGTCACGCTTCATTCTACTCCACCAAAAGTGTTGCTTTAGGTCACGGTACATCTTGGTTGCACCCGGATGTATAGAATACCTTGAACTATGAGCCTCTGTCAGAAAAGTGTTGATCATATCATCGACGCGGGGTACACATACCCTTCCCTTAATCCTTAAAACACCTTCCTCATCGATTATTGTTTCTTTAGCCTCTCCTTGCAACACTTAATCTCGGATCCGGATCAATTTCTCATCATGAAACTGCTTTCCCTTAATCTTGTCAAGGAAGGAAGATCTTGCCTCCACACAAGCTAACAATCCTCCCTTCTCAATTACTTCTATCCTCATAAGGTCATTAGCTAGAATCTGAACCTCTCTAGACAATGGGCGTCTAGAAGCTTGCAAGTGAGCTAGACTTCCCATGCTTCCGGCCTTTCTACTTAAAACATCTGCCACAACATTCGCCTTCCCCGGATGATACAAAATAGTGATGTCGTAGTTCTTCAGTAGCTCCATCCATCTCCTCTGTCTCAAGTTCAAATCTTTCTGAGTAAAGACATACTGTAGGTTGCGATGATCTGTGCATACTTCACACTTAACCCCATATAGATAGTGTCTCCATTGCTTTAATGCAAAAACTACCGCAGCCAATTCCAAATCATGGGTCGGATAGTTACGTTCATGCACTTTTAATTGTCTTGAAGCATAAGCAATCACATTTTGTCTTGCATTAGCACTGCACCCAAACCCAAATAGGATGCATCACAATAAACAATGAAATTCTTACCCTCTACTGGCAAGGTACGGATAAGTGCGGTAGTCAACAAAGTCTTGAGCTTCTGAAAGCTTTCCTCACATTCGTCCGACCATACAAATGGAACATTCTGCTTAGTCAAGTTCGTCAATTGGGAAGCAATAGAAGAGAATCCCTTGACAAATCGGCGGTAGTAGCTAGCTAACCCAACAAAGCTCCTTATTTCTGACACATTAGTAGGTCTTACCCAATTCTTAACTGTCTCGATCTTAGAAGGATCCACCATCACTCCATCCTTAGAAACTACATGCCCCAAGAAGGACACTGCATCTAGCCAAAACTCACACTTAGAGAACTTGGCATAAAGCTTTTTCTCCCTCAACATTTCCAATACCATTCTCAAATGCTCCTCATGTTCCTTCTTACTTTTAGAGTATATCAGTATATCATCAATAAATACGATCACAAAGAGATCCAAATATGGCTTAAATATCTCGTTCATCAAGCTCATGAACGCAGCAGGGGCATTCGTAAGACCAAAAGACATCACTACAAATTCGTAATGCCCATACCTGGTTCTAAAAGCAGTCTTTGGCACGTCCGTTGCCCGTATTTCAATTGATGATAATCGGATCTCAAGTCAGTCTTAGAGAAGACACACGCACCTTGTAACAGATCGAACAAGTCATCAATGCGAGGAAGAGGATACTTGTTCTTAATAGTTACCTTGTTCAACTGCCAGTAGTCTATGCACATTCGAAAACTCCCATCCTTCTTCTTCACAAACAAAACCGGAGCACCCTAAGGAGATGCACTTGGCCTAATGAAGCCTTTGCTCAACAACTCTTGAAGTTGGGCCTTTAACTCTCTTAACTCCGCGGGAGCCATTCTGTAAGGGGGTATAGAAATGGGGCGAGTACCCGGTTCAAGATCAATACAGAAGTCAATATCCCTATCCGGTGGCATACCAGGAAGATCTGCAGGGAACACATTCAAAAACTCACAGACTACTGAAACCGACTCAATCGAAGGTACTTGGGTAGTGTCATCCCTGAGATGTGCCAAGAAAGCTAAACAACCTTTACTAACCATCTTCTTAGCACGAAGAAAGGACACGATGCAAACCGGATTGGAAGTGTAGTCGCCCTCCCACACTAACGGGTCTGTCCCAGGCTTGGCTAACGTCACAGTTTTAGCATTACAATCCAAGATCGCAAAATTCGGAGAAAGCCAAGTCATACCCAGAATTACATCAAATTCAACCATTTCTAAGATAACCAAATCTACATAAGTGTTTCTCCCCACAAAATTCACCAAACAAGACCTATATACCTTTTCAACTACCACAGACTCACCCACCGGAGTAGAAACACGAATAGGCATATCAAGTAATTCACAATGTAAATTTAGACCATTAGCAAATGAGGAAGATACATAAGAAAATGTGGATCCAGGATCAAACAAAACAGAAGCCATGCAATCACAAACCAGAAGATTACCTGTGATAACAGCATCATATGTCTCCGCCTCCGATCTCCCAGGGAAAGCATAACAATGGGCCCTTTCGTTTGTTTGCCCGTTGACCCTACCATGTTGTGATGTAGTGGCTCCTATTTGCCCATCACCTCGGCCGTTTTGGTGACCACCATTACCTCGACTACTGCGTCCTCCAGAATGACGGCCTCTTCCATAACCACCTCTACCTCTAGCCATTGGAGGTCTGTAACTCTGTTTTGGACAATACCTCTTAATGTGTCCAGTCTCCCCACATCCATAACATTCTCTGGATTTAGGCATCGGCCTCTCAGAGAAGTGTTGACCGGTCTGAGGTGGACCCCCAACTACAGTCTGTAGTGAAGACTGAATTGGTCGGACTGAGTAACCTCCGGAACCCTGTCCTCTAGAATAGGAACCATTAAACTCACCTCCCTTTCGAAACCTTTTTGATGTCGACGCCATGGTGAAGTCATCTGGCTTTACTCCTTCCACCTCTATTACGAAGTCTACCACTTTCTGAAAGGATTTCGCTGTAGCCGCTACCTGTAAGGCTGAAATCCGAAACTCTGACCTAAATCTCTTCACAAAACGGCGAATCCGCTCTTGTGGGCTGAAACAATGTTGGGTGGCATATCTGGATAGTGCGCGAAACCTAGACTCATAAGCAGTAACCGACATCCTACCTTGCTCTAGGCTCAAGAACTCATCTCTTTTCCTATCCCTTAAAGTCCGGGGGATATACTTCTCCATAAACAAGCTAGAGAATGAGGCCCAAGTCATAGGTGTTGCCTCTGTCGGTTGACACTCAACATGTGACCGCCACCACATTTTGGCGTTCCCTTGAAACTGATAAGTCACAAACTCAACACCAAACCTTTCTACGATACTCATCTTGTGTAGTAGCTCATGACACTCAACCAGAAAATCGTAGGCATCCTCCGATTCAGCACCCTTGAAGACTGGAGGTTTCAATTTCAAGAACTTACTGAAAAGTTTATGCTGATCATTTGTCATTATAGGCCATGTAGTCAGACGAGGAAATGTGTCTATTTCCAATGAGGCGTCCATGCGGGGAGCCCCAGCAGCGGCATGTCGTACCTCTGAAACTGGAGGTGTTGGTGCTGAAAACACTGGAGGTGCCTGGCCCGGATCAGATAACCCGCTAAGATAAGCAAGAACCTGATTGATCATCTCTGGGGTAGGTTGGGGTGGCAATTCCTCATTTTACACTTGTTCATTCTCCCCTTCCTCACCCTCTGTTACTACTTCCTCAGTCGGTGGAGGAGTCACCGCCCTAGCATCAGATGGGCTAGGTACTCGTCCTCTCCCTCTAGAGGTTGTCCTCCCACGACCTCTACCACGGCCTCTTGCCACTGCTCTCCCTCGAGCCACAACCCCAGTGGCTGGCTCAGACGTTTCTTGTCTTGCCGGTGTTGGTGTTGGTGTTGGTGCAGTCGTTGCTCTAGTTCTTTCCATCTGCAAAAAGAGTGAAGATGGTCAGATACCAATTTGTATCACCTAGATACCAATTGGATTTAAGTAATAGCACGAAAGAAAGAAAGAAAGAATGGATTTTTCCTAAAGTCTTATAGCCTCTCAAAGAAAAGAAAAGGCGTCCCCCTACCATTCCTTAAGACTCTACTAGACTCGTTCTTGTGTGATGAGACCAACGAACCTAATGCTCTGATACCAAGTTTGTCACGACCCAAAACCGAGCCGCGACTGGCACCCACACTTACCCTCCTATGTGAGCGAACCAACCAATCTAAACCTTAACATTTCAATGTATATCAATAGAAAGTAATGCGGAAGACTTAAACTCATTAATAAAAACCAATTCAATAACTATTAAAATTCAACATCTATTATTCCCCAAAATCTGGAAGTCATCACCACAAGAACATCTATAATCAAATTACTAAACTAAGAGTATTCTAAGAAAGTAAAACAAGTAAAAGCTAGTCCATGCCGGAACTTCAAGGCATCAAGACATGAGGAAGAAGATCCAGTCCAAGCTAGAAGCATTAGCTCACCCTGAATTTCCGATGTAGTCAAGACTGGCTAGAATTACTGTTGAGTCGAAGACGACGGTACGTTTGCTGCACTCCACAAATACAAAGAAGAAAACATAAAAGTAGGGGTCAGTACAAAACAGGTGTACTGAGTAGGTATCATTGGCCAACTCAAAATAGAAAACAATATATACCAAGTAATATCATAAAATCAACTATGATACTCAACATGTAGCAACAACAAGTACTATATCATTAACAATTACCGTCAAGTTCACACATGAGGACTCAAGCCTCAATACCATACTCATTTGGGAATTAGATTCATTAGATTGAGTATATTAGCATCTTTCAAGATTCATTATATTTATTCCCCTCATGTCGGTACGTGACACTCCGCTCCATATACTATCCTGGTGTCAGAACGTGACACTCTGATCCTCATTCTATCCTGGTACCGGAACGTGGCACCCGATCCATATACTATCCTGGTGTCGAAACGTAACACTCCGATCCTCATTCTATCCTGGTACCGGAACGTGGTACCCGATTCATATACTATCCTGGTGTCGGAACGTGAATTTCCGATCCTCATTCTATCCTGGTACCAAAACGTGGCACCCGATCCATATAATATCCTGGTGTCGGAACGTGACACTCCGATCCTCATTCTATCCTGGTACCGGAACGTGGCACACGATCCATATACTATCCTGGTGTCGGAACGTGACACCTGATCCACTAATCTCACCACTTTCGTTCATCAAGCCTTCTTTTATACCAAGGCATTATCATTAACAAAGTAGATTAGGGTTTCTGTTTCAAGATTTGGGATTCAATAGCTTCATCATGCTTATTTATTCACAATTACACAATCATATTCATGCAAGCATACAATTAAGCATATAGAAGGGTTTAGAATACTACTAAGACATATCATTCGCTATTAAGAGTTTACTACGAATAGTGTGAAATAACCATAACCTACCTCCACCGAAGATTAGTGATCAAGCAAGCAAATTCCCCAAAGCTTTGTGTTTTTCCCTTTCTCGATCGATCCTCTCTCTCCCTTCTTGTCCTTTCTATTTTTCTTATTCAAACCCTCTTTCTTTTACCCTAATTAGCATGTAATTAAGAATAAAAGATGACAATAATAACCCACTAATTAACTTAAGGTTACCTCTTTTAACCCCCAAGTAATTAGACTTATTAACCTTAACCCTCTATCTTTATAATTAAAGTAGGAATAGTCCAAAACGTCCCTTAAAACGTGTAAAGAAATCTGACCCAGACTGGGATTACGCAACCTGTGACGGCCAGTCGTTCCTGCGACGGTCCGTCCTGCAGGTCGTCGCAAACTTCAGAGACTCAATTTCCACCAAAGAGTCTGTGACGGTCCGTCACGCCTATGACGGTCCGTCCTGCCATTCTGTTACGAAGTTCAGAGAGTCGATTTTCAGTACCCAATTTTAGAATTTCTAAGTGTTTTGAAACGAGACCCTGCGACGGTCCGTCGTGCCCATGACGGTCTGTCGTTGGGTCCGCTGCCTCACCGCTTTTCCGTAAATAAAATCACGCTCCAAACGACTAAACAGTCACATGTATACCAATATTGGGGGGTGCGAAATTCATCAAAGAGTAAGATACATATTTTATAGAGTAAAATATATTTTATTATAAAGTTCGTTTGGTAATTGTTCTAATCTAAATATTCCTTTAATATATATATATATATATATATATATATATATATATATATATATATATATATATATATATATATATATTTGTCTACTTCTTTCTCCATTTTTATTTGTTTGTCTTATTTTTAAAATTTTTATATATTAAAAAATCTCATAAAAATAATATGCATCATAATAATTGACAACTAAAATTATTAGGAAAATACTTTTTGCCTAGAAAATTTGACCGAATATTGACTAGAATGATATTTTTCTATGGCATTTTACCTTTCTAAACATTTTTACCCTTGTAAGTTTAATAAATTTTATCCATAAAAAATTGAAAAAAAATCTTATAAATAATTTTTTTTTTGTAATTTTCTGGCCTAATTTTGATAAAATTTTCTGGCCATTTAAGACTTTCCCAATAAATATATTCGTGTCACATAAAATGGGACAAGAGAAGTAATATCCATTATTAAATTTGAAAACTACGGAAAAGATATTGTAAATCTCAATAATTATTAACATATTGACTCTTGAAATTCTATTTGTTGTACATATATTGAGACAAAGAAAAAAATATTTATTACGTAAAAAGTATAGTAATTAACAACTTCAAATATTTTTAATTTATATCTAAATTTAATTGACTCTTTAAATTTTATCAATATCACATAAAGTGAGACAAGAAAATAACATTTTGGACCCGTGGCACTTATATGTAGTACAATTCGAAGATATGACCCTATAATACTAAACAACTGCTTACATAGGTATAAAAAGATTTGACATTAGACATAGCATATTTTGTTTAATTTTATTGATGTCAACCACAAATACAATCCTTTTAATTTGCAGTTAAACTTTATTTCAATACTCCAACTTAATTTTATTGTATTGTAATCTTCTCAACTCTATTCTTCATCTATCATTTGAACACAATATGCCATTGGACAGATTGTTGAGATATTACTCAATTTTTACGGTGCGTGAGAGATTCTTTTTAAAGTTAGGCCTATACGTTTATAATAAGTAAAGAATATCCTACTTTTACTTAATTTAAAACTTTTAATGCACTTTTTTTCTTTTAAAATACCTTAAAAAATTTAAAAAGTGTTTAAAAATCAATAACATCTAAAAATAAGTTAATCAAAATAAACACTTATTATAAAAATAAACACTTAATTATCATCGATGTAATCATAAAAAGCGATTTTTTCAGGTAAAGTAAAATTATATGTAGACAAATTTGTATTAACATTTATATATAAGAAAAAACATAGAAATATATGATCTATTAATACTTCATATTAAGAAACTTAGATACCTTACAGTTTATTTGTATGGACTTAGGGAGTTGGGGTGTAAAGATCGGTCTTCGTCATTATAGAAATGACAACGAGGGGAAAATCAACGTTGGAAATTTTTTTCCGTTGTACTAGGAATTTCCCAACATTTTCCTGACTTTGAGGTAATTGGAGTCATTAAGGTGTAGGGAAATTTGGTAGCAATCAGGTAGAGTAAAAATAAAGTTGACATCGTAATCAGTTAGATAAATCGTTAAGGAATCTGTACGACATTACGCAATCAAATTTGCATAAGTATATCTTTAAAATCGATCTAAGCGTTAAGGGTTTTTTATAAGTGTAATGGGTTAAAAGTCTGTTGTAAATAGGAGGAATTGAATTTCATTAAAAAGGGTTAAGTCCCGATTTGTGCCGGTGTAGCGGAAATTGTGCTGCTATAGAGAGACCGCTATATCAAGATGGGTGCCGCTGCAGCGGATGAGACAAGAATTGAAAATGTAGAATTTTGGGATTTTTGATCAAGGGCTGAATGTCGAAAAGCTGTCGCTGTAGGGGTATTTGTGTCGCTGTAGCGATGCTTCTACGACGGGAGGGGTATCGCTGTAAGAAGGATATGGGCGAATTAAGTCGCAAATAAAACCCCTAAACGACCTTATTTGACACATTTAAACTTTTAGATCCAAGGAATAATCTGTGGGTTATTCCAACTTTTTTCCACCATTGTTAATAAAGGTAAGTTTTTCACTCCCTAAATTCAATTTTCGATCCTTAGAACGTAATAGGATGGGTCAATATTTATGGGGAAGGGGTTCTTGGTAGATTCTATGGTGTAATTTAACCATAATTTGACTAGTCGATATCATGTGTATCATCTATGGTTCATAGAATTGTTAGTAACCTAGGTAATTTGCGATTGTTTATTGATTGTTATGTTATTGTGATTGTTTGTAGATCAAGAACAAGTGGAACAAATTTAGAAAGGAAAATATCATGTTTCTTAGGGTTTCAACGTTGATTCGAGGTAGTTGATGGTTATGATTTCACGATTTTGTGATGTATGAATGTTATTGCTTCATTATGATAGTTGTATATTAATGTTGCAATGTTTATTACCACTGTTGTATCTGTGATAGATGAATGATGTAGCTAGGAAATCATGATCTAAAATGTATGATATTGATGATGTACTTGTGATCGTGATTGTGGTCTTTGAATGAGGATAAGATTTAAACGTTTTAGCAAGCTAACTAGGATTAATTGCCATGTTCTGGCATCGCTTTGGATCGGTTGCCATGATCCAACATACTTTGGGATTGAATTGCCACATTCCGAATGATAAGAGGACCAATGATGTGTTAAGCATGTGAAATATCCTGTCGAATTGTCATGTTGATAATGTTGTTTATTTTGATATATATGCATGTGCTTATAATGTTTGTTCGACTTGTTTATATTACACTAGTGGGATAGCTGCTTGATCCTACAAGTACACGGTGGTTGTGTACTAATTCTGCACTTGCTCTTATTTTTGTTGAGTACAAGGAATTTTCAAGCAGCTATTGACAGACCTCGCTTAGGAGACTAGAGATCATCACATAGACTTCAAGGGTGAGCCACATCTTTCGGGCTGCCATTGTGTTTTCTTTCGTCTATGTCCAACATTTCTGATGTTAGACTATTTTATTCGGTTGTTGAATAGTACAATAGTATTATCTTATTTAGAATTGGATATCAATAAATTTTTTTGGTACAGTGACTTTCAGATCTTAGGTTTATCTATCGCAAATATTTGTTGTTTGTTTTTTTATTAAGTAACGGGACTTTTCTCTTAGTCAGTTAACTTGATTCTGTAACTTAAAAGCCTTTGTTTTAGAATAATTGCTAGTTTGATAGTAGTAGTGGTTCTCCCATCGGCTTGTAAATGTGGGTTCCAATAACGATGGCTTTGTGTTGTGAAAAAGTTAATATCAGAGCCTAGGTTTGTTGATCTCAATGTAGAAAAACAATTTTAATAGAGTCTCGCGGAATGGTATGGGGACTCCTTTACTTTTATTAAGAGGCTATAGGACTTTAAAAAATCCCCATTTTCTCTTGTCACTTTCGTGCTTTGACTTCATTCCAATTGATATTCGTCGAATCAAATTGTTATCTAACTTCTTTAACTCTTCTCTCCTCATATGGTTAAAACTAGATATAACAGTATTAGGCCTGTAGTTCGTGTCAATGCTCCACCTGAGGAACCCGTAGAGAGAGGTCGTGGCCGAGGCAGAGGTATGGAAAGAGCTAGGGGTAGACTCCATGAAGAATGCCACCTGCTGTGAATGATCTGTCGATTTTCAATGTTTTTGGGAATGAGAACCCTCCGGCACATAATGAAGAGATAAAATATGAAGTTGAAATTGAGGATGTTGAGGAGTTTAAACTAGAGGAAGGAGCGAAGGCTGCAGCGACAAGAACCCCTCTTATCGATTCGTTGTTAGTTCAACACATCATGTCATCCTTGAACGGGTTGTCTGGTCTGGGATGATTCCACCCATTCAAACCCATACTAATCCTCCGGCAGCTAGGACTCTACCCATGACAGGTAATGTGGGAGGTAACAATGATTTCTTTCATCCTTTATTGGGTTCTGTGATGTCTGGTAATGAGCATGACATTTTGACCAAATTTTTGAAGCTCAAGCCTATGATATTTCTTTATTTTGAGTCTGAAGATGTTTATGAGTTCATCTTAGATTTTTATGAGAGGATGCATAAATCTTTTATTGTTCACAAACATGGGGTTGAGTTTATGTCCTTTCAACTTGAAGGTGAGGCCAAACAATCGTGGAAAGCTTAAATGGAATGTATATCATCTACATTACGTCCACTTACTTGGACCCAATAAATACCTTGTTTCTACAAAACTATGTACCTAGGACCTTCACAGATCACAATAAGGATGAATTTATGGCCTTAGAGCAAAGTGGTATGTTTTTGGCTTCTTATGAGGCCAAGTTTCATGCTTTATCCAGATATGCTACATAGTTGATTACTAAGAAGAGGAGCGGATCCGGTTATTTGTTGAGGTTTGAATTTTGAGTTCCATGTTTTGTCAGTCTACATGACTTCTGCAGGGAAGAGTTTAAATGAGGTAACATATTATGTTAAAAAAGTGTAGGGGTGAAAAGAGATGGTAAAGCTAAAGCATTCATTAAGAGGTCCACAAATTTTGGAAATTTTCAAGGCTCCGATGCTAGAGGATCCAATTGACCAACTCTTTTGTCAAAACCAATTCAGTACGCCTTGCCAATCTCTATAGGTAACTATTCGGGAAGCCCATATAATAATTTTCACGATAGTTAGAGTATTGTGCATGTGATGGGTACCAGACCATCTGGCGATCACATTTGTTTTAATTGTGGGGAACTTTGACACATGAGAAGTGATTTTCCACACTCGCATGTGTTTGAGTCCGAATATCAGCCTTCTTGAGCAATGGTACCCGCAAGAAATAATATTAATGGTACAGGACATCAACGAGTGGGCAAGAAGGTAACTAGTGAGGCTGTGGAGGTAAATGAGTGTGTAACGGATATAGAGGTAGCACACATTGACTAGCACCGAGTTAGTATAGTAAGGGAAGTAGTTCTAGTTAAGTGTGAGTCTAGAATACAAAAAAGCTCTTCATATTCCTTAACCATGTGCCTACATTTTATGTGTTTAACCTCTACCATTGGCAAGTAAAACAACATTATCGGAGTAGGATAGAATTTCGGATTCCATATCTTGCTATCATGGTCCATATCGCTTATTGTCTATTCTCATCATGTGGGATACCTATTATCATTGGAGAAGTTTATGAGGTTTAGGTTGTGGTATGGGACGCTATCTACACATTGCACAATAGGATTGAAGGTGCTATGTGGAGTTCCTAGGTCTTGTCCAAGACCATTAATTAAATATCCTTTATGTTATATATGGGTATTAATGAACTAATGATTTATGTTATGAAGTATATAAATAATAAAGTACCTAAACTAAAGTGACATACGCATTCCTTAGCTAAAGCGTGAAGAAGGCATAAAGGATGATCTCTTCATGTCTTATCTTAGGAAGTCTTGAGGATGACTCGAGTCCGGAAAGTTTGTTGATTTTGTCGACATTATCTAAGCCTTAGTTAGTCTTAAGTACTACTTAGGTAAATCTGCAAGATGTCACTATGGACGTTATCTTCTTGATTTACTTAAGTAGGTCCTTTGATAGCTTTGGAATGAGAATATCATATCACATATGTGTTGATGTATTAAGTGATCATGATTCTATCTTGGGGAGTCTATAGGATCTCTTATGTGTGTTTCTAAATGATTGTATGGGCTGTCGCTTCACAACTCACTCAATTGAGGCTTAGAGTTCACCTTTAGTAGAAGAATCTTACCTTGATATTCAGGATACTTTCTTTGTGTGTATGTGACTCATTATAAGTAATCCTATGGGTCGTTAAAGCACAACTAGAGAGGGTTTATGTGCGGTCTCTCTTTGTGTGACTTAAGTTAATCCTAGGATAGCATTAAGTGAGAAGATTACATGCTAAAGTGTGTCTAAGGTAAAGAATAAGTCACTTCACTGTACAGTGAAGTAATTCACTATAACAGTGAATGAGCTTATTGTAAAGTGTGTTCTAACAATGTGATTTCTGGTTTAAAAGTTATCGTATGTTGTTCTAAGTTGTTACATATTGTTCCTATGATTTTAATATGATATTTAAATTAATCGATGCATATTTTCAATAAATGTCCGATTTTCATGATTTTTATGCATAATGCCCTAGTTAGTACATGTGGTTGTACTAATTCTATGCTTTTATCTATTTAGTTCTTGGTAGGTGAGGAGGTTTTGAGAAGTGAAGAGTTGGGCTTAGAAGATCGTTCAAGAGAAGTTGAAGTATGTCCTCACTTAACTCGAGGGAATATTTGTCTTTTATGTTTTCATTCAAAATATTGTAATAGACTAAGTATTTTTATATTCATATTTTGAAGTATGGGCTGTGTCCCATTCTTGTATCTTAAGATGATGAGAATGAGACTTAGTATTTCCTATTAATTTTATATGAAAGAGATTTTGAAGATTATATTATTTTTTGTGAAAAGTTTTTATTCCGTACTACTTTTCAGTATGTTTATGCGATGAATGATATGAAAGTGCTTCTATAAGACATTCGAGAGGTCAAGTATATAGGTTACAATCTGTGATTGTACTCTAAAGTAGGGTGTGGTCTTGGGATCTGACAAGCTTGGTATCAGAGCTTAGGTTGGTGAAATTAGTCTTAGGAATCAAAAAGTCTCATCAAGTAACATCTAGTAGTTTCTTGACTCCAATGTGAGTCGCGAGACATCTATGGGAGATAGGCTATAGAACGATAGGTTTCCCTTCTTTTCTACTTCTATGTCATTCGTTAGGGTAAATTTTATGATTATCCTTCGTATGAGTTTCCTTGTATTTTGTTGGAGGCGAATGCGAGAAGGATGCGCCACTAGAATGTTAGAAGAGGAGAGTGTGAATAAGGAGATTCCTCCTCAAGTTGAGCAAGTTCCTCAAGATGGGCAAGGAGTCCAAGGTGCTCAAGATGCCCAAATTCCACCCTGAGGTGATCCTATTCCTAATGTGGAAGGATGTATTGAGGTTTCAGAGATGTCTAATAGGGATATTAGAGAGGCTTTGATTGCTATAGCCCAAGTCGTGACTATGCAAACTAATTTGAATATGATGCTTAGGGTTGTGGAGAGAACTACGACATCTAGGTTGAGAGATTTTGTGGGGATGAATCCTTCTATCTTTCTTGGATTTAAGGTAAATGAGGATCTCCAAGAGTTTCTTGATGGAGTATACAAAGTTTTGAGTGTTATGGAGGTTACCTCTAGGGAGAAGCCGGAGTTGGATTCATACCAATTGAGGGATGTTTCTCATTTATGGTGCACTCAATGGAAGGATAATAGGCTGCAAGAATCGGGTCGTATTGAGTGGGAAAAATTTAAGGAAGCTTTCCTTGGTATGTACTTTCCCCGAGAGAGGAGAGAAACTATGGTGGAGGAGTTTATCAATCTCAAACAAGGCAATATGAATGTGCAGGAGTAATCTTTGAAATCATTAAGTTTGTCTAAGTATGCCTCTTCTCTTGTGTCAAATCCAAGAGATGAAATGAGTCGTTTTGTGATGAGGGTAGCCGACTTATTGGTGGAAAAATGCCGTACCGCTATGTTGCATGATGATATGACCCTAGCTAGACTTATGGTGTATAACTATCAATTGAAAAGTCTAAACTTAGAAGGATGTCTAGAATTTGAATAGGAGTTGTGCTAGTTATCAATAGCAAACTAGGTTTAGGGAGAAGGTTCAATCTCAAGGAGAATCTAGGAGTGCTATGTTCAAGGTTGAGAAAGCAGGTGGTACCAAGGATGGCAAGCCTACATGTGTCAAATGTGGCAAGAAATTTTATGGTGATGTCTTTTGGGTATCGGGAGTTGCTTTGTTTGTGGTAAAGATGTGCATAAAGTGAGAGATTGTCCTATGATTGCTACTAAATGTAGAGAGGGAAAGAAAGTTGCTCCTAGTGTTCAAAAGGTTCATGCTTCCATAAAGAGGCGTATCTATGCACTCGAATCTAGAGTGGAGAAGCCGTATGAGAAGGGGAGTGATGATAATGTTGGTAAGTTCTTTTTCTCTTGTTGTGATATGAGTTCCTTCTAAGTGGGGGAGTGTGGTTTGTAGATGGGATAGAAGTCCTAGAAATTGTTGCATGTTCATGTTGTTTAGGAGTTTTATGGAATTGAATTTCATTAACTTATTGCATTGTGTATTTTATGAAGTTATGATTATGATTTAAGATGTGTTTATATGATGTTATCTTGCATATTAGCATGTTTATATCATGAATTGCCTAAAAATTTGGATTTTTGGAAATTCCATAAAATCACTGTAATCTTAGAAATAGTTCACTGTAATATTATTTGACAAATGATTATTTGATTCATAATATAGAAAAAAAATTAGTATGGTTAGAACTGATGTATTTAAGTATTATATTGAATATAAAAATAGTTTTTACTATCTTGAATGAAGCATGTGAGTTTTGTAGCATAATGAGTTATAGAATTGTTTTCTAGTTTCTTGATGTGTTGTGAATCTCTTGGATATGTGAAGCGCATGTTTTCATCTTTTTTATGTGTGGTATGGCATGGTTATGTGCTGTTAGTTGAGTCTCTAATCTTGGAAGTTTCCGGAGAGTGGCAAGTGTCATTCGAGGACGAATTTTGTCCAAGTAGGGGAAATTGTACGACCCTGAAAATTACTTAGGTTAACAAGATCCTAATTTGTTGTTATTTATGGTATATGGTCCTAAATATGTATAATATATATTATATAGGAAGTATCTAAAGTATTAGGTGAGTTGGATGTCAAACGTCAAGGGACGACCAAGACGTTCGACGACTAAGTCATCTATATCCCTCATTTGTGATTCTATGTGTTTATGTTAGTTTAATGAGGTTTTAACGTCCTCAAATGATTTATTATAGTATGTATAAGTAGTGGGTGGATTTTAGAGAAGTTTGGAGGTCAAATGTCCAAGAATGTCCATGACATTCGAAAGATATGCCTTGAAGTGACCTTGTGCGTCTAGGAATGTTTCATCATATTTTATATGTTCGTTTTGGATGAAATTTATGTGAGAGGTTTTAAGCTCATAGACGGTCGTATTTGGGTTGGAAATGTTCGGTAAAATTATCCCCAAAGATCATCCAAGGGTCGTTGAGGAAGGACAAACATTTGTTGACAAGGCTATCCCAGGCAGGCCCCAAACAACGGAGCAATCGACGGCTCATAGGGTTGTTCACGCCCCTTCAATGGGTGTCTTCGATGGGTACTTGTCCTGGGGTAAGTAAAAGAGACTTGGCAAGCCTCTGAACCCACCGACGGTTGCCAGCACGGAGCATTAATGGGGTGACACCCCGTCGAGGGCAGTCGTTAGTGGATGGTTTTTTCTGCGTGCAGGTCTGCTGCCAAGTCAAGGGTTGAGTTGTAAATTCACCGCTCTTCTAAATGAATAATTGGCGGTTTATTAAAGGTATATTGGGTTTTTAAAATGTGTATCTAAGTGTTTAACACTTAAGAATATTTCATACACCCAAATAAAAACCCACAAATCCCTTAGAATTCTCTCAAAGTCTACATTGAAATCCAAATAAAGAAACAGCTTGTAGGTGACAATTTGAGTGGAAAATTTTCATCAATGTGAAGAATTATCATCCTTGAGTTATGGATTTTGATCCTTGAAACTTGTTTCATCAAGGACCCCAACTCTCAAGATGTTTTTTAAAGTGAATTGTCTAATTTCATGATTCTACTACGTGTTCTTGCATAAATGTTTTCTAAACATTGAATTATGATCTAATTGATATTTTATTGATGATTCCAATCTAAATTACCTCTTAAGACATGAATAGGATGAACCCTAGATTTTGATCAAGTTTTTGGGTTACTTGATATTCATCTAATATTGATGAATTCTTATGTAGTTTTATGTGGGTTATTCATTTATGTAATTATTACAGAAAATGTATGTGTAGGTTTTGTTTAATTTATGAATTTAAATTGCATTAACCTAATTCATTGATTATTGTAATTTTTATATTTAATTGTTGGTTATGGCCTTGGGTAAGGGTCTTGTGTTATCGAATTACATAATTTAGCATTGAATTAAAGTGTTAATGATGGACTGGAGGTATGCTGCCCCATTTACTTTACTTTGATGTTATTTATACTTCAATTATGTTATGATTGGTTTGTTCCACCTTTATGTGGAACCTTGAACCAAGTCGTAAGGTTATAAATCATTACTTAGTTAGTCGTAATAGTATTGTTCATGTAATGACTGATGGACTTAAGGTTGATTGGCTGGAACTGCATCATATAATACCTTAGGAAAGTTGCGATGAGCTTCTTGTCGCCATAGTGATATATGCCCTAGTGGACCTTGCTTTGGTTGGATGAATGTAATTGGGTCATGAAATTGATATGGGACCCATTTATATGAACATAAATGATAATTGATCTATGAGAACTATTACTAGCACCGAGTAAGTATAGTAAGGGAAGTAGTTCTAGTTAAGTGTGAGACTAGAATACCAAGAAACTGTTCATATTCCTTAACCAAATGCCTACATGGGATGTGTTTAAGCTCTATCATTGGCATGTAGAAGAACCTCATTGGAGTAGGATAGAACTCCGGATACCATATCTTGCTATCATGATCCATGTCGGTTATTTCCTATTCTCATCATGTGGGATACCTATTAGCATTGCAGAAATTTATGAGGTTTAGGTGGTAGTATGGGACGCTATCTACACATTGCATAATAGGATTTTAAGGTGCTATGTGGAGTTCCTAGGTCTTGTCCAAGACCATTAATTGAATGTCCTTTATTTTATATATGGGTATTAATGAACTAATGATTTACGTTAAGAAGTATTTAAATAATAGATTACCTAATCTAAAGTGACTTACGCATTCCTTAGCTAAAGCGTGAAGAAGGCATAAAGGATGATCTCTTCATGTCTTATCTTTAGAAGTCTTGAGGATTACTCGAGTTTGGAAAGTTGGTTGATTTTGTCGACATTATCTAAGACTTAGTTAGTCTTAAGTACTATTTAGGTAAATCTTTAAGAAGTCACTATGGACGTTATCTTCTTGATTTACTTAAGTAGGTCCTTTGATAGCTTTGGAAGGAGAATATCATATCACCTATGTGTTGATGTATTAAGTGAGCATGATTCTATCTTAGGGAGTCTATACAATCTCTTATGTGTGTGTATAAGTGATTGTATGGGCTGTCGCTTCACAACTCACTCAACTGAGACATAGATTTCACCTTTGGTAGAAGAATTTTACCTTGATATTCATGACACTTTCTTAGTTTGTATGTGACTCATTATAAGTAATCATATTGGTCATTTAAGCACACCTAGAGAGGGTATATAGGTGATCTCTCTTTGTGTGACTTAAGTTAATCTTAGGATAGCATTGAGTGAGAAATTACATGCTAAAGGGTGTCTAAGGTGAAGAATAAGTCATTTCACTGTACAGTGAAGTAAGTAACTGTAATAGTAAATGAGCTTACTTTAAAGTGAGTTCTAACAATGTGATTTTCTTTTTAAAGTTTATCCTATGTGTTTCTAAGTTGTTCCATATTGTTCTTTTGATTATAATATGACATTAAAATGAAAAGATGCAGATTTCCAATAAATTTCCGGTTTTCATGATTTTTATGCATAATGCCATACTTAGTACATGTGGTTGTACTAATTCCATGCTTTTATCTATATATATTGTTCATGGTAGGTGAAGAGGTTTTGAGAAGTGAAGAGTTGGACTTAGAAGATCGTTCAAGAGAAGTTGAAGTATGTCCTTACTTGACTCGAGAGCATATATGTATATATATCTTTTATGTTATCTTTCAAAGTATTGTAATAGACTAAGTATTCCGTACTTCTTTTCACTATGTTTATGTGATGAATGGTATGAAAGTGCTTCTATAAGACCATCAAGAGGTCGAGTATGCCGGTTACAATCCGATATTATACCCGTATATTTTAGGGTGTCGTCTTCGGATATGACAACTACTGTGTTATTTGATCCGGTTTCCACTTATTCTTATATGTATGTGAGATTTGCCTTTGAATCTTAGATGTTCTGTGATGTCCTTGATTCCCTTGTTCGTGTTTCTACTGCAATTGTAGAGTCAGTCATAGTCACCCACGTCTATCGTGCAAGTCCTATATTTGTTACAAGATTTAAGACTTTTGTTGATTTTGTAATTTTGGATATGATTGATTTTGATTTTATCTTAGGAATGACATGGTTGTCCCCTATAATGCTGTACTTAATTGTAATACTAAGTACGTGACTCTAGAAATTCCGGGAAGGGAAAGAATAGAGGGGGAATGGGTGTAAAAGACTAAGCAAGATAAGATTATATCCTCCATCCGGGCTAGTGAACTAGTAGAGCAGGGTTGTTATCTTATTTGTCTCATGTTAGGCATGTTGAGATTGAGGTTCCATCCATTCGGTCTATTCCTGTGGTATCTGGTTTTATAAAGTATTTTCAAATAAACTTCCCGACATGCCTACATATATCTAGAGACATAGATATTTGTATTGAATTGAAGACTGATACTCACCGCATTGCAATTCATAGGTATCACATGGCTCCGGCAAAATTTAGAGAGCTTAAGGCTCAAATCAAAGACCTACTTGATAAGAGATTTATTCTATCTAGTCATTCCCCATAGGGTGCCCCGCTTTTATTTCTCAAGAAGAAGGATGGTAGAATGAAGATGTGTATAGATTATCGACAATTTAATAAAGTCACTACTTGGAATAGGTACCACTTGCCTACAATATATGATCTTGATCAATTGCAAGGTGAAACAATCTTCTCTAAGATTTATTTAAGATCAAGTAATCATCAATTACAAATTAGGCTGGAAGATGTACCCAAGACGGCTTTAGGACTCGTTATGGGAAATATGATTTTTTTGTTATGTAATTTATGTTGACTAATGCGCCTGCAACTTTTATGAGCTTGATGAATGGGATGTTCAATCCACTTCTTGATTCGTTTGTGATAGTCTTTATATATGATATTTTTGTTTATTCAAGAATTGTAGAATAGCATGCTTACCATCTTTGTACTATTTTGGGTGTTCTTGGAAGCAAACGTTATATGCAAAATTTTCCAAGTGCGAATTTCGGTTGAAATTGGTTGCTTTGTTGGGGCATGTAGTATCCAAATACGGAGTAAGGATAGATCCCCAAAAGCTTGAAATGTTCAAAAATTGGGTACAACCATGTTCGGTAATGATAATTAGAAGTTTCATGGGATTTGCTAGGCATTATCATCGTTTTGTTCAGAATTTTCCTTCAATTTATACTCACTTGACCAATACGACCAGAAAGGAGGTACCATTTGAATGGATTGCGAAATGTGAGAAGAGCTTCAAAAAACCTAGGAATTCTTTACCACCACGCCCATCTTAGCATTAACGGTTGAGGGTAAGGATTTTATTGTTTATTATGATGCTTCACATTCTAGTGTGGGTGCTGTGTTGATGCAAAATAATAATGTCATAAGTTAAGTGCATGAGAGGAAAATATCCCACTCAAGATTTGGAGTCAGCAGCGATGGTGTTTGCATTTAAGATCTGGCTACATTATCTTTATTGTGTGAAATGTGAGGTATTTACTGATCATCATAATTTGCAGAATGTATTCACTCAAATGGATTTGAATTTGAAACAACGGAGATGGATGAAGTTACTCAAGGATTATGATGTGACCATTGAATACCATCCTATCAAGGCTAATGTAGTGGGAAATGCTTTGAGTAGAAAAGTGGTAAGTATGGGCAGTATAACTTAATTGAGTGTATCCAAGCGACATTTGTCCAAGAAAATTAGAACCTTTGAGTCCAATTTCATTCAGTTGGGCATGTCTGAAAAAGATGGGTGCTAGCTAGTATTGAAGCTATGGGCATGTCTGAAAAAGATGGGTGCTAGCTAGTATTGAAGCTATGTCCATGTCCAAGGAGGAGATCAAGGACAAAAAATTTTAAGATGGGAATTTAAAGGAGCTTAGAACAAAGATTGCAATGGGTAAGTACCAAGACACCACTCTTGATGAGAATGGTATGCTCAACCATAGAGGTAGGACATGTGTTCCTAAAGTTTACCACTTTTTTACGAAATTGTTAGAGGAGTCTCATGGTTCACGGTATTCCATTCATCCGGGTGTGACCCAGAGTTTGTGGGGAAGTGCCAGAATTGTAATCAAGTGAAGCATGAACATCGAAGGCTTGCAGGTTTACTTCGAAGAATGCCAATTTTTGAATGGAAGTGGGAAATAATAGACATGGATTTTGTTTGTTCTCCACACGAACTTGAAAAGTTTTACTCTATTTAGGTTGTGGTTGATAGATTGACTAAGTCATCCCATTTTATTCTGGTAAGGGTAAATTACAATATGGAACAACTAGCTAAAATCTATGTGAAAGAGATAGTGAGGTTGCATAGGATGCCCCTTTCAATCATCTCAGATGGTGGTAACTTTTTTACCTCTTAGTTTTGGAGAAATTTGCATGATGAATTGGGTACGCCTCTAACTATTAGTAAAACCTTTCATACTCACAAGGATGGACAATCGAAAAGGACTATTCAATTGTTGGAAGACATGTTGAGGGCTTGTGTCATTGATTTTGGAGGGCATTAGGATAAGTTCTTACCATTATGTGAGTTCTCTTACAATAATAGTTATCACTCAAGCATTGATATGGCACCAATTGAGGCGTTATATGAGAGGTAGTGTAGATAACCCATAGGTTTGTTTGAGGCAGGATATGTGAAACCTTAAAGGGTGGACTTAGTGAAGGATGCTCAAAATAAGGGGAATAGCAATTAAACTAAAATTCTAGCAACTCAAACTTGACAAAAGAAATATAAAGATCATAAGGTGAGGGACATGAAGTTCTAGGCTAGTGAAAATGTTCTTCTTATGGAGGCACCAATGAAAGGGGTGATGAAATTCCGTAAGAAGGGTAAGTTTAGTCTATAATATATTGGTCTCTTTGACATTCTTGAATGCATAGGATCGATGGCGTATAGATTGGCACTACCCCCTAATTTGTCTAGTGTACATCCCGTATTTGATGAGTCCATGTTGAAGAGGTATCACGATGATGGTGACTATATCATTAAGTGGGATTCAATCATTCTATATAAAGACCTCCAATAAGAGGAGGAACCAATTGATATTGTTGATCTTGATGTTCAAAATTTAAGGACCAAAGAAGCTAATGTCGTGATGGTTTCATGGAAGCATCATTCAATCAAGGAAGCTACTCGGGAGACTAAGAAGGACATGCGAGACAAAAATCCACAACTGTTCACTAATTCAGGTACTACTTTGATTCTTCTTAATCTTACTTTCCCTAAGTTTCGTCACTCAGGGACAAGTGATGATTGAATTGATATTTATTGTAATGACCAAATTTCGCCGTTATAGTAATGCCAACGAGCGGGAAATTGGGGCCAGAAAAAGATTTTTATTGTACTAGGAATTTCCCAACATTGTCCAGAGCTAGAGAAAATTAGAGTAATCAAGTTGTAGGGAAATATGATAGAAACTAGGTAGAGTAAAAATTAAATCAATTTCCTAATCAACTTGATAAATCGTTAAGAAATTCGTATGACTTTTTTGAAATCAAATTTTGATAACTAGATCCCCATCAATCGATGTTAGCGTTAAGGGTATTTTCTGAGTGTAATGGGTTAAGAGAGTGTTATAAAAAGAGAGAATTAAATTTCTTTTAAAAGGGTTATATCCCGATTTGTGCCGCTTGCGAGAATCATGCCGCTACAACGACACCACTATATCGGGATGGGTTCAACTATAGCATACAAACATCACTTGAAATTGTAGAATTTTGGAATTTTTCAAACGACGGCTCACTGGTCCAAAAGGTCCAGTTGCAGCGAAATTTTTGCCTCTGCACCAACGCCCCTACAATGGGAGGGGTGCCGCTGTAGCTGGACAGACGTTAATTAAGTCACAAATAAAAGCACTAAATGATCTTATTTGGCACTTTTTGACATTTAAAGGTAAAGTACAATCCTTGGGCTATTCCAACTCATATGCCACCATTCTGAAAGGGAAAGTAAGTTTTTCACTCCTAGAATTTACTTTTCCATTCGTAGCATGTATTAGAGTGGGTCAATATTGATAGGGAAGAGGTTCTTGATAATTTCTATGGTGTAATTTAACCCTTATTTTACTAGTTCAGATAATGGGTTTGATCTAGCATTGATAAAAGTGTTAGTAATTAGGGTAACTAGCGATTTCTGTTGATTTCCGTGTAATTTCTCATGAATGAATGAAGCTAAGTTAATCAAAAGGGGAGTTTTGTGGTGAACACTCTTCGTGAGTTGAGATGAAGTGTTTAGAAGAAACCCCACTACATCCCATGAGATTTGTAAGATAGGTTGGAGGATGAATTCCCTTCGTGAGTTGAGATGTTTGTGTTCACTAGTTATCGTTAACCTTTAGTTTATAATGTTTAGAATCCATAGGAAGTTATGACTAGCACCGAGAGGATATAAAGAAGAGGTGGTTACACTTCGTGAGTTGAGATGTTGTATTCCAATTTACCTCTTGATAAGAGTACTCCTCGTTAGTATAGAATGAGTTACTTAGTAGCAATCTCCTTCTCTCTTAACTATGCGCCCGCATAGGTGTAACTATGGGGAAAGCCATGTAATAGCTAACTCCATGTATAGCTCTCATGGTCTATGTCGGTTAAACTAAGTACCACAAAAGTAATGAAAGTACTAAGTCTCCTAAAAAATATGCTACTGAGGGTAGGTAGTTGTATGAGAAGCTATTTATCCATTGCTCTAAGTAGGACCTTTTGAAGGGGAGTCTTGGTGATTATTATGTCAATTGATTGAACAAAGTCTTCTAAAAGAACGTACTACTTAGGGTTCGTGGTGGTATGGAACACGATATATCCAACCCATTATGTAGGACCTTCCAAAAGGGAAAATTTGGTACCAAACTTTCTAAAAGAGTGTGATAATTTAGGTAGGTGGTGGTATGGGACGCAATAAATTCATTGCTCTAAGTAGGCATTTCCAAAGGGAAGACATTCGAGGTTGATGTCTTATGTAATGAATGATAGTTAATGTGCTTGTACAAGACCCCAAAGGGTCAATACGTCCGATCATGAATCGAGGGTTCCTCATGACTTCTAGGGGATACTTTCGGGTCGTGACAAACTCGGTATCATTGCATAAGGTTTCTGGAAATAGTTTATGGTCTAAAAGTGTCACAAGCCACATGTAGAAGTATTTTTTTATTAGTGTAAGTCGCGACACATCCATGGATAAGAGTCTATATGACGATAGAGTTTTACTTTCTTCATAACTCTTGAATCCTCCCATATAACTAAGTCCATAAGGCCTCTCTCTCTTCTGTTCTCTTGTTCGGTGGTCTTCTAGGTGTGATTGCTCGAAAAGGGAGGTGTTTCTATGTTTGAGGGACAGAAAAGTTGAGTATTAATGTTAAGATGGTTTTGTGTCTAGATTATTATATGTGAAGGTTAGTTTTGAAAAAAAATAGTGGTGTGATGCCAATTATGTGTAGGTGTTATTTATGAGATTGGAAGTGTTGTGATGAAAACTTTATAGTAATGTATTTCTAAGTATAATAAGAATGATTATGTTTGAATAATGTGCCTTTGAGTGCAAATGATTTTTCTTGTGATTATGATCAATGATGGTAGAAATGGTTTAAGGTGTAAATTTGAGGAATGTTGTAATAATGTGGAGATTTGTAAGAACTGAGGGCAACCCCCTTGTGTGGTTAATGTTTTTATAGTTGTTCTTCTGTGATAGTTGAAGTTTTTGCATAGGCTTACACTAAGGAAGTAATGTGGTATGAATACCTAGTAAGGGATTTTTGTTCCATGAAATTAAGTTAAGTGATGCGTAAGAGTTGAATGAGGTGGTGTTTAAGGGAGTTAGTTTTGGCTTGAATCCTAAGAGGAAAGTGTTATGCTTAACTTGTATGGTTGATGTTTAGTCTTGATGTGCATGACTTGGGGGTAGGGTAAGTTCCTACCTTGTAAGAATTATAATGGTGTTTTGAAGTGTGAGACCTTGAATATGGCTTTACCCTAAGTCGTGGAAAATGATTTGAGTAGAATTGCATGTAATGTACTTAGTCCGAGAGAATCTTAAAGGGTCACTGAGTCGCATTGGTAGTATGTGCTGCTACTCTAACATTGCACTTAGTGAAACTTATGAAGTCTCTTTGGAGTATGTTATAGTGGTTTTGTCCCTCATAGTGTCATGACATCTTGTTAATGTGGCTTGAAAGGTGCATTATGGAAATTTTAAGCATGTGACATAGTGACGTTTTGAGTTCATTGTAACTAATGTCCAAATTTTGAGATATATTGCATCTTTCGTTAATCATGGTTTCAATGTTTACGATATGAGTTTATATGGCATTATACTTCATATATGATCATGTCTTCTTGATGAATTTCTCAAAGAATGATATTTTTTAATTTTTATGCATGTTGGCAGTGAGTAGAGTGACTTCTCACTGTTGGAATTTTAAGTTTTGAAAAAAAATTGCTTTGCCTTGAATTGAAGTTTCAAGGTGTGTAGAAGTGTTGTATATGATCATGTTTATTGAGTTAATTCTATGTTATAATGAGTTACTTTAGTGTTCATAGGCACTGTGTGAAGTTTTTTTATGTTTGGAGGTCAAACGTCCTTGAACGTCCATGACGTTCGGATGGTTTGCCTTAGATAGAACTTGTGTGTCTTAATGTATTGTGAGTTTTACATGTTCATTTTAATCGAAATTGATGTGGGATGTTACTAAGATAAAGATGAATTATTTTAAGGGGTTTAAAGTCCGGGCATGACCCTACCTAGGACCCACAAGAAGCCTTAAAGAATGGCCTAAGACTTGGACACAAAAGTGCCTAGGCAGTGTCCACAACCGAAACCAAACGACGACCTGTAGGTCAACCAACCGGCCGTAATCTTGGTCCGTTCATTAGACATGCAATTTAGGTTTTCAAGGATCCATTTGGAGCTAAGTATCAAGCCACGATACCCCATAAACGGTCTGTTGATGGACAGAGGGTTATTTGGTTAGGTCTCGTCTATGAGGCTTGTATATGTTGTGAAAAATCGTCATTCTCTAGGGGTGTTTGGTAAATTCACTCCAAGTCTTTTATGACCCTATGACATTAATTTTAGTATTTAACTAGATATATTAAAGTGTCCTAAACCCTAAGACCTTATTTTAGACCCCTCTTTCTATAAACCAAAACCCCTCTCCCTTAGAAGACTCTCTAAAGTCACCTTCGAAGCTAGAAGTCAACAAGTTCTAGGAGGTCTGTTGATGGTCGTTTATTAACTAAAAATATTTGGTGTTTCTTCAATGTGAAGTATGGTATCCATCCTTGAACTCTCTTCCATTCAAGGAGCCCCTTTCTAAAAGATTTCAAAAGAGTTTTCAACCTAGTTTCTTCTATCTTCAAATCTCAATGTATGGGTATTGCATGAAAACGTTTTGAATTACATAATAATAATGTTTGTAATGTAAGTGGATGATTTTAAGTTTAAAACTTCAATGAAATGATGTTAAAGGTTTTCATCTAATGTTGTCTTAAGATATGGTTTGAATGAGCTTAGTTTTGTAACCTTTGAACTTTGGTTTTGCTTATGTTGTTATTGATGTTTAGCTTCTGGCCTAAGGGATAATTCATGATTAATTATTTAATAAAATGATATAGGTGATGGAATCTTGGATTAAACGATAATTTGGTTATGTTGATTAAGCTTTAATTATAAAATGCTCTTGAGTGGTATGGTCTACCCTCTTGGTGGCGGTGTTTACTTGAACTATATGAATGTGAAGTTACTAGTTTAATGTGAAAGAGGCTATTAAGGCTTTTCATTTGAATTAAGATGATGAATATGCCATTATTGTTAAATGTACCTCATGAAGTGATTATGTGAAGTAGACTAGAGTTTATATTTTAATGAATTTATTCTTGTTAGTTGTTTAATGAAGCTTGATATGAGAAGAATATTAAGGATTTTGCTTAAAGGACTTATATGATTTTGTAAAGCATGTACAATAGCAGATGTAATAAATGATGGTCTAAGCATGTAAAGTAGTTAGATGTAAATGAAATGAAGCTTATGTGCAAGGTGTGCTCATATGTACACACAAACTTACACTTGAACGAATGAACGAAGCTAAGTTAAATCCGAAAGGGAAATTTGGAGTGAACACTCTTCGTGTGTTGAGATGAAGTGTTCAGAAGCAACCTGACTATATTCCATGAGCTTTCTAAGATATGTTGGAGAATGAATTCCCTTTGTGAGTTGAGATGTGGCGTTCACTATTTATTCTTAACCTATAGTTTATGATATTTAGAACTCGTGGGAAGTAATTTCTAGCACCGAGAGGATATGAAGAAGAGTTAGTTACACTTCATGAATTGAGATGTTGTATTCCAATGTAACTATGGAGATGAGTACTTCTCTTTAGTAGAGAATGCCTTACTTAGTAGAAACCTCCTTATCCTTAAATTATGCGGCCACATAGGTGTAGCTATTGGGAAACACATGTAGAAGCTAAGAGAATGAACTCATTCTAGGAAAGTGAGGAACCCTCATCCGATAGGGGTTAGTATCGGTGTTCCATATTAAGCTCTCATGGTCTATGTCGGGTTAAGTTAATTCTCAAAGAAGTTATGAAAGTACTAAGTCTCCTAAAAGAATGTGCTACTTAGGGTAGGTAGTGGTATGAAATGCTATTTATCCATTGCACTAAGTAGTACCTTCAGAAAGTGGAGTCTTAGTGAGTCTTATGTCAATTGATTGAACTAAGTCTTCTAAAAGAACGTAATACTTAGGTAGGTAGTGGTATGGGACGTTATCTATCCATTGCACTAAGTAGGACCTTCCAAAAGGGAAGACTTGGTGCCAAACATTCTAAAAGAGTGTGCTACTTTGGGTAGGTGGTGGTATAGGAAGCCATCTACTCATTGCACTAAGTAGGCATTCCGAAAGGGAATACTTTGGTGGTTTGTTGGGTGTTCTTCTAATGTCTTGTCATAGAGTGGGGGCTTGTTCTCCTGTGGTGAGTGAGACAAAAGGGGGTAGTCTTAAGAATCGGTTTGGTGTGTATTGAAGGAGGCATATGAGTACTTCCTTCATGTCTTGGCTTGGTGAGTATTGGGATAATACTTAGTTAGGAAAACTCCTATGGAAATGATTTCACTTCCTCTTTACATGGCTTTGGAAGTTCACTTCTTAGAATAATATGAAATCACTATAATTGACAAATTGAGTCACTGTAATATTTTGAAGTTACTGTCAAGTTTTCTTTGGGCTTTAAAATTATAAAAATTCTTCTCTAAGTGTTAAATGATGTTCCTTATGATTTTTTTCTTCTATATACATGACTGTTTTACTTAATTGGCATGAAATGTTATTTTTCTAAAATGTCCCTTTTCGCTTGTTTTTGCATATGTCATACTTATTACATTGTTCTGTACTAACCCCATACTTTTCTATTCTACTTAAGTATAGGTTTTGGAAGCAAGGTTGAACTTTAGAAGGCAAAGCTTGGGAAAGTACCTTTCATGACAAAGTGTGTCCTCATATATCTGAGTGCATAATTCTTATCTTCTTATTTTCCTTATGTTATGAATTTTTATATATTTCTTTCAAATGTAAAGGGTAGTGTCCCTAAGTTTATTATGTAGTGTCGTAAGATGGCTTGTGACGATGAGATTTTCTATAGGTCACTTAATTAGTTAAATTATCCATTTAATTAATTAATCTAAAGGGGTCAAAACGAAATTCATAGGAAAAATGTCAGACTTGACTAAGTGCTGTGTTTTCCTAGTTCTAGTCAATCTAGGAGGGACTTTTTAGTAATTAGTTAATAAATTTATTTAATTATCTTATCAAACCTTAGTTGAATAAGTCAATATTAGTTCCTAAGACTTATGCTCACGTTCAAACCCTAAGAGTTTTACAACGCAAATCATTAAACAACGAACAATAGAAAAAGGCAGAAAGTTTATCGATTTCTCTAGGTTGATTTCAAGGTCTCATTCAAGGTAGTCTTCGTAGATTAAGTTATACTTAAGTTATGGGTTTATCTCCTTGAATTCTTTCTCCAACAGTATTTTCCGTAGAGAAAATCCATGAAATATCAAACACTAGGGTTGTTCCCAAAGTTCTCGTCAAACTTCCGACCTTCCCTAGTATCCTTGTATGATTTTCATGTTGTATAGATTAGTTTTGATCATGTTTTTAGTATGTGGTGATTCCTGATCATAATGTGTAGGGTTATTGATTGTTAATTTTGGAATTAACCATGAATTGAACTCATCTAAGGCTAATGGTTTTCTTGCGTGAAATAAAGAACGATGTATTGCTAAGTTATGTCCGAAAATGTTGAAGTGTTGATGTTTAACATCTTAATGCATACTTAATCATAATGTGACTCTACGATGATGCTATATTCATCAAATGTTAATAATATGTTGTGAAAGATGTTTAAAAACGTTATTCTTAAAGTCATGAACTAAGATTGGCTTAAAAGATATCCATTAAGATATACTTGAGTCAAATGCATGCCTTATGCCAATTAAATGTCTAATAGTACAATGTCAAAAAGGGATGCATGGAAATGACTATAATATTATGTTAAATAATTAAATATTGTCTAATGGTTCATACATACAAAACTAAATATCAACGAATGTAAAATGGGCCTATTCCAACAAAGATGGTTATGTAATCCTTTTCAAAATTGTTTAGCCAATAGTAAATCCTATGCCAATCATATGTAACAAAAATAAGGAAATGACATCACCAGTACTTCTAAAGAAAATAAATTAATCCATATTCAAGGGCATACCATCCATTGGGACAGCTCTGAAACTGCTGTAAAAGAATGAACCATGAACATATGTAACTCATTAATGAAGTGCTCATCGTCCATAAACGACTACATCAAGCTACTAAAAGAATGTAAGCAAATAACGTGAGTAATAACCTAAATAAAAATGTCAAAGTTAAGAAAGTGACCAGAATGAGGTGTTAAAAGAAGTTAGATAAGACTCACTTACACCTAAGCTACTATGTTAAAAATAATCATGAATGAAGGTGCTAGAACATGTGAGACCAGTCCCATTAACGCCAAAGATGTTATGTAAGGAAAATTCACATTTCATTAATTTTAAGAAAAGGATGACATGTCATCAATAGAGTAAGTAAATCTCAACCAAGAAGGAAGCTTCCATAATGTTTGAGCCAAGTCTAAAAGATAAAAAAGATAATGAAAGTGAGCAAAGCACCGATAGACTAGTTATGAGCATGTGCTTGCATGTGTAAGTCTCATGAGATGAGGCTACGAGCGAGGTGGATAAGCAATCTCCTTATGTCCCTAGTCTTTGAACTATGTCTAGCCAACATAGGAGCTAGCCAGTGGTTTCCACCTAAGAGAGCTAGGAATGTTTCGATTTCACCTTGGCTAGTGATATCACCTCTTTTTGGTTGGGAGTAGACACTGGATTTCATGTCTAACTCACATGATCTATGTCGGTTAATATTCAAAAAATGTTCTTGGTTCACTATATCCATGAGCTACTCCTTATCATTGTGGAGTGAACACCTGAGATTGATTCGGCTTAGCCAGGAATCACTCCTTTTCGGTGTGGGGCATACCTTGGATTTTATGAGTAGCTCACATGATGTAGATTCATTTTAATTGGTGGATCACCTCTTTTAGTTGTGGGGAATATATTGTATTTCATGTTATATCGCATGATCTTCTTTCAAAAGATGTCTCTATGAAAGTAAGAAAAATGATTATGGAACGTATGTTCAAAGTGAGATATGAAGAAAAGCTTAAGAATGTCAATTGTCAATATCACACTTATGAAGTTTTAGCAAATAATGGGTAAAGCAAAATACGGTTGTCTTATAATGACTTCTTACATGATGCCAATAAAGGGAAGTAGAAACATAAGGACAACTAACAACCTCATAACTTCCCTAACATTAAAGTAATGAAACTGATGGCGTAGCCACTAGAAACAGGCTTACGAAATGTTAATGAATACATAGAGTAACGAATGACTCATTGTAAGGTGGTGAAATCATTCCTCAAACCTTGGATTACTTACTTGATTCATTGTGGAGTTCAATCTTTCCTTTGTCCTTAGATTACTTACTTGATTCATTGTGTGTATGGGACTACAATGAATCATTGCACTTGTAAGTAAAATATAGGATCAAACGAATTATTCAAATAGACAACAATAAGAAGAAAAAGACAAAAAAATTAACTAAGGCTTGTGCCAATATTAGAGTATGAATAGATGTCTTAAGGTATAGAAACAGGGTTAATAACAAATTAATGGGCATAGTCAATAAATTTTGTCTTATAAATACATTTATATCCGATTTAAGAATGAAATATTTAAATTTTTAGTGAGGTAGGCAATAATGGATCATGGATTATGAATCAACTAATGAATGGCCATAGACAATAAATATTGGCACATATATAATCATACCCAATGGGAATAAGAATGATGAATCTAAAGTAGAGTAGCCAAATCATCTCCTTCGTCTTGTTAACTGCTTACTTGATTCATTGTAGGTATGTGACTAAATTGATTCATTGCACTCTTAAGTTAAATAATAGATTAAAATATATCATTGAACTACATAAAAAGAAGAAGAGAAAGACTGAAAAATAATCTAAGTATAAAAAATATGTCTCTCGGGTTTTGACTATCAAATTTCCAAATGTTCGTCTAAGTTGTTATAAACTTATGTTAATGATTATAAGGTATTGTAATAATATATAAAAATATTTGTGTGCTTTCAATTCTTTAAAATACATCATATTCATACCACAATTCACAACTAACAATTTAGGAAAGTCTAGTGACTGCACTTTCCAGAAATAGCATGATATTTAGGAAGAGCTTTCCTTGATAATGCATAGCCTTATGTGTATGTGTACATACACCCATACTTAGTATAAATGGTTTACCAACCCGATAGAATTTACTATTTTTATAGGTACAGATTGAAGACTCATCGCAACGGTTTTGACTTAACGTTCTCTAGACGATTTGGTAGGTCCTCTAGATTTCGAGGATGTTAAAATTTTAGTCTAGCATTAGTATTTATACATAGCTAGTGGATGTTGTCGCTATCATTTCTTTCATACATTTATCCGAAGCTTTGTAATAAGGACATTTTGGCAAACTTCTATGATATGTTATCCTTTGATTTGAATTGATTCCGCAATTAATAGATGGTTGTCCTTTTCCTTGAGCTTAGTATATGATGTATCACCGTAAGAAATATATGACGTCTATGTATACTTCATTGGTTTATAAAGTTTTAAATTTTCTGCAAATTTAACTAGATGAATGTTATGAATGAAAAAAGAGGCTTGTCAGCGACCAAGGAGAGGTCAACGACGTCGGTCGCACTCGGGTTCTAGAATCCGTGTATGATAAAGGTTATGGGGATTGGCTTTGTCATTGATCTTGTTGACATAATGAGGGTTCAACGGTGATTGTTTTTCTTCAATTATGTTGAAATAAACTCTATCTACGCTATTTGCTATTATTACTTGCTGATAGAGTTGTTTGATAAAGTGTCCAATTATATGATATGCATGATGACTTGTCTATACTTATTATTGTTAGTCTTGTGGTGTTCATTCTTTTTACTTAATGAATGTGTGTAATTTATAGGTATGGTCTTTTTGAATACTCATATGGTTTTCGTAGGGTATTATAACATGTCTTTATGAAAGGTCCCCATTTGGCATGTTTTCATGATATGTGTGCATATAGTCTCATACTTAGTACAAGTGGTTTAATAACCCTATTTCTACCTTTTCCCCAACATTTTAGGTTCCGGTCATTGAAGGGCTTTCCAAGAAGACTTTGAAGAAGACTTAGAATTCTTGATCATCCAAGATGGGTAGATCCTCACTTTTCTAATGCAATGCCAATATCAAGCTATGAAGTTGTTTTAATATTAAGACTCTTCTGTTTCTTTCTTTTCACTTAAGTATTAAACATTCTATGACCTTTATTTGGTCTTACTGTTTTAATGTATGGGCTAGACCAAATTTGATAAATTCTTGTCAGAGTAGGAGTGCTAAATTTTTTTAAATTTCCTGCTAAATTTGACCTATGAATGTAATGATGCAAGCTAAGAGTCTAGTATCAATACTTAATGGGACGACGATGCCGGTTATTTTTAGGTGGTATTCTTGCATGTGACAAAGGATGTGCACTTAAGTGGGTGCAGGCGGGCGTCGACTGACATATGGACCGTAGGTGAGAGTCTAGTAGGTCAGGTCTGTCATGGACTGGTCAGTTTTAAGGTAGGTCTTTTAATTAGTTAGTTGGTTAATTAATGGTTAGGGGGTGTCTAATTAAGTTAATTGAGGAACATTACATAGATATTACCTTCATTAATCTAACTTAACTCGGTTCAATTCCAAAAACCTAAATCCTCCACCTTCTCCCTTTTATCCCTCTCAGCAAAGAAGATTCCATAGAAAACCAAGATCAAAGGCCTTAGGTCTGTAATAACTTTACCTCTCTCCATCAATATTCAAGGATTAACAAGGTATTGGAAATCTTCACCTTTGAAATTCCTTTCCCAAAGGGTTCTTTCAAATTGATTTCGATGAGTTGAGAAAAACATGGGTTTCATTCTTAGTCAGAAATAGATTTTTCAAATTTTATTTTTCTTGATTTCTTTTGATTATTATGGATGAATTATGATATCTTTTTGGTGAATTTGGTTAGTTACTGATGTAAGAAATAGTTCTATGAAAGAGATCATGAATTGACCCTATTTCCCTAACCCTAGGTAATGAATTGATGTTGAATTGGTTAGTGATGATGCAATTTACTTAGTATGTGATGTTATTAAGCCTAGTAATTGTTGAATACTGTTGGTTGATGGGGAGACCATGGAAGAAGGCTTGTGAGGGTGAATTGGTAAGACATATGATCTTGAATCCTTACTTCAATTGTGATGGTATTCATTTGAAGTGTTGATTGTGAGATTATGTTTTACATATGACGATATAAGGTTGATTGTGAATCACTTATGTGAATTTTTATGACAGGATGATGATAATTTTTTAATCGCACATATGAGGGTTGTATTGAAAGTAAGCTCTCATGCAATTCCTAGTGAGACAATGATTGTGATATACAAGGGGGTTAGTCTCTTGTGGCCTATACTAAGTTATGATGATAAATAAAGAGTTAAATACATTACAAAAAGGGACTCTAGCTTAGTACCGAGTGAACTAGTTTTGAGAGATGTCCCTTCCCAATAAGGGAAGGTAGGTTTACAATGGTTCTCATGAGATAGAGACTACAATGCAATTGTTCATAAAGAGGGTCTCAAGCATGTCTTGTAGTTCTTGAACTATGTTGCCCCCATAGGAAAACTATCTAGTGGATCCAACTAGAATGTTATGTTGATGTTTTGATACTATCTTGGCAAGTAGTCCACCTTCTTTAGGTGTAGGGTTTCGTGACACTGAATTCCACATTATCTCATATGGTCTATGTTGGTTAAGGCAAGTGTTTCGGAAAGTAAAATGAAGTAATAATGTGAACTCTAACTAATGTGGCTCAAGGGGTTTAACTTAGTCTAGCTAGGGATATGGGAATTTACCTATACATTGCACTAGTTGGACATGAGGGAAGTCCTAAGAGGAAGTTCTTACATTATTATAAAGTAAATGATATGCATATGTTGACTGCACATGTCAATGATCCTATATGATGTTAGTTTCACTTATGAACATGTTATTGATCTATAATGCTATATATGATGATGACTAATCAAGAAGCTATGTTAGATGAAGTTAGACATTATTTGTGATCCTTTGTGTGGTTTACTTGGTTGAGTGGGTATATGGAATTTCACTTGATCATTGCACTTGTGAGTTGATAAGGAGTTATGAGTAAGGGACTTGCATATGTTGGAATGTTATGAACACTTTTACATGCTTTGTGATTATAACATGATGTTGTAGCTTTTTTGATTAAGGGTTCAAATATGCTACTACACATGTTGACTTGACTCAATTTGATGATGTTGATTGATATACCGTGGTTTCACGATATTTTTAATGCTTTTACCTTATGTTTAGTGTGTGTCCAAAAGCCTTTTTGTATTAATTTTTATGTAATTTCACTTTATTTGCAGGAAATCTGTCTAAAAGATGAATGCGGAGGTTTTTGAGCAAGAAATGCAGAAAAGTACCACCTACTGAGCTTGTGACGGTCCGTCGTGCCCGTGATGGTCCGTAGGTGGCATCTTAGTGAAGTTGTTGAAGGAAGATGGGGAAGTCTGACCAAGTGTGGGGTTGTGGAGTGCATGACATTCTATCATAGCCATGACGGTCCGTCATGCTGGTTCGTCATGAAGATCATAGAAGTAGTCCCAATACCCGAATTCCAAGTGTTTAAATGTAATGGAACGGAGACCCTCGATGGACCGTTATCCCTCTGACGATCTGTCATACCTGCAGTCGAGGATAGGGATGAGAGAAGCCAGAAGAATTTGCCAAGTATGGGACAACAGAGTCCATGACGTCCTGTCATGACCGTGATGACCCGTCAGGAGGTCCGTCGACCCAACCGTGTTTTGACAGATTTCCAGCAAATAGAGTCCTTCTTTAATTAGGTATTTATTTTTTATAAATAGTTTGAAAAACCTCGTTTTTGGGGTTAGACTCTTTGGTGATTAGACTCTCTTATAGTAAGACTCTTGGTTATTTTAGTTTCTTTTGTGGATTAGACTTGATGATTATTATTACACTTTTGGAGAATCTTCAGTCTTCAATTAATTTCATTAATTGATTGTTGGTTATTTTGTTGATTAATCAAGTGAACTTTTGGATTTTATTCTTTCTCATCGAAGTAAGTGCATGAATTCTTATATTACATATTTGAATATTGTGATTATGACTATGGGTAACTAAGCTCCATAACTAGGGTTGTGGGATCCATAGGCGAATAATGAGGTAAAGCCTAACTAATATAACAACTCTAGAATAGTGTCTTGCATGTATTGATAATTCTTTCGCTTAAAGTCTTTTAACGGATGGCAACGTTAGAACTCCCTTAATGCTACTTGCAGGACCAAGGAAGTAGTTAATTGGAAAAGAATTATCAACATCGATTTAGTGTATACTATCTAATAGGCTAGTATTGATTGGTATGAGGTATAAATTTAGTCAAATATCGAATACGATGCTTAATATGAGGTAAAGGTAAGAGTTAGTATAGCAACACACGTAGCCGGAACAAGGTGCAGAGTGATATTTTCTAGATGCCGTACCAAGGATATAGAATTACATAACTTATGACTTTGCATGAAAGATACTAGGAAAGAATTGTTATAGTTAGACTTATCAAGTTAGAAACCTGTGTGGAACACGTAAACCCTAGTTACTTTTATTAACTGATTAAACTCCAACATTTGAATCTGTTAGTGGTATACTTTGATTTAGCTTATTATTTTCAGTCATTTAGAAATAAAAATCCCCCTTTTATTGTCTTTGCTTTCGAAGGAAATAATTGACTAATTAGTAGTAATAATAGATTGAAGTTAAGTGTGAACTATTTTCCTCATGGGAACAATCCCAACATTATTAGTTGGGTTCTTTACTTGATACAACCGCTTTGCTTCTTACTTGAGAAGTAAGTTTGAGCCTATCAAATTTTGGCATTGCTGCCGGGGACCGTAGCTTTTAGATTTGCTTAAAATTATTACTAATATCTAGTCAATATTTTCTTAATTTTACTTTGATTATTGTTTTTGATTCTTTCAGAACTATCTTCCTTGTATGCCAAATACACGAAGAGGAAGAGAACCCTTGTTTCCCTATGATCATGAACTAGAGCATACACAATGCAACATGAATCGAAACTTGGGCAATAATGATGATGATCCAAACAAGAACATACCAGCTCCGGTTTATGTTCATGGTCAGTTGTTACCCGATGCTCCCGGTGAAAACGCATAGAGGGGACAAAATCCCGCTCCAAGCCCCCAAGAATACTATAGAGGTTATGACAATATAGCAGACTCCGATATGACACTTGTCTTTCCCCCTCTACCAGCAGGCCACACCTTTGTGGTAAGTAGTAGCCTGATGCAAAAGCTCACTGCTAGAGGTTTTGTTTTCAGGGCTACCTTCTAAGGATCCACATGCCCATAGAGCTAAGGTAAGGGTAGTGTGTAAAAGCTGTGTGGGGAGGCCTGACTTTGACTAGGATGTAATAGGGCTAAGAGTCTGTCCTCTCTCAGTGATGGGAGATGCTGCTATTTGGTTCACTTAGCTCCATCATAACTCAATATTCACTTGGAAACAACTAAGGGACGTCTTATTAACACGCTACTACCAGGTCTCCAAGAAACTAAACCACAAAGACAGAGTGAACAACTTTCTGGCACTACCAGGAGAATCGTTTAGTAGTTCTTGGAATAGATTCCCCTCATTTTTTAGAAGCAACCCCAATCACCGTATAGATGATGAGTCACTGAAGGAATACATCTATCGGGGACAAGATGATAGTAAAAAAGAGGTTTTGGATACTATAGCAGGTGGTTCTTATGGGGAGTGTCCTTATGCTGTGATTGCTGAAAAGTTAGTGAAAATCTCCCGAAACAATAAAGCTTGGAGTACTAGGAAGTCAAATACTGGGAGAAATACTTTTGCAGTGCAATCCACTCACAACCTGGACACAGATGAGATTCGTGAAGAGATGGCTCAAATGCAAACTGAGCTTGGGTTTTATTAAAATATGTCACTGGGGTGCTGAAAAGATAAATGCAGTCAACTACTTTTCGAAACCACCACCACCAAATGATAAATGCTATTATGTGGAGGATTCCTATGCGGTATGTAAGCATACGGGGGGTTTCCGACTGAGTGCCCAAGGCTCTTATCAGGAGAAATGGCACCAAGGTCGGATCTATGGTAACTATATCCGTGAGGGTCATTATGTTTGAGAAGAAAATTACAACCGTGACAACAACTTAAAAAGGGGTAACTATGGTTATAGAAATGGGACCTATGTTCCTCCAAAAAATCGTGAAGTTATTACTATGGATGGTGGAGGTAGTATTGCGCGAGTAAAGTATATGTTGCATAAAATGATGAGGAGGTTCGATGCTAGTGATGAGCACACTAAAGAGTTGAGGAATGATTTAGTGGGTATTGGGCAGAAAGTCGATACACATGCAATATCAATTGAGCAGCTTGAGTTACAATTGGCCCAATTATCTGTGACTGTGAACACACGGCAACCGGGCACTCATCCTAGCAACACTGTCCAAAATCTGAAAAATAATGGACATTGTTTACAAATCACTACTCGCTGTGGTAAGCAAACCATTGACCCACCTATGCCGTCTAATGAGAAAAAGATGACAAAAGATACTGATAAAGTGGTAGAGGTTAATGGATAAGTAGAAGATAACAAAGGAAAAGATGCTGAAGTGCCGAAAAAGGTAACTCCCATGCCTAGACCACCACCCCCATTTCCTCAAAGATTAGTTAAAAAGACAGAGGATGGTAAATATTGGCATTTTATAACAATGTTGAAGAAACTTTCTATCAATGTCCCTTTGGTAGAAACTTTAGAACAAATGCCCGGTTATACCATGTTTATGAAAGATCTGGTTACAAAGAAAAGATCAATCTTTTTTAGGATGATGATCGAATGCAGCATTGTAGTGCTATTGCTACAAGATCTCTGGTATAAAAGAAAGAAGATCCGGGTGCGTTCACTTTTCTTTGTACAATCGCGCTATCACATTTTGCGAAAGAATTATGTGATCTGGGGGCAAGCATAAATCTCATGCCCCTCTCGATTTACAAGAAATTGGGTTTGGGTTATCCAAAGCCCAATGCGATGCGGCTACTGATGGACGATCGTACCGTAAAAAGGCCTATAGGGATACTCCACGATATGCTAGTAAAATTTGATTCGTTCATATTTCCGGCAAACTTTATCATTCTTGATTGTCAAGTTGTTTTTGAGGTGCCCATTATTCTGGGGAGTCCATTCCTTGCTATGGGAAGAGCCTTAGTAGATATGGAAAAGGGGTGGATGAAATTTCGGTTGAACAATGAGGAAGCACCTTTCACATATGTAGATCCATGAGGCAGAGTTGTGATATCCAATCGGTATCTACTACATCCTTCAACGTTGGTGAGTCATCTGAGATACAAATAGAAGACGGTCTAGGTGTAGAATCATTAGCGGCATTGATAATGATTTTTGATAACGATTGCATTGAAGAGTATGAGTCATTAGTCGCGACTCTAGATCGAGGTAATGTTCAGTTTAAATCAAAGAAATATAAGTTAGATATGAAGAATCATGAGTCTTCTCCCACGAAACTAGCTCTAGAGAAGGCTCCAAAGTTAGAACTAAAAGCTCTCCCACCTCATCTCAGGTATGAATTTTGAGGACAGGGTGACACTTTGTCAGTAATTATTTCATCAGACCTGAATGAACAACAAGTTGAGAGTTTGGTGAAAGTTCTAAAAAGGTTCAAAAGAGCTATTGGGTGGACTATTGAAGACATTATTAGGATCCCTCCTGGTATTTGTTCTCATAAAATCCAACTCATGCCCTATCATAAGGCAAGTATTGAGCACCAGAGACGCTTAAATCCACCTATGCAAGAGGTCGTGAAAAAGGAAATCATTAAGTGGTTGGATGCCGGAGTAATCTATCCAATCACCGATAGTAGTTGGGTATGCCCTGTTCAGTGTGTACCTAAGAAAGGGGGAATGACTGTGGTCCCTAATGAGAAAAATAAACTTGTTCCAACGAGACCGATTACTGGATTGAGGGTGTGTATGGGTTACCACAAATTAAATGCATGGACTGAAAAAAACCATTTTCCTATGTCCTTCATGGATCAGATGTTGGATAGACTTGCCGGAAAAGGGTGGTACTATTTTCTTGATGGATATTCGAGGGTCTAATCAGATTTCTATTGCACCACAAAATCAAGAGAAAACCACTTTTAATTATCCATATGGGACCTTTGCGTTCAAAAGAATGTCGTTCGGGTTGTCCAATGCACCCGCCACATTACAGAGATGTATGATGTTGATATTTTCCGACATGGTGGAAGATATTATAGAAGTTTTAATGAATTATTTTTCTGTGGTTGGTGATTCATTTGAGCGATGTTTGAAAATTTATCTAAGGTCCTTAAGAGATGTGAAAACTGAAATTTAGTACTAAATTCGGAAAAATGCCATTTCATGGTGAAAGAAGGTAGTGTGTTGGGTCATCGCATTTCAGAAAAGGGCATAGAGGTTGATCGGGCTAAAGTCGAGCTAATATAGAGACTTACCCCACCTATCGCTATAAAAGGAGTGAGAAACTTTCTTGGGCATGCAGGTTTTTACCGGAGATTCATCAACGATTTTTCAAAGATTGCACATCCGTTGTGAAAACTGCTGGAGAAAGATTGTAAATTTTTTTTTGATGAATCCATTCTTAAAGCATTCAATGAGCTAAAAGAAAAATTGGTGTCTGCACCTATCATTATTTCTCCGGATTGGAACAGTCCATTTGAGGTGATGTGAGATGCTAGTGGGGTTGCTCTTGGTGTAGTATTGGGACAACGAAAGAACAAAATCCTTCACCCCATTTACTATGCTAGTAAATCCCTAAATGAAGCTCAGAAGAACTACACAGTGACTGAGCAAGAACTCCTCGCAGTAGTCTTTGCTTTTGAATAATTTCTCTCCTATTTGCTAGGTACTAGAGTTATAATGCATATTGACCATTCAGCATTGAGAAATTTCATGTAAAAGAAGAATGTGAAACCGAGGTTGATTTGTTGGGTATTACTGCTACAAGAATTTGACTTTGAAGTAAGGGAAAGAAAAGGGACCGAAAATCAAGTTGCTTATCACTTGTCCCGACTAGAAGATGAAGCTATGAGAGAGTTAGGGGATAAGACTGATATTGATGATACTTTCCCCGATGAGCATGAATTAGCTGCCTCACAAGACTTCATTCAATGGTTTTGAAATCTTGCAAACTATCTGTCTAGTGATATTATTCCATCCGACTTGTCCTTTCATCAAAGGAAAAGGGTCATGTACGATGTGAAGAAGTTCTTTTGGGATGAACCATATTTATACATGAGTTGTGCCGACGGGCTTATTCGGCGTTGTGTGCTTGTGAGATGTTAAGTGTTTTAGAGGCATGTCATTCCTCACCCGTTGGTGGACATCATAGTGGTATCTGAACCTCTCATAAGATATCATGAGTTATCTAAATCATGTGATAGATGCTAAAGAGATGGCGACAATTCAAGAAATCAAGAGCTCCCTCTAAACCCCATTCTCGTGATTAAGTTATTTGATGTTTGGGATATTGACTTTATGGGTATTTTTGTGAGTTCTCCTGTAATGAAGTATATTTTAGTAGCGATTGATTATGTATCTAAATGGGTGGAAGCTATCGCCCTAGCAATCAATGAAGGTAAGAGTGTCACTGCGTTCTTAAAAAAGAATATATTCTCTCATTTTTGCACCCCAAGGGAAATTATTAGTGATAGGGGCTCCCACTTCTGCAAAGGATTGTTCAAGGAATTATTGGAGAAATAAGGGGTTCGCCATAATGTGGCCACCCCTTACCATCCTCAAACTAGTGGGCAAGTTGAAGTGTCAAATAGGGAGATTAAACATTGTCAAAAACTGTGAATGCTAGTAGAACGGATTTGTCAAGGAGGCTTGATGATTCTCTTTGGGCCTATCGGACAGCGTATAAGACTCCCATAGGTATGTACCCATACCAACTTGTATATGGGAAAGCTTTTCATCTTCCGATTTAATTAGAGCATAAATCCATGTGGGCTATGAAGAAGTTGAAAATAGATTGGAGAGAAGCTGCAGAACAACGGTTAACTGGGTCGATGAATTTTGCCTGAAAGCTCCGCCCTCTACAAAGAAAAGATGAAGAAGTACCATGACCTAAAAATTTAAAAACGAGAGTTAATGGTTCGGGATTCGGAGCTTATATTCAATTCTAGGTTGCGTTTATTTCTGGGCAAGTTCAAGTCCAAATGGACTGGTACTTACTTGGTTACCCAACTATTCTCTTATGGAGAGTTGAGTTGGAAACTAAGGAGGGTGTGCGGTTCAAGGTGAACGAACTACACATAAAAATCTATTTCGGTCATGCTGAATAAGTGAATGAAGTGATCGAGGCATACCATCTTGATGAAGTCTGAATAATCAAGTATCCTAAGTCGTGTCGCAACATTAAATCAGGCGCTTGTTGGGAGGCAAACCAATACTTATTATTTTTCTTTCTAGTAATTGTAGCATTTTCTACTAATGGGTTTTAAATTTGCAGGTACATTACTAGGAAATTCTGCAAAAAACCACTCTGCAGCAGTCACTGACGAACCCATCGACGGGCCGCCACGAAAGCGATGGACCGTCGCATGAATCCGTCATTCCAGGTATGTCTTTCAGTTATTTTCAAAACTAGGGCACACGCAACGCAAACAATGATGGACCATCACAATTGCGATGGATCATCGTTGGGGAATCGTCGCTTCATTGAAGAAGTGTACCTGACCCAACCCGACTGGGTTATAAAAAAAATCTTAACATTAAAAACCCCACACCTTCATTTCACACCTTTCCTTCCCTCTTCCTCCCATTTCCCTCCCTTTTCAACTTCCAAATTCCTACCTCTCTTTCAACCGATCATTTTCCCAAATTCCTAAAATCCACTCTCTACTAGTCGTAGTCTGCTGCTGTGGTTCTCTTCTTGATCACCATGTACCTTCCTCGCTTGTTTTTTTCGAAATTCTCAGGTATGTGTCACTAATTTCTACCCATTAACATTGAATTTTTTTTTATTAATTAGTATTAGCTTCTTTCTTATAGATGGGTCGATTCATTAATACATATTATGTCTGACCTAGGTTGAGAATCCTCAAAATTGCTTTGTTAAATTTCTAGAAATAGGTGCTTTAGCATTTCTAGTTTACATGGTAGTTTGGTTAAACACATGTAAGTTTAAACACTAAAAATTCCATTAGGGTCATAAGGGATGAATGTGGCATCCCCAATTC
Organism: Solanum arcanum; assembly: GCA_027789145.1. Lineage (NCBI taxonomy): Eukaryota > Viridiplantae > Streptophyta > Magnoliopsida > Solanales > Solanaceae > Solanum > Solanum arcanum. The sequence goes on from CM050943.1 coordinate 36,100,708, forward strand.
TCTAACTAAATGACGGAATGAGACCTCAATGATGGACCGTCGTACTCACGACTGAACGTCATAGGGTCTGTCCCAACATCCCTAACACCCCACTATATAATTTCTACAAGTTTTCACCAACGAAAACATGTGACTGACCGTTCTTCCCATGAATGTCCGTCCTGCACAACTGTTCTGGTTGTCAGAGACCCTATTCCTAAGGGTCTCTCATTTTTTCTAAGCGTACTCCAACGGGCACATGCAACAGACCGTGGTTCCTATGAAGGTCAGTCCTGCACAACCATTCTGGTTTTCAAAGACCCTATTCCTAATGTCTCTCACTTATTCTAAGTGCCCTCCAACGGACACACCCGACAGATCGTCATTCAAATGATGGTTCGTCCTGCACAATCGTTCTGGTTGTCAGAGACCCTGTTCCTAAGGGTGTCCAACTTTTTCCAAGTGTCCTCTTACGGACATCTACAACGGAACGTCATACCCTCGACGGTCCGTCCTACATAACAGTCATGACGGTTAGAGACCCCTCTCCTAAGGGTCTCCATACTTTTTTCTAAGTGTCCCACGACGGACATTTACGACAGACCGTCATCATCACAACAGTCCGTCCTGCTTATCCGTCATACTTGTCAGAGACTTTCCTTCAGGAGTCTCCACATAAACATAGTTTATGTAATACATGACAGACTCCATGACGGTCCGTCGTACTCACTACGAGCCTTCACCTTGTCCGTGGTGTTTCACTTTTACTATAAAAATGTCATTACATCTTGACTCTTTTATTTATTTTGTGTCGTTTTGCTTTTCTTGTTTGCTCCTTCTAGTACTAATATTGATTTTTTACAGGTATTATCTATTATGGCACCAAAACAATATTGAGTCTACGCACATGGGCAATCAAAGTATGTCTCCCCATCTGCCCGCCTGGTCATTGGGTATGATGATGAGTGTGACCCCGAGTACATGCCCCCAGGCACTTCCACCCCATCCTGAGTTATACGTTCTGCCAGAGCCACACCCAAAAAGGTGGCATCCGGCGTAGTCACTGCCTCCCAGTCTGATGAGGAGCGCACACTGACCGGCACACCATCTGGGTCAGCTACTCATGAAAAAGGAGCGTCTGGCTCCATAGGAGTTTCCTGGTCGGAGGAAGCCTCGGGATCTGCGGAGGTCCCTACACCTATCACAGCTGCACATTCAGCCTCGTCGGATGAGGCTGACAGTTCTGAATCCACACCCGGCTCACCAACTTGTGCTCTCACCCCGGTTGCTGACCAACCCAACCGGTGGTGTGTCGACGGTCAGCATAAAGTTTATTCAAACGACAAGTTTCTAAATGACAAAGAAGTCATGACACGGACCCTAACATTGGTGACGCGGGTCCATACGACAAGTCCCCTGACTATGCAAGAGATCCACAATCTCTTCACCAGACATCGAGTGGAGTGGACACCGTATTCATTGGGCCGTTATAGTGAAGAGTTGGTCCTAGAGTTCTATGCATCCTACGTGGCTACTCTCATATCACACATTTATAGGTGGGCTTCCCCCGCCAAACAAGCCCCACTGGAGCATGTCTGAGTACGTGGTATTAAGGTTGATATCTCTCTGCCTTCCATCAGCCGGTATGTATACGGCGAGGATATTGATGCCAACTAGACCCCTCTCACCACCGAGTTTGACAGACGGTGGCAAATTGTCAAAGATAGCCAATTCTTGCATGAGCCATCGCTGAGAGAGACCACCAAGAAGTGGATGGCCCTGCACATGTCTGTTGATGGAGAGGGTGCTAATTGGGTAACCGCACCAAAGGGAGCTATCAAGAAGGCTAACATGTCCTTCACAGTGAAGTTCTTATTGTTGATTCTCCGCCACTGCCTTTCCCCCACAGATGCTGATAATATAGTCACATGGGATCGTGCAGTACTAATGTTAGTGATTATAGCCGGGTTTAAGGTGGACTTTTCTTGGCTTCTATAGAAGGTCATGCACGAGAGGTCTTTTAAGGTCACAACTACTAACCCTTTCTCGTGCATGATATTTTCGTTATGCAGGTCCGTAGGTATGCCTATTTGGCACATTTATTAGCTCAAGACCCCGCCGAGCACTGTTGATTTCGACCTTATTAGGGATGAGGCCAATGAGTAGGCTCCACGTAGAGGGCCCCGTCCAGAGTTGCCTCCACTTAGTGACAATCTGGCTGATATGGTAGCACAGGCTCATACGGCTGCGCAGGCTGCTTCCACTGACACTACCCTGGTCGAGTCTATCGAGGAGAGTAGCACTTCCTTGAGCTCCTCTCGCTCAGCCCCTTTCCCCGCTCGGTCCTGCCTGCTAGGGTCCAGAAACTAGAGGCATAGATGGCTACACTTCTTCATCACATCCAGCCTTGGATGCAGATGTCTATTGCAGAGGAAGAAGAGCGTTGAGCGGAGAATGGTCCAGCACACCGAGCGGAAGATCATTGAGGTTCATCAGCGCTTGGATGCTTTTGAGTTATGGGTGCTAGCCCAGACAGCCCCTTAGGTTGATGTTTTGACCCTTCAAACTGCGGTTGAGAGTCTTCGTGTAGACATCGATATGATCTTAGTTGATAGGGTCCCTGTGTCTGAGGCCCCTTCTGCAGCGCCGACTGAGGACATAGTGATGGCGACCTTATTTGCCACTTCTAAGATTCCGCCACCTCCCCCTCGAGAGAATTCAAAGACGCGTAGGGGTCGAGAGGAGGATGAGGCTAGAGCACGGATGAAGGAGCGTCGTGAGATGGAGGCTACAAGGAGAGCCTCGCTTGTTTATGAGGAGGCGCCTCGGATGAGGGCTGTAGAGTTAGCTGCCGGAGCATCTAGCACCGGAAATGTGGCGATAGCGGGAGGCACTACTGATAGTCTTGTTGCTGATGAGGATAGTACAAAGAGTGTCCAGACTATAGAGGTAATGGGTTCCGGGGAACCGGACCCAGAAGCTTGCTGATCGTCGGCGCTTTGCGCCCCAGGTTTGCTTCACCTACCACTCTCGTATTTTAATTTTTTTTATGCATTAGTGACAATTTCTTGTCATTTTGTTGGGGTGGGGTAAATGGAAAGTGAGTGCTAGGGTGAAGTTTGAGTAGCCCAAATTCACTATCCTCTTTTGGGGTTTTCTTGCCTGTGTTCTTTTCCCCAAGAGACTGATTATTTTCATTGTTGAATCAAATTGTCTATATCTTGTGTACATAGTTTAACTCTAAAGCATGATTGCTTAAATGATATCCTGATGTTATGAAAATGATGCATGACTAGGCATAGTAATTTATAAATGTGTGGCTCTAAGCATGACATAGATATACACCACTGCATGACCCTATGTCTATAATTTGAACTAGGTGTCTGATAATCTGGTAGAGTAATGAGATGTCAAGTGAGTGTGAGGATGATTTAAATAGTCCACTATCTGTACTGAGCTAGAACTTGCCTGGTTCGTCCTGCTAAAAGTAAGATGTAATAAACAATTAGGAAAGGATCATAGGCCCTTGTTCAATATAGTGAATTTTTAGCATAAATAAAAAAACCAAAAAACCAAAAAAAAATCGAATGAAATTTGATCCAAATGATTTGTGCTTAAACTAGACATTTCTTTTTCACCCCAACATATCTTTTTTGAGAATAATGTGTTGCCCCTAGTCCCTCCAAGGACATGTGAACCTCCACTTATGCCAAAAGAATAAATTGAGGGTGGCTTATGTAGTAAATAACCTTTTCGTGGATCTGACCCAACTTTGGTTATAATGCACTTTTATTCCTGGCAAAGCCATGAGTTGAGGGTGGATATTATGAGGAATGCTCTAGAAAAAGGGGTTGAAAGAAAAATGAAAGAGAAAGAACCAAACTAACGTGACTCAAGCTAGTTGAAGAAAAATATACAAGCAAGAAAAGAATAGAGTCACTTTTACAAATGAAGAAAGAAGGGAAAATAGCAAGGTGAAAGAATATGAGAAATAGGGCAAAATAAAATGATAAAAAGTGGTATGTTTAGCCGATATGTCAAGGAGGTCAAAAAGTCACTAAAGTATACCTAAATATACCCTTACCTAAGCTTGAGCCTATGTTAGAAGCTAAGAAAGTCCTATCATTATCCTAAGAGTTGTATGGCGAACATAAATCATTGAAATTAAGAGCAAGCTTATGGCAATATGTATGAATGAGTTGTGAATTTGTTCTGAGAGTGAGTGTTGAAAAGAAACACTTATAATCAAACTTAAATTATTATTTGAAAAATGAGGATGTTATTTTGAAGTAAGGACACTAGTTGTAAATACCAGAAATATTAGCAGCTCGGTGAGAAATTAAAGAGGATAGGTGTCAGTGCATGGTGAGCCTGTGTGTTGGTCTGATTCCATATAATTCAAGCCTAAGAGTGATAACATTCATAAAAATGATGAGGCTGATCGGGATTGATAGCCAAATGATTGCGAAAGATATAACATGGATACTATTGTACAAAGATTTTGTAGTGAGTTATAGTGAGTCACTTGAGGAAAAACAACGAATTTAAATTGAGGGTGTTGATATACCGTGGTTTCACGGTATTTTAAATAATTTTTCCAGAATTTTAGTATGTGTCCAAAAGCCTTTTTGTATTGATTTCTATGTATGTTTATCTTTATTTGCAGGAAATCTATCTAAAGATGAACGCGGAAGTTTTTGAGCAAGAAATGTAGAAAAGTTACTAGCTACAGAGCTTGTGATGAACCATCGAGCTTATGACGTCCGTAGGTGGTATCGTAGTGAAAGTGCTGAAGGAAGATGGGGAAGTCATACCTAAGTGTGGGATTACGAAGATCATGACGGACCGTCATAGCCACGACGATATGTCATGTTGGTTTGTTGTGATGATCAAAGAGTAGTCCCATTATCCAAGTTCTATGATTTTTAAATGTTATGAAACGGAGACCCTCGACGGACTGTCGTGCTTGGAACCATCGGTCATACCTATTCGTCGAGGGTAACAAAGAAAGCAGAAGAAGAATTTGTAAAGAATAGGATGATGGAGGCCTGACATCCCATCGTGACCACGACGGCCCATCAGGAGGTCTGTCGACTCGGACACGTTTTGATAGATTTTCAGCAATAAGAGTCCTTCTTTTATTAGGTTTTTGTATTTTTATAAATAGTTGGAAGAACCTCGTTTGGGGGTTGGACTCTTTGATAATTTTTAGACTCTTTGTTTGTAGACTCTTTTATATAAGATTTTTGATTGTTAAACTTTTAGAGAATCTTTAGTCCTTGATTAATTTCAGTAATTGGGACACTTTTTCTGGAATTTATTGTTGGTGCGTTTGTTGATTAATCAAGTGACCTTCTGGATTTTATTCTTTCTCATTGAGGTAAGTGCATGAATTCTTATATTAAATATATTAGTGTTGTGATTATTACTATGGGTAACTAAACTCCATAACTAGGGTTGTGGGAACCATAGATGAATAATAAGGTAAAAATCTAACTAAAATAACAATTCTAGAATAGTGACTTGAATGTATTGATAATTCTTTCACATAGAAGTCTTCTTAACGGGTGGCAAACGTTAGAACTCGCCTTAATGCTACTTGCCAGACCAAGGAGGTAGATAGTAGGAAAAGAATTATTAACATAGATTTAGTGTATACTATCTAATAGGCTAGTATTGATTATTACGAGGTAATAAGTTAGTCAAATATCAAATATGATCCTTAATATGAGGTAAAGGTAAGGGTTAGTATAGAAACACACGTTGTCGGACCAAGGTGCGGAGTTAAATTTTGTAGATGACTGACCAAGGATTTAGAAATACATAACTTATCACTTTGCATGAGAGATACTAGGAAAGAATGGTTATAGTTAGAATTATCAAGTTAGAAACCTTGGGGGGGGGGGGAACAATTAAACCCTAGTTACTTTTATTAATTGATTAAACTCCAATATTTGAATCTATTAGTTGTTTACTTTAATTTAGTTAGTTATTTTCATTACATTACAAATAAAACCCCCCCATTTTGTTGTATTTTGTTTTCTAATGAAATAATTGACTAAATAATAGTACTATGGATTAAAGTTAAGTATGAATTATTTTCCTCGTGGGAATGATCCTAACCTAATTAGTTTGGTTCTTTACCTGACACGATTGCTTTACTTCTTATTTGACAAGTAAGTTTGAGCGTATCACTTCTCCTTTAACTACTTTAACCCAAAAGAGTTTTAAGTTTGAGTGGTTAGAGACTAGTGAAAAGAGCTTCCAAGTATTAAAAGACAAGCTTATCTCCACTCGCGTGTTCATAGCTTGTCGTTCGACTATGGGTAAAAAGGACCTAGTAAAGGATGTTCATAGCTTGGCCCAGTTAGGTGTTCGATTAGAAGATTCCTCAAAAGGAGGTTTTATTGTTCATAAATCTATGTAGTCTTTAGTTATTTAGGTGAATCTTCGAAACATCTTGATCCTCTATTGATGGAGTTGAAGGAATAAGTACTTAGCAAATTCAAGGAGTAATTCTCTTAAGAGGGAACGGTGTGGGAAGGTACCAAGGTGGATTGTATGTACCGAATTTTGATAATTTGAGGGAAATTTTTTTGGAAGAGCCCATGGTTCCCTATATTGCATTCATTCGAGTGCCACAGAAATATATCATAATTTTCCAGAGGTCTATTAGAGGGATGGATTGAACAGGAACAAAGCGTAGTTTTTGGGAAGGTCTCCAAATTGCCAACAAGTAAAAGTCGAGCATCAAAAATTGGGTGGGTTAACTCAATTAATGAATGTCCCATCTAGGAAATGGGAAGAAATTAATATGGACTGTATTGTTGGGTTGCCTCAAACCAGGATATAAAATGACTCAATTTTGGACAAAATCCGCACACTTTATCCCTGTCAAGTCTACTTATCTGGTGAAGGATTCTGCAAGTATATACATTTATGAGATAGTGAGCTTCTTGTTTTTAGAGGCCTTTTCGAAAAGGGTTGGGTAATCAAGTGAAGCTAAGCACCACATTTCATCCTCTAACTAATGGTAAACTGTAGCGTACAATTCAATCCCTTGAAGATATGTTAAGAACTATTCTAATAGATGTCAAAGGTAATTGGGACAATCACCTACCATTGATTGAATTTTCATATAACAATATTTACTATTTGAGTATTTCCGTTGCACCTTTGACGCACTCTATAGTAGGAGATGTAGGTCTCTGGTTGGTTGGTGTTAGGTTAGTGAGTCTTCATTCCTTTGTCTCGAAATAATCTATCAAGCCTAAATAAGTCAGCAAAAGTCCTATGCCGACAATGGAAATAGATGCCTTGAATTTGAAGAAGGTTATTGGATGTACATAAAGATTTCACCTAGAAAGGAGCTATGAGATTTGGTAAAAAAGGGAAGCTTAGTCCCCATTATTTGGGTCCCTATGAGATATTGCATCGGGTCAGAAATGTTGCTTATGAGTTTACACTACCTAGTGAACTAGCTTTGGTTTATCCGGTATTTGATGTCTCCAAGCTCAAGAAATGTTTGGCCGACCCAATTTTTGTTCTCCCTATTGAAGGGATGGATGTGAATGAGAACCTTTTTGATGAAGAGGTGGATGTCCTAGATCGCCAAGTCAAGAAGTTGAGGAACAAAGAGGTCACCTAGTTGAGGGAGAAACATGGGAGGCCGATGCCGACATTAAGTCATGTTATCCTCATCTTTTTCCTCAAACTTCTAGACAAATTTGAGTTTAGTTAAAACAAGATAACAATTAATGTTGAATTTGTCTTGATTTTTTACGATGTGCATATTATGTTAACGGTTTGTGCTTAAATGAGTTTTCATATAAAAATGCTCTTCTACATAACTCATACTTATTTGTGTTTTGGGTATAGTTTCCTGTACGAAATGACAGTGAATATGTTAATGTGTTTTTAATGAATATTGTCATAAGGGACTCTTTATGTTTATGTTGAGATCATGTTGATATTTAGAAGAAAGTTCCTCATGTATAATGTTGAGCTCTTATATGTGGTAAATTGTTATTTGAGTTCATATGTGTAATTGTCATGTTGATGTGTTGAATGGAGCTTTGAAGTACTCTTATGATCTTTGATTCATGTTGATTATATGTTGTTGGTTTGACTTCTAGTATTGAATCTTCAGTTTCCCCTACAAAGAGTTTAATATCAATAAGGGACGAATGTTCTTAAGTGTAGGGGGGATATTGTAATATTCCGAAAGTCCATGACTTAGTCTAGACACTCACTAGATTAACTAAGGCTTAAAACACGATTTATAAGTTTAAAATAATGTATTTAAACAAATTAGGAAGTGTTAGAATCAAAACGTCAAGAAACGACCACGATGTGTGGATAATTGTGAAATGAGATCTAGTGTGCCCTTGACATGTTTCATGGTGATTTAAGAGTCAGAATTTAGTGAAATTTGGTAAATATATATTTAATATATAAAAGAGTGTGTTTAGGGTCGAAACGCCGGGTACGATTTAACACCCCGTATTTTACGTGTACTTATTCTATGTATATGTCGCTTTGAAAATTCCCTGTTTTTATAGTTAGGGACTCGGTATCCTATGCGACAGGTGACAATAGAATATGTTTAAAGTTGTAATACCAGTGCCTTCCAACACATACGAATAACTGAACTGAAAAACTATCATAAAGGGTGGATTCAATTTAAAAGTCAAAGTGATCAAGTGTGTATTAGTTCTACGGTCTTGTAAAGAAACTTTGATTAGAAAATGGTGTAAAAAAATTGGGGTCCTTGCTTTACGAAACTATTCTAGTAGGTTATAAGTATGTGATACACCTACTTAGAATTAGTGGACTGCATTTTAAGCTAAAAAGGGCAAGTAGGTGACGCACCTACTAAGAATCAGTGCACTGAATTTCCAGTTAAAAGAAGCAAGTAGCGATATACCTACATAGAATAAGAAGACTGTATTTAAGTGAAAAAAGAAAGTAGTTGATGGAACTACTTAGAAAGATGTGGCTGAAATTAAGGAGGTGTTGCACTTGCTTTCTTAAAAGTAAAGGACCATATTATTTCTCCAATTTATTAAGTAAAAACATCCAAAAGGGACCTCTAAAGCACTCAAGCTTATCGTATCTCCTTCATCACTTATTTTCCAGAATATTACTCCCAAGGAAAACCATAGAAGCTTCATCGAATTCAAGTCTACAACTTCACCAATAGAATCTGAATTAAACATGTTTTTTAAAAGTATAAGTTGGTAGAACATCTCCATCATAAGGAATTCAAGTGAATAATATTATTTAACATCAAGGTAAGTGGAAGAGGACAACCTAAACCTTGAATAATCCAACTCTTAGTATGTGAAGTTTCTTTCAGGAAACATAAGCTATGGAAATTTTCATTCCTCACTTCTTCTTGTATTATTGGAAAAAGTTTTTATATGGTAATGAACAGAGGAGTGTTTCCTCTATGGGGTGTGAGATTCGTGAATGTTCAGGAAAAAGGTACTTGTTGGGAAATACAAGGAGTGGAATACCATTGAATAATGTTAGTGAGCTTGTTTTGAAAATCTAAATGTTAGCTTGAACTCATGGCATGTTGATCGGATGTCATGAGTTCATATTGCAATTTCCTCATTCTGAATCTTATTTATTGTTTTGTCTATCGTATATTAATGGGGGTGGATGGTATGTGTTGATAACTCATGAGAACTTTTTAGAGAATTGAACATTGAAAAGTGTAGATATATGATTCTTAATTGAGAGTTTCATGAGCGTACTTACTGCCATCCCGTTGTATATTGTTTTCCAAGCGTGTGAAGCCTAAGGAGTTTCAGAGGACCTTATAAGAAGGTTGTGTTGTATAATAAGAAAACAAAAAGAGAAGAATGGGTGGTAAGAACACCCTTGAAGGTATCAATTATTGATTTACTGCCATGCCTTGTTATCTTGATTAAGTAGTAAAAAATTGTTGATTAAGTACTTATGCTAGTTTTATTATTTACTCCATTGTAGATAAATAATCTGAAAGGAAGACGGTTAACTCATAATATCCAAAGTTGCACAGCAAGGTATGTAAGGCTATTCGATTTCCTATTTCTTGGGCATGAATCCAAAACATGCATTACAAAAAGAAAGTTTTCTAAGTGTATTTGGTATTGACTAATACATAGTTATAGTACCCACTTCCTAGAGAATTAAAGTGATCACTCTAATATAACCTTGTTTCTAAATGTGTGTGTTTACTATACAAAGTGTTAGCATGCAAGGTTTACACTAGTTTCATTGACAAAGTGCCCCTGGCACATATTTCCTTATATATAAGTCAAAGTGATCCTAGATTACACATGGTATATATATTTATATGATGGATACACGATATGCCCATATCTTCCCAACTTGCTCTAATACTCTATTCCATTATACATGTCATCTTTTCACATGTTCATGTGTTCCCTTTATTAGTATTACTCTTATTGTATTAAACTATAATGTTACCTCACAAGATCCGTACTTTCTATACTGTACATTTTATATTTACTTACTTCGAATATTTATCCATCCTAAGTGAATCTACCCACATTTCCCCTAGGTTCCACATTCATTAACAACTTGTATTTGTAACATATAGACCCCTGACACTACCATTGTTATAGGGGTATGGGGTTCGAGACAAAGAAACATTTAGGAAGAATATCAATTATTCCGCTTGATTGAATGCTAAATATCTTCACTTGATGTGTTCAATTTGAGATGTCAAAATGCTTACCGAGTCATATAAGTTCCTAAGTATTTCATTTTTGTCACATTTTCTTCACATGTCGTTGTAATTATTGTAATTCAATATTCATATGTCTTTGACTACTATTAAATAGTTCCTAATATCAATAATGATTATGACCAACAAATCAACAATCCCAAAAGAGTTGTCAACAAAAAAACAATCTCAAGAGTTATGATTATCAGAAGAACAATCTCGAAGAGTTATGAACATCAATCAACAATCTCAAGGATTAAATAATCTAAGTGTAACTATCTGTATAATAATGGGAGGCAGATCATGGGAAAATGCCCAGCATTTGTCGATCTCAATTGGTATATAAGGGTGGCAGCTCAAGGGCGAAAGCCTATCATGGGCCGATCCAAATTGGTATAAGAGAGTGGCACCTCAAGGGAGAAATCCTAACATAGGCCGATCCTAATTCCTGGAATTATGAGGATAACATCAAAGGGGTTAAAATTCCTAGCATGATTAATCCTCTCCTACCACTAGTCAGGTGGTCATTTGTACCATATGGATTATAAAAATTCTAACACACAGAAAAGTAAAGAAAAGAATGTAATATACATGATTCCGGAGGTATAACCAAAGGTGTTCTTAAATCCTTACCTATGTGTGTTTTGTTTCACTTGAGCTCTCATTTTACATATGGGTTTATTGCGCCTTACATATTAAGTACATTCTTTCGTACTGTCGTCCCTTATTTGGGACGCTGCATTTTATGCTTCAGGTACATGTAGTCAACTAGTCTAATTAGATTAGGAATTTATATAGGAGGTTGCGTAAAATAATTAGACCTCCATTAATCTATAATTAAATTCCTAACTAATCCAATAAAAATTAATTAACTTAAGTGAAAATGTACAGCAAAACAGACCCATCACAGCAAAGACCCCGATCGACGGTCCGTCTGTGAGACGAAGATAAGACCATCTCCTAGAAATCCCTTTAGAGTTAGCTTGTGTAATGTCTTGGTGGAGTCCCACAAATTTTAGGGTTTTTATAGTTACATCTAGGGTGTAAACCTAGATGTGACGGTTAAGGGCTTTATATAGGGTGTTAATTAACCTAAATAGGCTTCCTTTAACCCCTAACTAACCACTTAATCCTTTAATTCATTATTTTGAACTAGTTAAAAACCTACAATAAACTACAATAATCACGACGACACCATGATCGAGGAATGGTGGGTCAATCAACGGCCACTGTGCCCTTTATTGATGCACATCCATTGTCTTAATTTTCGGGTATGACTCCTCAAGTACCAACCAAGGGCCCTTGAGGAGGACCCTAGCAAGAGTGGGAAAAAGCGCTCAAAAGACAGTGTCAACAACGGATGCCATAGACAGGCGATTGGTGAATCCTACTACGAAAATATTCATAGTAACGACTTGGGAAATAGCTGAACCAACGTGGAGCTCACCAATAAAAATTGAGTGTCATGTTCCTGTGTGGAGGGAACGCGTGACCTCACCTTTTTAAAAGTCATAGAATAATATAAGTTAAAATGAATGTGTTAAGGGGGATTCAAACTGTGACCTTGTCTGGAAAATGAAAAAGAAAGAATGAAATATGGGAAAGTAAATAGTGGCGTAGAGGCTTGATCTCGGGTCCCCAAGCCAAACTGAGGTTAATTCAAAAATAATTTAATAGACAAGTGTAACCAAAGGATTCGAAACCGGGTTCCCTTACCCAAACTTCGTATTGATACTTAAGTCATACATGAATAAATGTTCAAAGTAATGATGCCAAGAAGATAAAAATCGAGAGCTTGGTACACATACATGATGCACAAGTCATGTACCACATAATCTTAGGAACATAGGAATAACTTAAACAAACTATCAATGAAGCCTTATTGCTTGTATGTATAGACCCATAAGTCTGACACACATTTTAAAGTAAGTGAACCTAAGATGTATGCCATCAAATGATTAAACCCTAGGAGGGTTAAGTTAGAGTGTGAAACACACTAAATGGTCAAGTGCATTCCCATATGATGAAATGAACATTCAAGTATTAAGGGGTGACTAATTTTGAGGAGAAAATGTGCTAATGTTATTTAATATGGTGACAACACGATAAGAGGCTAATGTAAAAGATGAGAGCAATCTCAAATGAACCTATGTAAATGATACAAAAACGTACTCACCTATGAGAGTGTAAAGTTACTAAAGAGACCAGTCTCTATTAGCACTCTAATTAAAGTATTGAGACTAATATACACATAATATTAATGATGAGATGAGAAATCATCGATTGAGCTATGATGTCCCCTTACTAGAAGCCAACTTTGATGATGTATGAATTGAATCTAATGGAAATTTAACTAAACACGATAGAATAGCTATGAGCGGTAATACCTTCTTACGGGAATGGTTGAGTTTCACATAACTCTCATGAGATTAGACTGTCTGACATGCCGTGTATGACTTCTTATATCTCCTAGTTTTTGAACCTATACTGCCAATATATGGATCTGGAAGGTTTCAATTACCATGTATGGTAGCATGTTTAGGGTCACTTTTGCCGGTAATTCCACCTATTTTTGGTGTGGGAGACACATTAAATTTCATGATGCTCACATGATCTATGTCGGTTAAAGTTAAACTTCCCATAAATGAATGAGTCTAGTCTCAAATGGTGCACATATGAAATAAATGATACCAAATATGTTAGGATAGGATAATGAAGAGGTGATCTAGACTTAAGTAATGAAAATAGGTCATTCTTGATCATTGCACAGTGAACCCGATGAAAATTTTAAACTACATCCTAGGTATAACTTGTGTTTACACTAGCTTATGAATGTATAAAGTGCAGTACGTATGACTGAATGAAGCAGACTCTGTGTTTTCTAAAGAAATCTCCGTAGTTGAGGTCCCATATGTTGAGCCCTCATTTTTTTGATGTCTTGATGTCATGTCCATGATTCCAAAGTGTTATTGCGCATGAACAAATGATATGAAAGATTTAATGTGCTATATGCAATATTATATGTGCTATGTGTAAGACATTATGTGTTGTGTGAAATATGATACCGATTATGATGCTTGTTACTCTCATGGTATGACTTCCCTAATTAAAATTTGGCAGGTCCACAAAATTTCCTAATACAAATTTGGCAAGTCCACAAGCTTGACTTTCCATAAATCATGTTGTTAGGAAAGAGCTATTCTAACTAATGCATGTCTTTGGTGTGTGCTTGCATATACCCATATTTAATACAAGTGTTTAATAATCCCATACAACTTTATATTTGTAGGTGTAGGTACTGAAGGACGTTAGATGTTATAGTACGACGTTGTAGCTATTCTGACGTGGAGATTTCGTACGGATTTGGTAGGTCATCATTCTTTCGAGGATGTCTGCTGTTATTTTCTAGCTTAGATGTAGGCTGTAGCTAGTAGAGCATGTTCCACTAGTGTTTCCTTTCCACTTTCATTTCGAATTTGTATTGGTGCATTTTTGGCAAAACTACGTTAATTCAATAATGAACTATTTATTTAATTTGATGATCTTAATGTTTGATGGGTGATTGTAAACGTTTATGAGTTTAAGTGCAATGTCTTAAATGAATGATAAGTAATAAAGAGTTCAAATTTTCTGCTAAAATTATCCTAGAAAAAGTAACGATGACATATGTAGGCTTGTTTGCGCCTTTTAGAGGTCAAACACATCGGACATGTCTGGGGTCTAGACTCCGGTTGTGACAAAGTTTGATCAAAGCGTAAGGTTAAATTCCGAGGGTATAAACTTCACATCAACCACATAGAGTAGTTTATAAGTAATGGTAGTGAAATGCACCAGTATCTTGGATTAGAGACTGCATGATGCATTGCAAAATTCCCTTCTTCGGATATTATTGTTCCTTATCTGTTGTCTGATTTCTTGTTTTTATGACTGTGTCTAACATCAATATTTGTGTTTTAAGAGAATGAATACTAGGATAAACATTGGTTAGAGGAGAGAATAAGCAGCGGTTGGGGACAATCAGGTCCACTCTAGGTTCCAACTGAAGGAGTAGCTATGCTAGTTTAGCCTGCTGGGTTAAATTATGCGGAGGTGTTGGCATATCAGGCCCAGATGCCATAGTCCGTCACTATGAAGGATCATGCCATGACGGAGCAGGCCAACCAGTAGAACGTTCAGAGGGAGAACCCAGCAGTTCGTAGCATGGCTGTTAGACAGAGATACTTCACGAGGATGCATCCTCTTAGGTTCACAGGGTCTAAGACGTTGGAGGATCACCAAGAGTCTGTGTATGAGGTGCACAAGATTTTGGTGTCTATGGGGGCCACATATACCGATAAAGCAGAGGTGACTTCCTATCAGCTAAAGGATGTTGTATAGACTTGGTGTAAGATGTGGCAGGATAGACGATCTTTCGGCGGAGTTCTGATCACTTGGGAACTATTTATTACATGCTTCCTGCAGAGATTCTTTCCCAGGGAGATGAGAGAGGTCAAGGTTGAGAAGTTTATCAACCTTAAGCAGGGATCTATGAAAGTCAAGCAGTGTCCCCTGAAACTTCTTAAGCTATGTAGGCATGCTACTTCCTTTGTGTCTAACAGTAGGGATGAGATCGGAAGGTTCCTCAAAAGAATCACCAGAGATCTGGAGGAGGAGGGTTGATATGTGATACTGCACGATAACATAGACATCTCCATGTTGATTGTGAATGTCCAGTGAGTGGAGGAGAGCTGGAAGAAGAGAGGTGTCCGTGATGCTAGTAGGTGTAAGCCTCATGATCAGGCAGGCCCTAGCAATGGGGGCATTAGGAATAACATTGACGTCAATGAGAAGCCCAGATTTTAAAAGAGGCCACAGAGTTCAAGGAACTCTAACTTTGAGAGGAGTGAAACACCTAGAGGAGGCAGAGCTGAGCCCAAGAAGGGCAATGGAGGTGACATGCAGTGTCACAGAAAGGACTGTGCTAAGTGTTTCCATTCTCACATTGGAGAGTGCAGAAAGGGCACTAATGTCAGCTTCGGTTGCAGTAAGAGCGGGCACATTATTAAGGACGTCCCAAAGAAAAGAGGTCAGGCTAGAGGTAATGCTTAGCCCAGGCCTTATCCACAAAATGCAGCAGCAGGCGATCCTCCTAAGAGGAAAAGGTTCTACCCCCTTAAGGGCAGGGAGGACAGGAGAAATCCGCTGATGTGGTCACAGGTATGCTGCAACTATTCTAAAATTTTGTTTGTGCTTTATTTTATCCAGGTTCTACGCTTTCCTTTGTAACTCCTTTGATTTCTCTCACTTTTGAGATATTCCCTGAAGTTCTGGATGATCCTATAGTGGTTAGTACACCTTTAGAATAAAATTTAAGGACTGATAGAGTATACAAGGATTGCCTAATAGTTGTATGTGGTAAGACTATATGTACATAATTTGTAGAGTTACCCATGCATAATTTTGATGTTATCTTTAGCATGGATTGTCTGTATAATTGTTATGTTTGTATGGATTCTTGTAGTAGCGTTGTGAGATTTTGTTTCCCTAATGAAGAAGAGCTAGTCTTGGAGGGGTACAACTCGAGTCGTACTAATCCCTTAATTTCGATTCTTAAGGCTAATAAAATGATGTCCAAGGGGTTATTATGTACTCTTTTGAGTGTTAATGATTTAGATCATGACATTCCATACATAGACTCAGTGCCTTTAGTGAATGAGTTCCAAGACGTATTTCCTAATGATTTGTTTGGAGTTCCTCCCCCTCGAGAGATTGACTTTTGTATCGATATAGAGCCCGATACTAAACCAGTTTCAATTACTCCTTCCAAAATGGCTCCATATGAACTCAAAGAGTTGAAGCTACACTTAAAAGATCTCACTAATAAGAGTTTCATTTAGCGGAGCATATCCCCTTGGGGCGCTCCAGTGTTGTTTGTGAAAAAGAAAGATTGAACCCTTGGGATGTGTATAAATTGTTGGCAGGTCAAAAAAGTCACTATATAGAATAAGTATCCACTTCCCAGAACAGATGACTTGATGAGCAACTCCTAGGGTCTAGTTTCTTCTCTAATATTGATCTTCGTTCAAGGTACCATCAGCTCAAGGTTAGGATGGAGATATACCAAAGACATCCATTCATACCTATTATGGTCACTATGAGTTCCTAGTTATATCATTTGGTCTCACGAATGCACCTGCTACATTTATGGATCTCATGAACAAGGTGTTCAGTGAATACCTTGACCCTTTTGTCATAGTATTCATTGATGACATTCTCATCTACTCTAAGACCAAGGAAGAGCATAAGTAACATTTGAGATTAACCTTGAAGGTACTTAGACAACATCAGTTGTATGCCAAATTCAGCAAGTGTGAATTTTGGATAAGATCAATGAGCTTCCTGGGTCAATTTGTGTCCGATCAAGGTGTAGAGATGGACCCTAGGAAGACTAACGCTGTTAAGAATTAGAACAAACCCCATACTCCCACCGATATTCGTAGCTTCCAGGTATTGGCTAGTTACTATTGCAAGTCAGTATAGGGTTTTTCTTCCATTGCTGCACCACTGACACTTTGACTAATAAGAAGGCCAAGTTTGAATGGATGGAAACTTTTAAGAAGCATTTCTAGGAACTCAAGGACAGTCTCACTTCAGCCTTGGTGCTTACTTTGCCTAATTGTGGTTATAATTACAATGTTTTTTGTGATGCATCTAGGGTTAGTTTGGTTTGTGTTATATTCAAGGTGGTAAGGTAATTACTTATGCTTCCAGACAACTCAAGGTTCATGAGAAGAATTATCCTACTCACGAGCTGGAGTTGGCATCTGTGGTGTTTGCACTGAAGCTATAGAGGCAATAAATATATGGGGTGCATGTGGATGTATTCATAGATCACAAGATTCTACAGTACGTTTTCAAACAAAAAGAGTTGAATCTACATCAGCGGAAATGGTTGTAGCTATTGAATAACTATGACACGAATGTCCACTACCATCTAGGTTAGGCTAATGTTGTAGATAATGCTTGGAGTAGGATATGGATGGGAAGTATAGCCCATGTTGAGGATGTGAAGAAAGAGTTTGTGAAAGATGTACGTAGACTGGGTGTGCGGATAGTTGACTCTACTAGTGGGGGTGTTTCAGTTCATCCTAGTTTTGAATCATCCTTAGTAGTTTAAGTCAAGAAGGGTCAGCATCTTGATATTCTGTTGATAGAGCTGAAGGACTCAATGTTAGATAAGTTGAATGAGTCTTTTGCTTTCGGAGGTGAAGACATACTTAGGTACTAGGACAGGCTGTGTGTACAAGATGTGGATGATTTGCGAACCAAGATCATTTCACAGGCCTATGGTTCCATAAATTCTATACACATGTTCCCCCAAGATGTATCATGATCTTAAGCAGATCTTTTGGTGGGATGGAATGAAGACGAACATTGCAAAATATGTGGCAAAGTGTCCTAATTTTAAACAGGTTAAGGCAATACATCTAAAGCCTGGCGGTCTTACTCAGAGTAATGAAGTTCGACTTTGAAATGGGAGTCCATTAATACAGATTTTGTGGATGGTCTTCTGAAGGATAGGGGACAACATGACTCCATATGGGTTATTCTGGACAATATGGCTAAGTCTGCCCATTTTATCCCTTGAAGTCTACTTACAAAGCTGAGGACTATGCAAGACTTTACATTTATGAGATTTTGAGATGGCATGGGATTCCTTTGTCTATAATTTAAGATAGAGGAGCTTAGTTCACTTAACAATTTTGGAGATCCTTCTAGAAGTGCTTAGGAACATCGGTGAAGCTTAGTACTACCTTTCATCTTCAAACTAATGCGTAGAAAGATCACACCTATAAAACATTGGAGGATATGTTAAGGGTGTTTGTGATTGACTTCACGCGTAGCTGGGACAACCATCTGCCTTTGATAGAGTTCTCGTATAATAATAGCTATCACTCCCGCCTTGGGATGACACCATTTTAGGCTTTCTGTGGTAGAAGTTGTAGTTCTCAAGTGGGGTGGTTCGAGGTTTAAGAGTCATCCATTTTGTGTCCAGAGATCATTCATGAGGCCTTAGAGAAGGTTAGAGTAATTAGGGATAGGTTGGCCACTTCCTACAGTCGGCAAAAGTCTTATGCAGAGAATATAAAACGCCACTTAGAGTTTTGATGTTGGTTATCAGGTCCATTTGAAGATATCACCTATGAAGGGAGTGATGAGGTTTGGCAGGAAAGGGAAGTTGAGTACGAGGTATGTTAGGACATTTGAGATCCTACAGCGTGTGGGTGACATTGCCTATGGATTGGCTTTCCCTACGGAGATAGATTTTGTTCATCCAGTCTTTGCTATCTCTATGTTTAAGAAGTGCCTAGGTGATCCAGCAACGATTCTACCTGTTGAAGGTTTGGGGGTCGAGAAAGACTTGTCCTATAAGGAAGTACCTATAGAGATTTTTGACAGACAGATCAAGCGACTAAGGACCAAGAAGGTTACCATAGTAAAGGTATTGTGAAAGAATCATTTTGTTGCGGGTTCTACGTTGGAGGCCGAGGCTGACATGATATCTCACTACCCTAATCTTTTAGACCCTTGAGGTTCGACCTCCTACTCTTAAGTCTAAGTTTACTTATCTATCCATTCTTGGTGCCTATTATTTGATTGTGTATAGTAACTATGTTATGATCTGACTAGCATTATGCTAGATAGTTAGTAGTGTAATTCAGGGACGAATGTTCCTAAGGGGGGAATAATGTAACAAACCTAAAAATGGATATACCTAAGTAATGCTTAATGTGTCTAGAATGCCTACGATATGACCTGGTTCACACGGATTGATCCGCATAGAACTAGACCTTTGAACCCTCGTCAGCCAATCCGACTAACTTAAGGAGTTATTTGAGCTAGGGAAGGTTGGGTTCAGCCATGTAGGGGTCCTGAATATGAAGATTTACCCAGATGAGTCTTTATTGGACTTAAAAAGGGGAAACCTTAAATGTAGAGGGTGTAGGGTAAAAAGATGTTTGTTCAAGCCAACTCTAGTATCGTAATTACCCTAAATATCTAATTAATTATTTAACTAATAAAGTGACGAGGCATTTTAGGGAGAGAGGGCCAAAAATTGGCCTTTGAGTGAAGTCTTTCTCTTCCATGAAAAATTACTTAAATAGAAAAATTACTAAAGTTTTTCACAATTGAAGAACATACACGAAAATATAAGAAAAACAAGCTAATCAAAAACAATAGGCAAAAGGGAGGATTATTCTGTCGATTTGGTGTTAAAGTTTAGGGTATTTGGACGTGATTTTTGGAAACGGTTATGGGCATAAACTTCAAGGTTTGAACGTCATAAAAGGTATGGGTTTCTTACTAATGGTTACTTTCCCAAGAAACCCCGAATATTTCAGTCAATTGTGATCCGCAAACAAGGATTGTTTCCCTGTTGCATGTCATTGTCACTAGCTCCCATGGATTCGTAGGTTAGGTATTTGTGATGCTAGATAAAAGGAATTTAATGTGTTTTCGTGATGAATATGTTCATGTGTGTGTTTGGAATCTTATGAATTACAACCTAATTTTTGCCGAAAATATGTGTATGTGTGAGCAAAGTTAGCGGTTACTATTACCTTTTTTTTGAGCTTAAAAATAAATTGTTAAGGTTTTATTTTTATGTGCACAAACATATGTAAATAGTATTGTTCACATGAAGTTTAATATGGCTGATTTGAGTGAGAAACTCTTGGCTAAATGAATCCATGAAAATGCACTAAAGACGTTCTAAATTAATCATGAGTTACCCTAAAAATTAACGTGTAAGGTTGATGGAAATGATGATGCAAAACTACGAAATTTCCAGCTGAATATTGATAAGTTTTTGTCGAATTAAAATGGTTTAAAATGCTATGAATAATTAATTAAATAAGTGAGGTTACTGAGGATTGAACTCGTGATTTCACCTTGCCAAAAGTCATAGAATAATGTAAGTAAAAAAGAATGTAGTAAGGGGGATTCGAATCGTGATCTTGACTTGAAAATGAAACGATGAAAATAAAAAAAGAGATACATAGGATTCGAACCCACAACCTCTTGTTCAGACTTAATGAATTAAAAGAAAATAAAGGTTGAGGCACGGTATACTCAAACCCGCGACCTCTAGGTTGATTTAGGGAATTAAAGAGAAAAATAAAGTGAGGTTGTGGGGATTCGATCCCATACTCTCACGGTCAACTCAGAAAAGTCAAGGAAAAATAAGATTAAATAAATAAGGTTTTGGGGATCGATCGCACAACCTCTCGGTCCCAAATGAATGAAAATGAAAAATAAGGAAAAAATTAAGGGAAAGTAAATTTTTGCTTTAGGGATCAATATATGGTGCCCAAGCCAAAGTTAGGTTAACTCAATTATAATTTAAAAGACAAGTGTTAACCAAGGGATTTTAAACCGGGTTCCCTTGCCCAAGATCCGTATTGATACATAAGTCAGATGTGAATGAATGTTCATTGTAATGCTGCCCACCACATACATCGAAATCAAGATCTTGTCATACATACAAGATGCATAAGTCTTCTACCACATAATCTTAGGCAGATATGAATCACTTAACAGAAGTATGAATGAAGCGTCATTGCTTGTGTGTATATACCCACAAGTCTAGCACACGTGTTAAAGTAAGTGAACCTAAGATGTATGCATTGAAATGATGAAACCCTAGGAGGGTAATGTAAGAAAGTGAAACACATTTAATGGCCAAGTGATTTGGCATATGATGAAATGAACATTCACATAATAAGGGGTGAGTCATTATGAGGAGAAAATGTGCTAAAGTTAATGAATGTGGTGAAAACATGATAAGAGGATAATGTAAAATATTAGAGGAATCTAATATGATACTAAGCAAATGTTTCAAAACTGTACTCACGTATGAGAGTGTAAAGTTAATGAAGATACCATTCTCTATGAACACTCTAATGAAAGTTGTGAGACAAATATACATCAATACTAATTATAAGAATAAAAACCATCTATTAAGCTATGATATCCTCACACTAGAAGCCAGCTTCCATGAGGTATGAGTTGAATGTAATGGAACTTAATACTGAGCAACGATAGACAAGCTATGGCCGGTGATGCCTTCTTACGGGAAGGGTGGAGGTTCGTGTAACACTCATGAGATGAGGCTGTCTGGCATAGCCGGGTATTTATCTCCTTATATCTCCTAGTTTGGAAACCTATATAGGGATATGGAGGGGTTCAATTCCCATGTATGCTAGCAAGTTTTGAGTCACTTTTCCTGGTGATTCCACATCTTTTCGATGTGGGGGAGACACTGGATTTCATGATGCTCACAGGATCTATATTGGTTAAGGTTAAATCTCCCTATAAATGAATGAGGCCAACCTCAAATAATGCACATAATTAAATGAATGATATCAAAGGTGTTATTATAGGTTAATCAATAGGTGATCTAGACATAAGTAATGATACTAGGTAATTCTTGATCATTGCACAACGAACCCGTTGAAAATCTTAAACTACATCCTAGGTATAGCTACTGTTTACACTAGCTTATGAATGTATGAAGTGAAATACGTTGGAGTGAATGAAACAGACTCAGTCTTTGCTGAAGAATGCTCCGTAGTTAAGGTCCCATATGTTGAGCCCTTATTTTTTGGATGTGTTGATGTCAAGTCCATGGTTCAAAAGTCTCATGGGGTATGAACAAATGATATGAAAGATGTTATATGCTTTATGCAATATGTTATGTTCAATGTGTAAGACTTTACATGATGTGTATAATATGATACGTATGATGATACATGTTACCCTCATGGCATGACTTTCCTAATCAGAATTTGGCAGGTCCACTAAGTTTCATAATCAAAATTTGGCAAGTCTACTGACTTGACTTTCAATAAATCATGTTGTTAGGAAAGAGTTATCCTTACTCATGCATGTCCTTCGTGTGTGATTTCATATTCCCATACTTAGTACAAGTGTGTACTAATCCCATGCACTTTTTTAGGTGCACTTTACAGCTTACAGTACGTCATTTCAAATATCCGAATGTGTAGCTTTCATCTGGATTTGGTAGGCCCTCATGCTATCGAGGATGTGTACTGTTATTTGCTAACATAGATGTAGGTTGTAGCTACTGGAGGTCGTTCCAATAGTGTTTGATTTCCACTTCTTTTTCAAACGTTGTACTGGTGTCGTTTTGGCAAAAATACGTGTAATGCAATTATACTATTTCTTTCATTTGATGATCTTAATATTAGATGGTTGATTATTATATTTATGAGTTTAAGTAGAATGTCTTAAATGAATGTTAAGTAACAAAAAGTTCAAATTTTCCGCTAAAATTAATCAAGATAAAGTAAAAATAACATATGTAGGCTTGTCTGGGACCCAGAGAGGTCAATGATGACGATCCCGTCTGGGAACTAGACTCTGGTTGTGACATTAACCTGCGTCATCGTCCTCTTTGAGGACTAAGACTTTCCTCTTAGTTTACATTATTACATTCATAGGTAAAATTTAGCGGAAGATATAGAACTTTTCATTACTTCTACTTGGAGGTTTACATAGACCTCTACACACACACACACACACACACACACACACACACACACACACACACACACACACACACACACACATATATATATATATATCGAGTACACATAGACTCTTCTTATAGAAATATAACTTAGTCTTCTACTTTTATTGCACATAAGTATATAAAATATAAAATAGTCATAATAGTCGTCTAATCGAAAAACCATCTCATAAGAGTGTAACAACTTTGCCTAACCGATAAATCAAAGTATGAATGTCTCATATGGGAAATACAATCTTTCATACTAAATGGAAAAGAAAGAACATAATAGTCCATTAGATATACGAATACCCTACCCCGTTCATCTGGAAATCTTGGTTCAAACTCTTCGCTATTGGGTAAAAGATGCCTCTTCTTTACATTTATTACGATTCTTTCTCCACGAATATTGTAATTTGAATAGTCTTATTACTTCAAAGAAGCCCGGTTACTCCTTTTCAAAAAAAAATCAAAGATTCTTCTTCTTCTTATATAATTCTTATGTATATGAATGCGAATCCACTTTCGTCTTTCTACGGAACCAATCTTCTCATTTACGATCAACATCTTTTGGAGCCCTTCTTGAACGAATATATTTCTATGGAAAAATAGAACGTCTTGTAGAAGCCTTTGCTAAGGATTTTCAGGTTACCCTATGGTTATTCAAGGATCCTTTCATGCATTATGTTAGGTATGAAGGAAAATCAATTCTGGCTTCAAAAGGGACGTTTCCTTGGATGAATAAATGGAAATTTTACCTTGTCAATTTTTGGCAATGTCATTTTTCTATGTACTTTAACACAGGAAGGATCCATATAAACCAATTATCCAACCATTCAGCAATGGAGGGGTGGAAGCGAGAAATTGTAGAGAGAAGAGGAAGATGGAAGATTGATGATTTTATTTATGAGGGGAAACCCTCTATTTATACACAAAATTTACAGACTTTTGGCCAATGATGGCCGACACATACTTTACACTTGGCCTTTTTATATTCGGCCGACACAAGAAAACAAAATACTTACTATTACTACTTTACATAATGGCCTCTTCTTTATTTATGGCCGACATACACACTATTTTCTTTATGACTTTTACAATTGGCTTTTTACAATGACACAACAGGACAAAAATAAAAATTATTACTTTTTACATATGGCTGATATTCAGCCGACACAAAATTCAAATACTTTTTTTTTATTCGATTTGAACGTCTGGTATGACATTATCTTCTCCTTGACATTTTGAACATATATGGTCGGGGTATTTTTGTCCAATAATTTTGCAATATCTCGTCAATAATTCTTCTGAAATAAACCCTTTCCTTAATGCTCTTGTTGTTGTTCTCTGATTTCTTTAGAATTTGAATATATCATAACTTGTTCTCGTACATAATAGCTCCATACTGAATTTCCGTTTAAATAATTGTTAGTTAGTTCATTTAGGATAGTTGCTATCCCTATAACTCTTTTGTTGGCGTAGAATTCAGGTATCTCAACCTTTTGTATTTCTTGTTGTATTCCGATATCTTCTGGAATTATCATATCTCTGGTCAAACCAATTTTTATGACTTGTATAATTGGTTTTATCTCATCAAATAATATCTCTGCTGGTGCTGAATAAAACTTTATATAAAACAATGTTCCTTTAGTAATTCTTTTATAGTTCATAAAGGCTTTGTATAGCTCTGGTATGGTGGATATTTCATCTCCTGTTTAGGTATAAACTGTACTAAGTAATCCATAACTATAACACGTTTTTACTAGATTTGCATTGGTACCTGGTTGTGCTATTAACTTATTATATCCTTGTAGCTTTTGGGTTATAAAATCAGTATTAGGGTCTTTGGTAGTTGGAGATCTAGGTGTTGAGTTTAAATAATTTTGGATTTTATAAAGGTTTTCAATATATGAGCGGGTTATGTGGTTGTAGGCTTTTTTATCTTGGTTCAAACTTTCTGAGTAAGTATGTATTTGTGGTGGTATAAATAATGAGTCTTTTTGGTTCTTTGGAATAAATGGTTTATCGAAGATTTTGTTCATATTTAAATTTGTATATCTTATTCCACGCTCCTTTTGTTGTAGATGTGCTTGTTGTAGTCAGATTTAAACAAACATTGTCATGGGTTTTATGGAGTTTCCCAACGTCTCCTTCTAGTTCGCTTTTACCGTCCATGAATGACGTAGCTCCGCATTTTTAGAGTCATCTTCTTGACCGTTAGCTTTCAGATTTTGTAACTCTTTTCCCATACTGTCCACCTTCGTAGAAAGTGTAGTAATTGCTTTGAGTATTTCTTCTATTGTATCTTGTTCAGTTTGAGTTCCTTTTTCTTGATAGGTAGTCTGCAACAAGGTTCTTGTCAGTCTTAATTATTTCAATTGTAAATGTAAAATTTAATATATTCAATACTAATCTCCTTATTTCCTTTGTTGTAACTGAATCATCTAACTTTTTTGTTATCCACCATTTTACTTGTGTGTTATCTGTTCTTACAATAAATTTATTGTAAACAATATATGGTTCAAATGCTAATAAACACTTATATAATGCGAATAATTCTTTTCTATTTATTTCCCATTTTATCTGTGCTTCTGTATAAGATCCTGAATAATATCTACAATGGTGTTCTATTTTTTCTTTTTCATATTTGTATTTTAAAACTCCTCAGAACTATGATCACTCGAATCTGCTTTAGACAATATAAGTAAATGTTTTATTTTCATCAGAATATATAGTTTTGGTAATTTTTTACATAAATTCTTAATATTTCTTATATGTTTTTTATCTTTATCGTCAAAATGATATTCTACATCTTTTTTAAGTTTTTTATGTAATGGTTTTAGATGTTCTGCTAATTTTGGTATATATTCTCTTACCTGATTTACTAATCCTAGAAAGGATTGTAATTTCTTTTTTGTATCTATATTTTCATCAATAGTAATTATTTTTTGTACTATATGTGTTTGCATTTTTATTCCATTCTTATCTATTTGTATTCCTAGAAATTCTATCTGTGATTTCATAATTTCTGCTTTACTTTTGCTTAAGCTTATACCTGCATTTTTTACTATATGTATAAATTTTTCCAATAATCTTATATGTTCATCTTGTGTTCTAGAATATAACAATATGTCATCTATATATACAATACAGTTTTCTAGCTGGTTAAAACAGTTGTCCATAAAATGTTGGAATCTACCTGGTGCATTTTTATATCCAAAAGGTAAAACATTCCATTCATAGAAACCTTGCGGTACTGTGAATGCTGTTAATTGTTTAGATTCTTCTTCTAGTTTTAGGTGGTAAAATCCTGATTTACAGTCAAATTTACTGAAATAATTATATCCTTGTATTTGTCTTATTTTTAGTATTTTGTTTGGTATTGGATAATTGTATGTTTTGGTTTTAGCATTTAGATTACGATAATCTATGACCATTCTACTTTTACCTCTTTTTTGTTCACTATGTTTTATAACTATAAATGCTGGACTTGTGTGTTTACTATTGCTTTTTTGTATGTAATTATTTGCTAATAATTCATCTATATGTATTTTAAATTCTTTTAAATCATCAAAGTTATATTTTAATGGTTTCTGTGTTATTATGCTATTTTCATCTATTAATTCAATTTTTACTTTTGTCTTATGTTTTTCCCATCCTCGTAATGGATCTTCACTATATAATTGTTCTAGTTGTTCATTAATTAATTTGACTTTGTCTATAGCAAATATAATAATTTCTAATTGCGTTATTTGTTTATTATTTATATTTTCCATTTCTTGGTTTATCTTTTCACTTCCTTTTATCCATTCCATAGGTTTTCGTTGTTTATTATTTACTCTTTTTGCTCCTATCTTGTTTCCGCATGGTGTAGTAAGCCACCAATGTGTTTTTGTTATTATGTGTGGATAAAATCTATCTAGGAATGGCATTCCTAATAACATATCTTTTGTAGTAAATTCAAAATTATACATTTCTCCTATTGTTAATATTTTATCCCATATTTGTATTTTTATATTTTTTGCTTTGTATTTAATCATACTTCCTTCATTGTTAAATCCCGTTACTACCATAGGTGTTTTTAATTTTTCCCATTTATCTTCTGGTAAGCAATTATATTTACATATATTCGCTTCTGCTCCTGTATCTATCATAGGGGTATAATATCTGTTATGATATCCTTCTACTATAATTTTTGCAAGTCTAAATATTTTCATTAATCATTTTGTCCTTTTTATAATTATTTTTCTTATTTTGGCAAGTTATTGTTAATTGTTCATTTTCTATGTTGTATGGTTTAACTTTTTCTCACCATTTTATTCCTAATGTAATATTATGATCTCCTTGGTATATTTTGAATTGTATTACTAAGGGTATTCCTCCTATAATTATTTCTTTTTCTGTTGTTTCTTCATTCGTGTTTACTATCTCACTGGGTAGTCCAGGGCATGTATATCCTGTTCTTATAATTTCTTCTTCTAATACTAACTCTCTTGTTATATAATTTTCTTCTTGTCCTG
Organism: Solanum arcanum; assembly: GCA_027789145.1. Lineage (NCBI taxonomy): Eukaryota > Viridiplantae > Streptophyta > Magnoliopsida > Solanales > Solanaceae > Solanum > Solanum arcanum. The sequence continues at coordinate 36,128,516 of CM050943.1, forward strand.
TATTTATTAATATTTTATATTTTCTTTGGTCTATTATTCCTGTTATGAAATAATGATATGGTGTTATTTCTTCTTTATCCAATAAGCTTTGTGGAATTTCATATTTTCTTTTAGATGTACTCATCCTTGATGAGGTAGCTCTTGTCAATGTATTTGGTACGCTTGAAGTGCTTAATCTTTCTTTTACTATCTCTAAATCTTCTTCTATATCAATTTCTTTATAGCTATAGTCATTATTGTCTATTACAGTAATTATTTTTTCAAAAGGATTTTCTATTTTTATTTTGTTAATTTTATTTTTTGCTGTTATTTTATGCTTCGTTGTTAATATATATAGATTTTTACATCTTGCTGTAAATAATTTGCTTCACAGTGCTAGTTCTATTCCGGATATTTTCCAATATAGAACTAATGATCTATCTATATTTTTATCATTAATGATACTGTATAATTAGCACTTATTGTAAACTTAAATTTTTGATATATCAAGTTTCCTTTTACTGCACTAATTACGCTTTTTTCTATAGGGTGTACAATTCTATCATCTGCTAAGTATATTTCTATAGGTGTATCTATTCCTTCTCTAAAGCAGGCTTTTATTAATATTTCTGTTCCTCCTAAATGTACATATTTTATTGGTGTTTTAGCTTTTATATCTTGTATTTCTTTGTTTATCATTCTTTTATTTATTATAGGTATATATGCTTTTCCTCTTGTGTATTTACAATCTATGATATGCTCTTTTTGACTAACTACATAATATTCTTCTTTTTGTCTTTTAAACAAATTTCTTAAAATAGGTATTTCTAGTACTTTTTCAACACTTAAATCTAATTCTTTTCCTTTTATTTGTTCAAATATCGTATTATCAAATATAATTTTCTGTTCTGATGATTCTTCATCTTGATATTCTTTCTTAGATATTATTTTTATTTCATTTTCAGACATTATATTTCTTCATCTGTTTCGTTATTATCTATGTTAATATTTTCTTCTTCATTCTCAGTTTCTATATCTGATACTTCATATATACTATCATTTTCACTTAATTCATAATCTATGTACTCTATTTGCATATATTTTTCATTGTCTATAATTAATTCTGCTATTTGTTTTCTTTTTGGATTTTTGGGTAATTTACAATCTTTAGCTATGTGTCCTATCTTTCCACAATTATAACAAGTACATTGGGATATTTTTCTTTTTGGTCTGTATGGTCTTTTTATTTTATGGTTTTTTACATAATACCTTCTTCTTGGTTGTTTATATTTATATATAGTTTTGTTTTTTCTATAATTTTTATATCTTTTAGATTTTTGTTTTTTAGTTGTGCATCCAAATTGTGGTGCCATTTTATTTTTGCAACATGATAAATTTTTATTTAATACTTTTTCCATTTTCAATTTTTCTTTTTGGTTTTCACATAGTTGTATGAACCATTGATTTAAAAATTTTATTCTAGATCCTAAAGTATCTACCATTCCTTCATTATTCCAATCCTTTATTACGTTTGTACTAAATGGTTCTGGTAATTTCGCATAATATTGTTTTCTTATTTCTTTTGCTTCGTCTAAATTGTATTTAGCTTTGTAATAATATTCTTTAAATGCGCAAGTATATTCTTCTAAGTAACACATTTTACATATAGCTAATTTTGTCATAAGTTGTCTATTTATTATTTTTTCTCTATTTTGTTCTCTTATATCTGTAGTCATACCTCCAAATTCATTTCTTATTGCTGATTCATATTTATCTAGTATATCAATATTTGTTGCTGATGCGGATCCATCCATTTTCTTATCATTCCTAAGTACTTCTAAACTTTTCGAGGGTAGATTTTCTATCCATAATTTTGTTGTTCCTACGAATGTTCTTTCTATGTATCTTGGTGTTTTCGCTGTTTCTATTTTGTTATCTATTAACTGTTTAGACATATTTCCTATCCATAATAATATTGCTTTATTTATATCTCATGACACAATCTAAATCTAAGAAATTGTATTGTTCATTTGTTGGTTTAGGTGTCCAATTTTTATTTAGTCTCTTGCTCCATATTGCATTATTTCTGTCTGATTGTTGATAGCTTTCTGTATAATAAGTTGGTGGTGTCCTCCTAGGACTGACTCTAGGACTATTTCTGGGACTATTATCTGGGGTTTTAACTCTTGACGTACTTGGTCTATTCATATCTCCTGTGTTTATTTCTAATTTTTTTTGTTTATTTATCTGTTCTAGAATTTCTGTATATGTTTCACTTATATCGCTTATTTCTGATTGTTGGTCATTTTCATTTCCATCTATTTCATTTACTTCAATATCTTCATTTAGATCTTCATTTAGTTTTTGTTCCATTTGTTTTATTTCATTTGTTAATTCTACCTCTTTATCTTTCTCTTTTTGTTTTTGTTTATTTTCATATAATAATTTTAACCTAGCTAATTCTTTTTCTAATTCACTTATTCTTGTATTTTTTATTTCTTCTAAATTTTGTACTTCTTGTTTTGCTTGTGTTTTTATTTTTTCAATTTCTCTCGATTTATCTATTTCTTCATTTTCTTTTGTTATTCTTACCATAGCTGTTAAACTATCTTCTAATTTTGCTGTTTCTTTTTCTAGCATTAAGTATAAGTTATTTCCTATTTTCTTGTATCTTCTTCCTAAATTTGAAAATACTATTTTTATTATCATTCCATCTTGGTTTTCATATGTTTTTTCATCTACTGCAAACTCTTCTTTGTTCATTATGATCTATGTATTATATTATGTTGTAATTCATATTCAAGACAATCTAATTCTAATTTTAACATGGATATATCTTTTCTTTGTGCTAGTATTGATTTATTACATACTCCTGCTAATATATTTTCTTCTAACCTTCTTTTTTTATGTTGTAATTCTTGTTCTTTTTCAATTATTTGTTCCATTATTTTTTCTATTAATTGTTGTTTATATTTTTCTTTGTTCATATTGTTTCTTCAAATAGCAAACATATTTGTATTCTCATTTTTGACATTATATTTATCAAATGATCTTTTTTATCATTATCTGTTTTGACTAGTTGTGATAATTGATATTCTATATATAAGGATTTTAATTTTTTCCATATTTTTCGTACTTTTTTGTCTATCTTAGTTTTTGTTATTTTAGTATTTTTATTTTTATTTATCATAACCTTTTATATAATATTTTAAAAAGCTTGCTTAATTTTTCTGGATATTTAATCTTTTTTAACCTGTAATTTCTACCATATCGCCTTAGCCAATGTTCAGTCATATTTAGTCTCCAATATCTAAATCATCATATAAATCATATATGTCAAAGTGAAGTTCATCTTCTATACTTTGTATAGTTAACTCAGTCCAACCTTGGGTTGTTATTTCTATTATTTCATATGTTAATAATTTGTTATAAATTTCTCTTTTTATATCAAGATAAGACTTTTTAATATATAGAATAATAATATCTTATAATCAACATCATCGTCTAATAGGTATGTTTCCATTTTTATTATTTTCATTTTTCACTAAAATTTTATTCCTTCCAACCTCTTAATAAATTATACTTGCTTATTATGCAAAAATAATGATTTAATAATCATCTCGTCTGGTCACTACTACAGCTTTCTTCTTTGGTTAGTTACCCTAACAGTGCCTCAACTTTGTTTACTCCCCTAAACGGCCTTCTTGCCTACTGGTTTCAACCTTAGGATGGCATAGTCTGGGCGTACTTATTCAAAGAATATTTCTGTAGCAAACTTTCTAAAGATGGTTATTATAACATTATTCAAACATGATAAACAATTATAATTAACAAGAGATTTTCAGGAATAAATTAATTTAGCTACTCATGAATATAAAATGGTATACCTGTTTTTGTAGAACTTCGGACATAGTTGATTTGTTTTCCATACTTATTTAATTAAATAGCTCTGATACCAATGGAGGGGTGGAAGCGAGAAATTGTAGAGAGAAGAGGAAGATGGAAGATTGATGATTTTATTTATGAGGGGAAACCCTCTATTTATACACAAAATTTACAGACTTTTGGCCAAAGATGGCCGACACATACTTTACACTTGGCCTTTTTATATTCGGCCGACACAAGAAAATAAAATACTTACTATTACTACTTTACATAATGGCCTCTTCTTTATTTATGGCCGACATACACACTATTTTCTTTATGACTTTTACAATTGGCTTTTTACAGCCGACACAACACGACAAAAATAAAAATTATTATTTTTTACATATAGCTGATATTCAGCCGACACAAAACATAAAAACACTGCATAAGCTAGATAGTGGAATCGTCCTCTAATAGTGAGGACCTACCCAGTAGGATGAATAAGAGATCCAAGCCTTCTTCAAGTCATTTCAAATCAATTCAATCACCGGAACATAAAATGTTGAAGAAATAAATTGGGTCAGCACTCCACTTTTACTAGGTATGATACCATATGTACACATACTATTAAAAAACATGCTAAGAAAAGGGACATTTCATAAAGTATGCACTTTTCATTTAAAAACATTATGCACTCACGATCAACAAGACTATACTAACTAATTTCATGTTCATTAAGTAAGAGGTAAGTTCATTACAAGAAAAACACCACAAAATATAGTCAAGTAAACATGTACAACATATAGTTAAAAACATATTCAAGTAACTCTATCAATAAGTCATTGTAAGACCTCAAAAATGACATTGGTGAACTAGAGCCGAAAATTTTGGTCATGATGGTTCAAGGTCTTCAATATGAATATTATTTGTTAATGAGTCCGTGTCTAAGAATTTAGGTGCATTGGAATTCAAACATCAAGGAACGACCAAGACGTTCGACGAACAAGTCACCTTTGTGCCTCATATGTGTTTCAATGTGTTTATATGTGATTCATTAGGTTTTAAAGTCTTTATAAGCATTACTGTGATGTATATACATAAAGTGCCGATTTTGGTAGAGTTTGTAGGTAAAACGTTCAAGAACGTCCATGACTTTCGAAATATGTGCCTTGAAACGACCTTGTATGTCTAAGCATGTTTTGTCAAGTTTTACGTGTTAGTTTTTGGTGAAATTCATGTGAAAGGTGTTATAATAATACACGATCATGCTTGGATTGTAAAATTCTAGGCAAAAATCCCCAGGGCACATCCAAGGGTCCTTGAGGAAGGTCCTGAAATTGGTGCCATGACTATCCTAGGTAGCCCGAAATGAAGGAGGCAATCGAGAACTCGTGGACCAATCGACGCTTCGTCGATAGGTGTAGTTGGTTGGGACTTTTTCTTTGTAGGTAAGAGACCCATGTATAGTCTCTGAACATAACGATGGAAGGACAGGATGGTCTGTTTATGGACAAATGATCCGTCGACTGCCTATCGTCAATGGGTTGTGTCCTACGAACAACTTCATTGTGAAGTGAGGGGTAAAGTTATAAACAATCACATTTCTTAATAAGAGTTTTGGCGGTTCCTTAAGGGTATTTTGGGTATTTTAAGTATGTACATAAGTATTAAACACTTAGAAGATTTCATTCATCCTAATAAAAAACCCAAATCCCTTAGATTACTTTCTACAACTCCATTTGAGTCAAAAGTCAAGGAAGGTCTTGGTGTGACAAATTGACTGAATATTCTTCATCAAAGTAAATAATTATCTTCATCAATGATTTATTTGTATCCTTTAAACTCTCTTCATCAAGGAGCCCAACTCTCAAGATGTTCTATAATGTTTTCAAAGTAAAATTGTCCAATTTCATAATTCTATCATGGGTTCTTGCATCAAATTTTTAACCGTTTACAATGGATTAAATTGCTATTGTATTTCTTATTTTAACCTACATTTTCTATGAACCCATGAACTGGATGAACCTTATTTTTGACTAAGTTATGAGTTACTTAATATCTACCTAATGTTGATCAATTATGGTGTAGATTTTTATGGGCTATCTGATGATGTAATAATTATAGTAATTTGATATCTAGGTTGTATTGGATTTATTAATATGTATTAATTTGAGATAGCTTCATGAATATTGTTATAATTATGTTGAATTGTTGGTCATGGCCATGGCTAAGGGCCTTGTGATATCGAATAGGGTTATTTGACATAGGATTGAGGTGTTAAGGATGATGTAGTTGTAAGCTACCCTATTTTGTTTATTTTACTATTGATTAGACTTCAATTATTTTGTTATTGGTATGGTCCACTAATGGTGGCGGTGTTATGTGTTTTACTCACAATTGATGTGGCCTTATCTGCGTTATTTTTAAGTAATGTAATTATCATGGACTTGTCGGTAAACTACTTTAAGTAATGTTGATATTTGTGTAGTTTATTATGTGAAGCATGTCAATATCTATATACACGTGAAATCATATATGTGTTCATCTATTAATACTAGTTAGGTGATCATGTTAGACTATAACTTTGACCTTGTCTGTACAGTCTTACGGTTGATGTATGTCATTCCTACTTGATTACATGAGTCTATGATGGTCATATTCATGATGTTATGATAATTTGTAGGAAGACTTAAAGATGATAATACTTACTTTTATGTGCTTCTAATTACTTACTTGTGTCCCTTACTTGATGTATATATAAATGTTAATATGTTATGCCTTTACTTAGTATGCTAAAGTCTCTTAGTCTTGAATGTATGAATGACCTGTGACCTTAAATGAAGTTAGGCGGGTATTTTATGTGAAACCTTCAACAAGTGGTAAGGTTATGAATGTTGAAGTCGTTAGCCATAATGGTATCCTTCAAAGTAAAGGCATGATGGACTTAAAGATAATTGATTTTAAACACATCATATTAAACCTTAGGAAAGTCATCATGATCTTCTTGTCTCCATTGTAAGGAAACCCTAACGGACCTATTTGGTAGGGTAAATGTAATTGGGTTATGAACTAGTTATGGATCCCTTTTATATGAAGCTTAAGTGTGAATTACTATATGCGAAAGAATGCTAGCACCAAGTGAGTAGGTTAAGGGAAGTAGTTCTAGTTAAAGAATGATACTATATTACAAATCATGCGCTTCATATTCTTTAACCATGTGCCTACATGGGATTTGTATAAGTTATACCATTGGCAAGTAGAACACCCTTATCGAAGTAGGTTAGAACTTTGAATTCCATGTCTTGCTATCGTGGTCCATATCGTTTATTGCCTATTATCATCATATGGAATACCTATTATCATTAGAGAAGTTCTACAAAGTTTTTGTGGTTGTATGGGACACTATATAGACATTGCACAATAGGCTTTGAAGGTGTTAGTAGGAGTTCCTAGGTCTTGTAAAAGACCATTACTTGAATGTCCTTTATGTGTTGAATGTCTCTTAAATGAACCAATGAAGATAATGATTATCAGAGAGTATGTTAATTGAATAATTACTTATCTAGATTAGTTAAGGGTTGTGTAGTTAAGGTGTGAAGGGGGCATAGGAATGGTCATTTCATATCTTACCTAGGTGAGTCTTAAGAATAACTCTAGTTAGGTAAATTGGTTGATTATGTGGAAGTGATCTAAAAATTAGGTAGTCTTAAGGATTACATAGGTAATATTGAATAGGTCAATCATAGAAGTTATCTTCTCGATTTACTTAAGTAGGTGTTTTGATAGCTCGTAGTATGAGAATTTCATATTATGTTATGTTGATATGTTTGATGTCTTGTAATTGTGCATGTCGTATTATAAGTATTCTTGAGGGTCATTTCAGTATGCTTAAGGAGGTTGTATGGGAGATCTATGTTTGTGTTGCATAACTGGGTCTTAGAATAGCTTTTAGTGAGAAAACTACACGTTATGAAGTTTTTAGAAGGAAGAAGAAGCCCTTCACTGCAACAGTAAATTCCTTCACTGTATAGTGAATATATTTTATTGTGAAGTTAGCTAAAAATTGGGTTAAGTCGTTTAAATGTTATCTTATGTGTGTCTAAATTTATAAATGTTGTCCTTATGATTTTATTATGAGTTTAAATGAAAAGATGCATTTTCTAATAAATGTACATTTTCATGATTTTGATGCATTATGCGATACTCAGTACATGTGGTTGTACTAATACATGCCTTTGTTTATCTCTATAGTTGTTTGTAGGTGAGGAGCATATGGGAAGGAAGAGTTGGACCATAGAATCGTTCAAGAGAAGTCAAAGTATGTCCTCATTTGATTCGAGGGCATAGATATCTTTTATGTTTCCATTTGAAGTTTTGTAATAGAGTAAGTATTGCTATATTAGTATTGTGTATGGGTCGTGTCCCATGTATTTTCGTGTCTTAAGTTTGATGAGATTAATATTTAGTATTTCCTACGACTTTATATGAAAGAGATTTTTAAAGACTATGTTATGTTCTGTGGAAAATTTTCATTTCTGCACTACTTTTCATTATGTATATGTGACAAATTATATGTAAGGGCTTTTTCGAGCCCCTAACTTCTACGGTGTAGTTTTTGGATGTGACTTTCATATTAGCAACAAGCATATATAATAGTACGTTTCAACATAATTAAAGGAAAATAAGTACCAATGAACCACTTTTAAATCAACAAGTGTAATGAACAAGACGAAGCCCCACAACCTTACTCAATCAAGTAACTCAACAAGAATTATGACTAACATCCTACTTCATATATCATAACATTTAAGAGTACATATTATCATACATGAACAATATTGACTAACACATATTCATAAGTGAAATTAACCAACATATAATATCAAGAATGTGCAAGTTCATCATATACATGCCATGTAAAATTATAAGCATTTTAAGACATAAGAACATCCTAGTAAGACTCCCTTCAAGGATGACTAGTGCAATGCTTAGGTAGAGCCCACACCCCTGCCTAGACTAAGCTAGACCCTTTAGGTTATCATAGTTAGGGTTAAGTTTTTTAGTTCATTTTGCCTTATGGGAACAACATTCCCTAACTGACGTAGACCACATTATATAATGAGGAATCTAGTGTCATGGTACCCTACACCAAAAGAAGGCGGACTACTTTCCAAGGTAGTAGAAAAACATAAACATAGAAACCACGCGGATCTACTAGCTAGTATTCCTTTGGGGGCAACATAGTTCATGAACTAGGAGATATATTTGGGACCCTCCTTATGCTACATGCATTGTAGTCTCCAATCTACAGTGTACCTTAGTTATCCTACCTTCCCAATGTGGTAAGGGACACTCCTTACTCTAGTTCACTCAGCGCTAAGCTAGAGTTCCTCTTTGAAATTTCTTTAAGACTTTATTATCAATGATAGCTTATTTTAGGTCATATGGTTTACCCCTTGTATAATATCATCATCATCATATATCAATAACAATTTGATGAGTATAAATCATTTTATTACAATTCATATAGCTGAGGTTAGGACATTAACATTTGTATATATTGATAAGACAAACTGGTAAATCATTCACCATCTTTATAACATTTACATCTTAAATAAAAACCTAACCATCATAGTCAAGACATTTCAATTCAATATAATACAACCTTATCAATCATAATACAAAGCATACTCCAATACAATATCATGAGTTATTTACAATTAACCACAGTTTGATGTAAAGGATAGGGATCGTAAGACTTACTAAGTATCTTTCACACTTCATTATCAAGGTCTTAACATAAAACCTCAAGTCATCCCAATATGGGTATGCATCATCATAAGTGAATAACCATCACAATAATAAGGGTAGAAGAATCACTACATCGCAACTCAATTCTACATTAAATATATTATATAAATTATAACCTAGATCATCGTCTAAAGAACTAGAAAGAAAGAATAAATATTACCCTAATTTATTCATGATTAGTGTAAAAACATCATCTAGTAACCACGTCAATTGAACGAATACAACCTAATTCATATCAAAATCAAAACCTATGGTTAAGGGTTAAGGGTTATCTTCAACAAACTAGACCAAACCATCAATATGTATCCTAATAAGGCTAAAATACATGTTAATATATTCATATTATCCAAAATAAGACATAAATAAATAAATTCATAACATTAATTTGGAGACTGGGAAAGACCCACATGAAAACTCAACTTTTGAAAATACATAGAAGGAACCCTTTGAAAAAAGAGGTCTCAAAATTGAATTAGATCCCATACCTTAATGTTTGATGAATATATGATGTTTAAATCGTATATATACAGCCCCCAAAACCCTCCCCTAGTTTTGTCTTAAATGGTGTCTTCTAATAGAATGAGAAAGAAGAGAGAATAGAGTGAGTTTTGTTTTGTGAGTTGTAATTAGTCTAATGGGGTTGGGGTCTTTATATGAGAGGTTAATTAACTTAATTAGACTTACCTTAATACCTAAATAACCAAAAAACACCTTAATTAATACTTAGTAAAACAAAATCTGCAGGAATTGTACCCTCACAGACGAGACACCGTCAATAGTCCCTCTGTGAGTCGATGACTACCCTCCTTTCCGTTCTTCCCATCGATTGTCTCTATCAGATACTATGAACAGGAGGCCCTCCAATGAAATGGATAAGTGTTTACTGATTGATGGAATCAACTCCCTATCGATCCACAAACGCCTCGTTGATGCTCTCTCGTGGGTGCACACTTCCAAGGCACTGTTTGACTCCACTTGCAAGGGTCCTCTTCAAGGGCCCTTGGTTGGTCCTTGGGTAGTCGTACCTTGACGTTTTGACTATGACTCAACTTAACCCCATTTTATACACCCTTTCACAAATTTTAATTTATTTCTGACTCCTCAAAAGCTAGTCAAATAGGCTAAAGAAGACGTACCTCCTCGAACTGGTTTCTAGATGTCATGGACGTTCTTGGAGGTTTTGGTTTCTAGACTTTCTAAATGACTTATATTAATTAAAATATATATTAAAACAATGTATAGACCTTATGACACCTAAATTAGGCTCTAAAGCACGTCATGAATTTTGGAACTGTTATATTATCCCCCCTATAGGATCAATTATCCCCAAATGACACAAAAAACATTTGAAGAAAGGAATAGACAACAATAAAAAACAACATCAACCACATCACTTATACAAGGAAATTCAAAACTTTCCACACCTAAGACTCAACATTACACTATGAGGAAAATCCTTCTCACAACAACAAGAGCTCAACATAGCATTTTTATCCGTCAATAATGTGAATTTTAAATAAACAACATGCCACATATTAATTCATAATGACTCACCAAATCTAAATGCAAAACGTAACTCAAATATAACCAAAGAGCAAAATTTCAAGTAAAAATTCATATTTTCACAGTAATTTACTGTTACAATTTAAAAAAACACTTTTTTTGTAAAACTTCACTAGAAATTGAAGAAATTTTATTTTAAGTAATTATTTTCATTTTTAGTAAGAACTACTCACCTTAGATATCAAATTACGGGACTTCATGTCGGCCTCGGCCTCCAATATTTCACCCTAAACTAGGTGATTCGTGCATAACACCTTTACGAAAGCCACCACTTTATACCTTAACTTCTTGACATTCCTATCAAGAATTTGAACCGTAAATTCCTCATAAGAGACGTTATACTTCACACCAAGACCTTTAATATGAATAATAGACTCGGGATCACTAAAATATAAAAAACATGATGAACCGAAGCCAATTCATTAGGAAGTTTCAATTCATAAGCAAAATTATCAACCACATAACGAGGACTCAACTTCTCTTTCTTGCAAAACCGAACAACCCATTTCATCTGCGAAAATTTCAAATACACTTTATCACCTTCTTAAAACTCCAAATCCCTACTCATATATTCGACATAAGACTTTTGCCGACTATAGGCCGTTTGCAACCGGTTCTTTATTGTAACGCAGCAAAACAAATTAAGGTGAAATAGAGACTCGTGAGTGTTTCTTGAGTTGATTTTATTTTAAAACGAGTTATATTAGTGTTTTTAGGAAGTGTGTGATGTTTGGTTAAGTTTCGTGGTAAAACGTTTGAGAACTTCCATGACGTTAAGAAGGTGTCCATTAGATAACGCTTGTGTGTCTTGATGTATTTGAGTGAGTTTTATGTGTTCGTTTACGTTGAAACTGATGTGGGATGCACCTATGACCTAGAATACATAGATTAGGGGTTAAACATCTGGGCATAACCCACCGTAGGACCCATAGGGGAAGATGATGTGGATAAAAACTGCAGAACACTGCTCAATCGATGAGGCAGTCTACTGGGCGTAGGCACATAGACGCCCCATCAAGTGGGAGAGTCGTTGCATACATAGTAGGAATTCCATCCCCTCCCTTGATTCATCCTGTGAATCCATAAAAGCTCAGCAGGATGGGCAGTCGACTCATCGACGCCTAGTAGTTTGGGTCGTCGATTGACTACTTCCAAAAGCTATTGAAGTTGCTGCCACCTTGGGGCATTTTGTGTAAATTCACCCCAAGTATTTTATAATCTTAGGTCAATATTTTTAGTGTTTTTAAGTTAATATTAAGTTATTTTTAATCCCTACACCTAGACAAGAGCCTCCACTTCAAATGTTCAAACTCCGTCTCTAAATAAAACTCTCTCAAAGTCACCATTGGAGCTAAGATTTAAAGAGGGCAAGAAGTTCTGGTTTGGCGTGTATATTTATAAAATATTGGTGGGTTTTCTTATCTTTGTGGTATGGTATCAATGCTTGAACCCTCTTCCATTAAAGGAGTCATTTCCAAAAGGTTTCTAAAGTTCATTCCATCTTTGATTTTTAGTATGGTTCTTCTTGTAAAGTTGTTATAATGATTTAACTATGTTTATTTTTGTATTAATTTATGATCTTAATGGTAAAAACCTAATGCAATTTTTTTATGCATATTTAAAACTTTTAGCTTAAGAAATGGATTAAATGAGAATGTTTCGGTAAGGTAGGAACTTCTGTTTTCTTATGTTGTTATTATTGTTTATCTACTGTCCTAAGGGCCTTATTATGATGAAATATTGAGAAATTTATTATCGCGTATGATGACCTTGTTAAATGGTGAGTTTCCTATATTGTGTAGTTCTTGTTAAAAATTGCTCTTGAGTGGTATGGTCCACTTTCTTGGTGGCGATGATTATTTGATGAACTTGATATTATATAGTATTTTTTGTGAGTGGTGCATTGAAGTCCTAGTAGATGAAATAAGGTGATATTGAAGATAAGTCTTGTCTTGTAATTTGAGAAACTGAATAGCATGTTTGGCTTAGATTATACCTGAGTGAAGTATAAGACTTTGTGAAGTATGTAATGTGTGCAAATGGATAAATGTAAGTCTAAAGAATGCATATAAGCTAATGTAAATTAAATAATGCTTAAATGTAAAATGTGCTCACAAGTACACACACACACACACTTAATGAATGTATTAATTTAAATTCAGTGAGGAGTTTTGCGGTGAACACTCTTCATGAGTTTAGATGAAGTGTTTAGTAGCAACCTCACTATATCCTTAGAGATTTCTAAGATAGGTCGGAGGATGAATGCCCTTCGAGAGTTGAGATGTGTTTTTCACTATTTATCCTTAACCTATAGTTTAAAGTGGTTAGAATCCGTGGGGGTTATGTATAGCACCCAGAGGATATGAAGAAAAGGTGGTTATACTTCGTTAGTTTGGATGTTGTGTTCATTTGTACCTTTTGAGATGAGTACTCCTCATTGGTAGAGAATGAGTGACTTAGTGGTAATATCCTCATCTCTTAAATATGTGCCCGCATAGGTAATAATTATTGGGAATGCCATGTAATAGCTAAAAAGACAAACCTTACGCTAGGACGGTGAGTATCCCTCATCTGATTGGAATTAATGTGGGGATTTCATGTCTAGCTCTCATGGTCTATGTAGGTTAAGATAACCCTCCACAAAAGAATTGATTGAACTAAGTATTCTAAAAGAACGTGCTACTTAGGGTAGGCGGTGGTATGGGACGCTATCTCCATAATCACTAAGTTGTACCTTTCCAAAGGGAAGACTGGTGCAAAACCTTCTTATTAATGAATGTGCTACTTTGGGTTGGTTGTGGTTTGATATGATATCTACTCATTGCACTATGTAGGCATTCTGAAAGGAAAGACTTTGATGGTTTGTTGGGTGTCCTTTTAATGTCTTGCCCTTGAGTGAGGGGCTTGTTCTCCCAAGGTGAATAAGACGAAAGGGGTACTCTTGAGGATTGATTTTGTGCGTAATTAAGGATTCATATGTATACTTTTTTCATGTATTACCTTAGTAAGTCTTAGGAAAATCTAGAGGTGGGGAAACTCCTACATAAATGAGTTCACTTTCTCTTCGCTTGGCCTTGGAAGTTCACTAATTTAGAATAGTATATTTCATTGTAAATGCTTTAAATAATTTAGTTTGATGGTTTGAAATAGTTCACTTTAAGGGTAATTTGATTTAAATAGAAGGTTTATAAAGTTTAGTGTAAATTTTTTCTTTTGCTTAAAATTATGGAAATTCTTCTCGAAGTGTTCAGTGATTATTCTAGTGGTGTTTTACCTTTATTTTCTTGAATGTTTTACTTAAATTTCATGTAATGTTATTTTACAAAAATGTCCCATTTCGCATGTTATTGCATATACCATACTTTGAAAATTATTTGTATTAACCCCATATTTTTATATACTTAAAACTATAGGTTGAAGGCTTTTTGGAAGATCCAAAGGTGAAGTTTGGGAAATTCACATTCTAAAGAATTGGTATGTCCTCATATATTCCAGGATATAGTCGATTGCTTGCTAGTTCTATTATTATGAATTATTATGTATTTCTCTTTTGAATATAAACTCCCGTGTCCTTAAGATATTATGTCCTGTCTTAAGTTTGGCTTGTTTATAATGAGATTTCCTAAGTATTTATGAAAGATATCCTTTTAATTAATCTATTCGTGAAAAACTTTGAATTCCGCACTACTTTTCATCCCTTATGTAATGAACAATAGTTAAATGGATTGTACCGAACCCCAAAAGGTCAAGTATGCCTTGACAAGATTCGAGGATTCACCTAACTTCTATGGGGTGCTTTCGGCTCGTGACAGACTTTGTATAAGAGCATAAGGTTATGAGAAATAGTTTAGGTTCTTTATATCTCATAGGCCACATCTAGTAGTATCTTGGTCATTGGTGTGAGTCATGACACATCATGGATAAGAGGCTACAGGATGATAGAAGTTTAACTTTCTTCTCTATTCTAATGTCGTGCCTTAGATTTGAGTCGTATAATGTGTTTTTTCTTAACCTCTTCTCTTTGTCTTTATAGGGCATGGAAACAAGGAGATTAACCGCTAGAATGTATGATGGAGGTGTATCTAATAAGATGATACCTCCTTCTGTTGAGCGAGTTCATATTGTTGGTCTAGAGGAATAGAATGAGTAGGTTCCCCTTCAAGAACCTTAAGCGCCTCCGGAACACCAAGAGCCTCAAGTGCTTCCTACTCCTCAAGGTTCGTTTGTTGAGGGGGATATGACCAATTCGGAGTTGAGGGATTACCTAATGAACTTGGACCAAGTCATGAAATATTGTGATATTGAAGATAAATCTTTTCTTATGTTTTGTGAAGTTGGATAGCATGTTTGGCTTAGATTATTCCTAAGCAAAGTATATCACTTTGTGAGGTATGTTAAGTGTCTAAATCGAGAAATCAAAATTTAAATCATGCAAAGAAGCTAATGTAAATGTAATGGTGCTTAAATGTATGATTTGCTCACCACTACACAAACACACTTAATGAAAGTATGAAGTTAAATGAGTAAATAGAGGAGTTTTGAGGTGAACACTCTTCTTTAGTTGAGATGAAGTGTTTAGTAGAAACCTCACTATATCCTAAGAGCCTTATAAGATAGGTCGGAGGATGAATGCCCTTCGAGAGTAGAATTATGGTATTCACTATCTATCCTTAACCTATAGTTTAAACTCCTTAGAATTTGTAAAGGTTATGTCTAGCACCGAGAGGATATGAGGAAGAGGTGGTTACACTTAGTTAGTTGAGATGTTGTATTCCAATGTACCTCTTAAGATAAGTATTCCTCGTTAGTCCAAAATAAGTTACTTACTAGAAATCTCCTTATCCTTTTACTATGTGCCCGCATAGGTAATAGCTATTGGGAAAACCATGTAAAAGCTAAAAAGAATAACCTTAATCTGGGAAACTGAGGATCCCTCATCCGATTGGGGTTAATGTTGGGATTTTATATCTAGCTCTCATTGTCTATGTCAGTTAAAATAACCCTCCACAAAAGAATTGATTCAACTAAGTATTCTTAAAGAACGTGCTACTTAGGGTAGGCGGTGGTATGGGACGTTATCTCCATAATGCACCAGGTAGTACCTTTCGAAAGGGAAGACTGGTGCCAAACCTTCTAAAAGAATGTGTTACTTCGGGTAGGTTGTGGTTTGAGATGATATCTACTAATTGCACTAAGTAGGAATTCCGAAAGGAAAGACTATGGTGGTTTGTTGGGTGTCCTTTTAAAAATTTTCCCTTTAGTGAGGGGCTTGTTCTCCCAAGGTGAATAAGCTGAAAGGGGTAGTCTTGAGGGTTGCTTTTGTGCATATTGAAGGAGGCAGATGCATATTTTCTTCATGTATTACCATAGTGAGTCTTAAGAATATCTCGAGGTAGGGAAACTCCTACAGAAATGATTTCACTTTCTCTTCGGTTGGCCTTGTAAGTTGACTCATTTAGAATAGTATAATTCATTGTAAATGCTTTAAAAAATTCATTGTGATGGTTCGAAATTGTTCACTTCAAGGGTCATTTCATTTCAATGTATGGTTTGGAATGTTTAGTGTAAATTTTTTCTTCTGCTTAAAATTATGGAAATTCTTCTCTAAGTGTCCAGTGATGATTCTAGTGGTGTTTTATCCTTATTTTCTTGAATATTTTATTTAAATTGCATGTAATGTTATTTTACAAAAATATCCCATTTCGCATGTTTTTGCATATACCATACTTAGAAAATTATTTGTATTAACCCCATATTTTTCTATACTTAAAACTATAGGTTGAACGCTTTTGGGAAGATCGTAAGGTGAAGTTTTGGAAATTCACTTTCTAAAGAATTGGTATGTCCTCATATATTCCAGGATATAGTCGATTGCTTCCTAGTTTTATTATTATGACTTATTATGTATTTCTATTTTGAATATAAAGGCCTGTGTCCTTAAGATATTATGTCGTGTCTTAAGTTTGGCTTGTGATAATGAGATTTCCTAAGTATTTATGAAAGATACCCTTTTAATTAATCTATTCGTGAATAGTTTTGAATTCCGCACTACTTTTCATGCCTTATATATTGAATAATAGTTAAAGGGCTTGTACGAAACACCCAAAAATCAAGTATACATTGACAAGATTCGAGAATTTTCCCTAACTTCTATGGGGTTCTTTAAGTTTGTGGCAGACTTGGTATCAGAGCATAAAGTTATGAGAAATAGTTTAGGTCTTAATATATCATAGGCCACATCTAGTAGTATCTTTGTAATTGGTGTCAGTCGTGACACATCCATGGATAAGAGGCTATAGAATGATAGAAGATTCCGTTTCTTCTCTATCTAATGTCGTGCGTTATAGTTGAGTCATATAATGTGTTTTTTCTTAACCTCTTCTGTTTGTCTTTATAGGGAATGAATACAAGGAAATTAACTGCTAGAAGGTAAGAGGGGGTGTATCTAATGGGATGATACCTCCCTGTGTTGACCAAGGTAAAAGGGGGTGTATCTAGAGGAATAGAATGAGTAGCTTCCCATTCAAGAACCTCAAGTGCCTCAGGAAGCCCAAGAGCCTGAAGTGCTTCCTATTCCTCAAGGTCCGGTTGTTGAGGGTGATATGACTAATGCAGAGTTGAGGGATTCTCTAATGAACTTGACCCATTTCATGAAATATGGTGATATTAAAGATAAGTCTTGTCTTATAATTTGTGAAGCTGGATAGCATGTTTGCCTTAGATTATGCCTAAGCAAAGTATATAACTCTGTGAAGTATGTTAAGTGTCTAAATTCAGAAATTTAGGTTTAAAGCATGCAAAGAAGCTAATGTAAATTAGATGATGCTTAAATGTAAGATTTGCTCACAACTACACAAACACATTTAATGAATGTATGAAGTTAATATGCGTAAATAGAGGAGTTTTGAGGTGAACACTCTACTTGAGTTGAGATGAAGTGTTTAGTAATGACCGCACTATATCCTAAGAGCTTTATAATATAGGTCGGAGGATGAATGCCCATTGAGAGTAGAGATATGGTTTTCACTAGCTATCCTTAACCTATAGTTTAAAGTCTTTATAATTTGTAAAGTTTATGTCTAGCACCGAGAAGATATGAGGAAGAGGTGGTTACACTTTGTTACTTGAGATGTTGTATTCCAATGTACCTCTTGAGATAAGTATTCCTCGTTAGTCAAAAATAAGTTACTTACTACAAATATCCTTACCTTTTACTATGTGCCCGTATAGGAAATAACTATTGGGAAAGCCATGTAAAAGCTAAAAAGAATAACCTTACTCTTAGAAAGTGAGGATCCCTCATCCGATTGGGGTTAATGTGTGGATTTCTTGTGTAGCTCTCATGGTCTATGTTGGTTAAGGTAACCCTCCACAAAAGAATTGATTGAACTAAGTATTCTAAAAGAACGTGCTACTTAGGGTAGGCGGTGATATGGGACGCTATCTCCAAAATGCACTTGCTAGTACCTTTCGAATGGGAAGACTGGTGCCAAACCTTCTTTAAGAATGTGCTCCTTCGGGTAGGTTGTTGTTTGAGATGATACCTACTCATTGCACTAAGTAGGGATTCCGAAAGGGAAGACTTTGGTGGTTTGTTGGGTGTCCTTTTAATGTCTTACCATTGAGTGAGGGGCTTGTTCTCCCAAGGTGAATAAGCCGAAAGGGGTAGTGTTGAGGATTACTTTTGTGCGTATTGAAGGAGGCATATGCATACTTTATTCATGTATTACCTTAGTGTGTCTTAAGAATATATCGAGGTAGGGAAACTCTTACCGAAATGAGTTCACATTCTCTTCGCTTGGCCTTGGAAGTTCACTCTTTTAGAATAGTATAATTCACTGTAAATGCTTTA
Organism: Solanum arcanum; assembly: GCA_027789145.1. Taxonomy (NCBI): domain Eukaryota; kingdom Viridiplantae; phylum Streptophyta; class Magnoliopsida; order Solanales; family Solanaceae; genus Solanum; species Solanum arcanum. The sequence goes on from CM050943.1 coordinate 36,147,588, forward strand.
AATAATTCATTGTGATGGTTCGAAATAGTTCACTTTAAGGGTCATTTCATTTCAATGTACGGTTTGGAAAGTTTAGTGTAAGTTTTTTCTTCTGCTTAAAATTATGGAAATTCTTCTCTAATTGTTCAGTGATGATTCTAGTGGTGTTTTACCCTTATTTTCTTGAATGTTTTACTTAACTTGCATGAAATGTTATTTTACAAAAATGTCCCATTTCGCATGTATTTGCATATACCATAATTAGTATATTATTTGTATTAACCCTATACTTTTCTATACTAAAAAGTGTAGTTTAAAGGCTTTTTAGAAGATTCAAAGGCGAAGCTTGGGAAATTCACTCTTTCAAGAATTGGTAGGTCCGCATATATTCGAGGACATAGTCTACTGCCTCCTAGTTTTATTATTAAGACTTATTATGTATTTCTCTTTTCAATGTAAAGGGTCGTGTCTCTAAGATATTATGTCGTGTCTTATGTTTGGCTTGTGATAATGAGATTACTTAAATATTAATGAAAAATTTCTTTTTTTTTCAATCTATTCGTGAAAAGTTTTAAATTCCGCACCACTTTTCATGTTTTATGTAATGAACCTTTGTTAAAGGGCTTGTACAAGACCCCAAAGGGTAAATTAGGTCTTGCCACGATTCGAGGGTTCTCCCTAACTTCTAGGGGGGTGCATTAGGGTTGTGACACTTATGATAAGTACTTTCTCCAAAGTCCTATAAATCAAACAAGGACAATAAACCAAAGGCTCACCCTATTCAAACCATCTAATAGGAGACATAAACCTCCTACCATAGATGGCTTCATAGGGAGCCATGGAGATGGATTGATGAAAACTATTAATAAAAGCAAACTTCACCTAAGGAAGACGCTTATCCCAATTTCCCTTGAAATGAATTATACAATACCTAAGCATATCCTCAAGGGTTTGAATAGTATGCTCTGCTTGACCATCCGTTTGGGGATGAAAAACTGTACTTAGCTTCACCGTAGTACCCAACCCTTCTTGGATAGGACTCCATAACCTAGCTGTGAACTGTGAACCATGATCAAATATGACGGATACAAGGCTACCATGGCGACATACAATCTCATCTATGAAGATCCTAGCATAATCCTTCGCCGGATATGTAGACTAGACGGGAATAATGTGAGTGGACTTGGTAAACCTATCCATAACCACCCAAATTGAGTCATATTGACTTTGAGTCAAAGGTAAACCAGTACAAAATCCATATTGTTGTCTTCCAACTTCCAAGTTGGAACTTAGACTTTTTGTAGTACGCCACCCGTCATTTGATGTTCGACTTTCACTAATTGGCAATTTGGACACTTAGGAACAAAATCCGTTAGGTCCTTCTTCAAACCTCACAACAAAAATACTTCCCTTACATTAGGTATGATTTTGTCGAACTCGGGTTGATGGAATAGCAGGACCCATGGCTTCCTTATGGATACGGTTCCTCAACCCATATACCTTTGGAACACACAATCTTCTTTGGTGTCTAAAAACATCATCACCTCTAAGGAGAATGCCTCATTAAGCTTGCGAAGGACCAATTCCTTTAACTCCATCAATGATTTATGAAGGTGTTGTTTGTACTTCACCTCTACTACTAGTAATGAGTCAGAGTTATGATGTACCCTGAAACCACCCTTCGCAGAATCTTACAACCTCACGTCCAATCTAGACAACTATGAACATAGATAACTAGGTCTTTATAGGGATCATCTATGTGAGACAAAGTACCCATAGTCATATGACTTAGAGCATCCGCAACTACCCATAATCTATCAACAATTCTAACAACCTTCTTTGTTGGAGATTAAGCTCCTTTTGAGTAAACACATATTGGAGACTCTTGTGGTTGGTATACACATCAACATGGATGTCATAAAAGTAATGCCTCAATATTTTCAAGGCAAATACAAAATCCACTAACTTAAGGTCATGGGTTGGATAGTTTCTTTCATGCACAGTAAGTTTCCTAGATGAATAGGCTATTACCTTCCCATGTTGCATAAGAACACACCCTAACCTTACTCGGGATATGTCATAATACACATCGAAACCCATTGTACCCTTCGGTAAGGTCAACATCAAAGCGGAAGTAAGCGAATCTTTTATGATTTTGAAGCTTCTATCACATGCCTCCGACCACTCAAATTTATTACACCAAAGGTGAGGACATAGATTAAAAACCATATATTAATCTCCTATAATAACCGCTAAAGGCAAGAAACTCCTATTTTTGTTGGATTCAATGGTCTAGGCCAATTTTCACCGCCTCCGTTTTGTTTGTATAAACCTCAACTCCCTCATTTGAGATGATATGACCATGAAATGCCACCGAACTCAACAAAAACTCACATTTCCTATACTTGGACAATAATTGATTCTCCTTAAGCACTTGAAACACCTCCCTTAAATGGTTAGTGTGATCTCCCTCATTTTTTCGAATATACCAAGATGTCATCAATAAAGACAATAACAATTGTATCGAGATAACTTTATGGCACTCTATTCATGAGATCCATAAATGCCCTGGGAATTTGTGAGACCAAATGGCATTACTAAGAACTCATAATGACCATATCTAGTCCAAAATTTCATCATTGTTATATCCTAACCCCTCACTCTATGTTGGTGATACCCCGATCTCAAAACAATCCTAGAAAAGTAGCTTACCCCTTGGAGTTGATCAAACAAGAGATCAATCTTAGGGAGAGGATACTTGTTCTTAATTGTGACTTTATTGTGTTGGCGGTAATCTATACATATCCTAAGAGACCCATCTTTCTTCTTCATAAATAGAACAAGAGCACCCTATGGAGAAATACTAGGTATAATGAATTGTTTTTCCAGTGAGTCGTTGAGTTGAGCCTTCAACTCTTTCAATTCGGCCGGAGCCATCCGACAGGGAGGACTTGAAATGTGATTTGTATCCGGTAACAAGTAGAATACAAAAATCTATTTCTCGTTGGAGAGGAATACAAGGAAGATTATTAGGAAATACCTCCGGAAATTAACTCAGTATGGGGATCGACTAAATAGGAGGAATTTCAGAGTCAAAATCTTGGACTCTAACTATATGGTATAAACACCCTTTGGAGATCATTTTGCATGATTCCAAACATGAGATGAAATGCCCTGTAGGAATAGAATTTCCCTCTTGCACTCTATAACGGACTCATTAGGAATGTTAAACTTCATCACCCTCGTTCTACAATCAATAAAGGCAATGAAAGCATGCAACCAATCCATACCCAAAATGACATCAAAATAAAGAATATCAAGTTCTACTAGTACAACATTAGAAAATTTATTGCGAAAAAATATTGGAAAATTCTTGTACCCCATTTTTGGAACAACCGACTCACCCACCGGTGTAGACACTATAAAAGGTTAATCCAAAATATCGGGCAAAATGTAAAATTTTTTAGCTATTAGAGGACTAAAAAATGATAAAGTAGCACCAGGATCAAGTAAGGCATTTACATCGATATAGAGGACTTTCAACAAATCGGTCATTACGTCGGGATAAGTCTCTTTCTCACCCCTAGAGATGAGAGCATAGAAGAGATTCTTCTTTGGAGCCTCATTTGAACCACTTGCTTGAGCTTTGCCAATACCCTTGTCTTGCAACCTCACATTAGGAAACTAACCTTGTGCCCACTTTTACCACAACCAAAATAATTGTCCGTCCCCTTAATACAATCACCATAATATTTTTTGCAAAACTTTCTACAAGTTGTCTTCTCGTTTGGTGAACTGCCCTTTCCTTTTTAGGCTTAGGGTTACACACCATATAACAATTAGCGTTAGGGAACTTGGAAGGAACTTTACTAGAAACCTGCTTCTTAAATTTAGGCTTCGCTTGTATCTCATGCCTATTCTTTTTAATAACTACTATCAAAAGATCTTTCTCTCTTAACATCGCTATGCTTCCTCTTATCCGTTGCCTCCTCAACTTGTTGGGCAGGCACCATAAGACGGGAAATTTTAATGTTGTCATGAAGCATAGCTGAATAAAAGTCCTCTTGGAAATCATCACACAAACTAGTTAGAAAGCGGCTCATTTCATCTCTAGGATCGGAAATCAAAGAAGGATCTTATTTTGACAATTTAGTAAATATCAGTGAGTATTCATAAACACTCATACCTCCTTCGAGAGGGTTGATGAAATCCATCATTTTAGCTTCCCTCTTCTCCCTATGAAAGAACCAATTAAGAAAATATTTCTTGAATACTTCCCAAGTCATGGGTCCACCTCTTACAGGCCTATTGTCCCTCCATTTACCATACTACGCTTGAGCCACATCCTTGAGTTGATTGGTTCCTAACTCGACCTTGTAACTAGTAGACAACCTCATATCATAGAGGGTCTTTTAGATTTCATCGATCATCTCTTTGGGGTCCTCTTAATATTTGGACCCATAAATGTTACAAGGACTCATCCAAGTGAAATCCCTTAGACGGGAGGTCATGGTGGAAATTTGTTGATGATCTTGGGGTATAACCTCCTTATTATCTTAGGTCGTCATGGCTTGGGCTTATGTAGTGGTGGGTTGTGCTTGGGTAGTAATGTCTTGAGTCATTTGAAAGAGAGCGGCCCTTATGTTCTCATACATCAAAGTAGTAGGATTCACTGAGGCTTGGACATCATTCACATCTTCCTCAAGACGAGGAACTTAATTACCACGGGATGAACTCCCGAATTGGCAATCTCTTCTTCAAGTCTTCATGCTGCATTCCTTCGACTATTCTTTTCCGTCTAATAACAAGATTAAGATTAGATGCAAAAGCACATAAGATAATACTCCAATGAAATGAGAATGGACTTCCAAGAAAGTGATTGTTTCCTAGGCATCTTGTAGGTTCCTATCCATAAGTGTGGCATTCTTCACAATTATGAATACGAAGTTAAATAGACGTGGTTGAGAGAGACATTGACTCGAACATAATTCAATCTCATGCTCTGATATCAATATTTTCACATCCTAGTTTACCCTTGTCACAACCATAAAAATGATTATGCTAATTAATATTTAACATATGTTGAATCCCTACATTAGACTGGGTTCACACGAATTGGTGCGCGTAGAACAAGACCTATGAATCTCTGCAACATCCACACAAACTAACTTGGTGAGTCATTTGAGCTAGGAAAGGTTGGGTCCATCCAAGTAGGGCACTCGAATATGATGATTTACCCGGATGAGTTTTAACTGGACTTAAAAATGGGTAATATTAAGTTTGGAGGTTCTAGCGGTAAAATGGTTTTTTCAAAGATAAGGTAGTATTGTAATTAACCTAATTAATTAATTAATTAATATGGATAAGGGGAAATTTGAGTAGAGGTGGACGAAATTCACCCTTTAAGAAAAATCTTGGTCAACTGGGGTTCGAGCCTTGGTGGAAGCAATGATTTAGTTGATTTATTGTATTTAGTGAATTGGTTAAAATAATTAATATATATTTTGTGTATTTAATTAAAGGAAAATTACATTTTTAATAAAATAATAATAATAATAAATAATAGGGTGTAGTAGTTTGACTAAGTCTCCACCTAGCTCTCCTAATCCTAATCCTCTCATTCTCACGTCTTTCACTCTCATTATAACATTTTTCATCAGCAAAAGAACTGAAAATGTTAGTTCTTCACTCTTGAATAACATACACACAAAAATTCAAATGTAAAGCTAAGCTAAAAATAAAAATCAACAATATTCTTCTCGACGGATCCGGTTTAAGATTTTGGTGGTGAGGTAGTGGTGTCGTGTGAATAGGAATATTGAAACAAGTGTTAAACGACATTAAGGTATGGGTTTTCTTCTGTGTTGTCACCTTTCAAAAGAGACCCTCATGGTTTAGTTTAATAGCAATATAAAAACTAAGATTGTCGTCGTTGAATGCCCCCTGTAATTAGATGCTTTGAAAGATTCAAGTATGTGTTGGTATGACTTATAATAATTGATTTTAGTTCTAGTTGTGATTATGTGTTGATTGTTTATCCGTAAATCATTTAATGGATGAAAAATATATTCTAGAAAAGTGTATTATATTTGCTATTTTGAGCATATGTGTGCTATAAATTTATTATGTTTGCTACCTGAAATTTGTATGTTAAAATTTTATGTTTCGCGTGTATAATAATGTAAAAACTGTGATGTTAAAATTATGTTTAACTGGATGACTAAATATCACTCAAAATACTACGAAAATCAATACCAGGATGAGAGAACAATGGATTGGAAGAGACCTAATTTCTAGCTTGCTAAAACTTGGTTGTCGTGGCAAACGATATGAAAAATTAACTACGTTTTAAATTTTTTTACAAAATGTGTGGTCAATGGGGATTTAACTTATGACTTTACCAAATGTAAACTACATAAAAATTTCATGATAAAAAGGAGAGGAAAAATAAATGTGGAGAGTGGGGATTGAACCCACGACCTCTTTAATGGATGTGAGAGTGAGGAGAAAAATAAATGTGAAGAGTGGAGATTAAACCCCCAACCCCTTGAATAGGTGAGAAAGCTAAGAGATAAGTTACGATAAAAAGCATGAGCTTGTGGGGGATTTATCCCACAATCTCCTTGCCATAAATGAAAAGAGAGAAGAGGAAAAAAAAAGGAAACATTGTGGGAGTAATGGGGATCGAACTAGGGTCCCCGAAATCGGAAAAGTGCAATCATCAACTTTTATATAAGATTAGGTGTTGCTCAAGGGATTCAAAATCTGTTTCCCGTGCCCAATTCCGTATTAATACATAAGTCATACGTGAACAAATATGTATTGATGTTACCTCCAATGATCGAAATCAATATCTTGGCATATATACAAGATGCATAAGTCTTATACCACATAATCTTGGGTAAGTATGAGTCACTTAGACGAATTATAAATTAAGCCTCATGGCTTGTACATATGGATCCATATGTCCAGCCTACGTCCAAAAGTAAGCGAACCAAAGATGGACGTAATGATATAATTTTTCATTTTTTTTCTTTTTTTCTTTTAGAGAGCATTATATGTGCTCCCTTTCAAGGGCATATGTGATGGTAGAAGTGAAATTTCAGCTTCTGCATTTCGATTAATTGAATCTGCCGCCCCTGGTATTATTTCGCGTCGTTCCGTTTATTAGCTTCTTCAAACTGGACTTATTGCTATTGATTCGATGATCCCTACAGGACGTGGTCAACGAGAATTGATTATTGGGGACAGACAGGTACTTTACATCAGTCCCAGTACTGAAAGACGTGACTTCAGGAGTGGATTTCGGAAGGAAAGACTTCGTTTACTTCCTGCAAATTGCTCATGTAAGAACTAGTAGAAAGAAAGGGGAGTTCCGCCACTTGAATATAAGGAAAGGAATTTGGAAAAAAAAAGAAGAAGAAATGGCACGAGAAATGGACTCACTCTACAAATAATTGTGTAAATTTCAGTAATCTGATAGAAGATTACTTGGACAAATGTCAAACATACTTAAAGGCCAAGTGTATTGGCATATGAAAAAATGAACATTCACGTAAGGGGTGTTTAGAATGATGTAAAGTCAAATCTTAAGCATACTTTCAAAAGAAATTGCTTAGAATGAATTCATAGTTAATATGTAAAGAAAAGAGTGACTAAATGCCAATAGGTTAGTGCAAGTGAGACAATCTAAATCTACGCCTAAAATCAATGTCACTAAATGAAATGACTAAGAGAGTATATATAAACTAAATGATGAACAAGCAATGAAAGAGTGGCTACATGAGGATAGGCTAGTACAGGTGAGACAAGTTATATCTACGCCTAGAATAATTGTCCCTCAATGTAAACTCCAAGAGAGCATATGTATGTTATACGATGAAAAAATCATGAAAGGTTAGTAAAGATGAAACAAAAAGATGTTAAGAGAGAATAGGGCGGCACCATAATATGAGGCTAGTGCAAGTGAGATAAGTTATACCTAAGCCAAATATAAGGTCACCAAAAGTACTCACCTAAGAGATTGATGAAAATTAAAAGGGAAGTCTCAATTACACTCTATATGTCAATGTAAGCACAATCTACACTTAATACGTCATGATGATATGAGAAATCATCTAATGAGATATGATGCCTCATGCTATAATCCAACTTGTATGATGTATTAGATAAATGTAATGTAACTTTGTACTAAGCACCGATAGGCTAGCTATGAGTCGCTATTCCTTATTTTGGGAAAGCAGAGGTTCGAGTAATTATCATGAGATTAGAATGTCTGTCCAGGCGGGTATGGTCTCATTATATCTCCTAGCCTTTGAACTCATACTCGCAATTTAAGGTTTTAGCAGGGTTCGAGTATAACCGCTAGCATGTTTTGGTAAACATTGGTCGATAGTTCCACCTCTTTTCGGTGTGTGGTTAACCATTGGATTTCATGATTATCACACGATCTATTTCACGAAGGTTAATATTCCCAAAGATAGAATGAGTCCAGCCTCAAATATTTCACATAATGAAATGAACGAGACCAAAGGTATTAGGATAGGATAATTAAGAGTTGAGCTAGACTTAAGTAATGACACTAGGTTATTCTTGGTCATTGCATAACGAATCTGATGAAAGTCTTAAACTAAATCCTAGGTATAGCTGGTCTTTACACTAGTATATGAATTAATGATAATGAAGTACGTATGAATGAAGCAGACTCTGTTTTTGCTAAAGGAGTCTCCCTCGTGAGGTGCTATATGTTGAGCCCCCATTTTGGGATGTCTTAATGTAAAGTCCACAATTCCATGGTCTCATGGCATGTGAAGGAATGGTATGAACTATATGATATGATATATGAAATATTTTATGTGCTATTTGCAAAATGATATGTATGATAATATATGTTACTCACATAGCATGACTTTCCTAATTCGATTTGGCAAGTCCACTTACTTAATCATGCATGTCCTTGGTTTGGGCTTGCATAAAACCATACTTAGTATAAGTGTGTACTAATACCATACAACTCTCTAGTTTTATGTGTGGGTGCAGGTTGACGCTAGAACTTATGAATCAACGCTGAAGTTACCGGAACGTGGAGCTTTCATATGGATTTGCTAGGCCCTCATGCCTTAGAGGATGCTTACTATTTTATTTTATAATATCACGTAGACATTAGCTAGTAGAGTATGTTCCACCAGTGTTTCTTTACCTATTATTTCCATTTATTGTGTTGGTGCCATTTTGGCAACTCTATATTTTATTAAAATATTGACTAGCCTTTCATTTGATTATCTTCGTATTAGATGGTTGTTGTGAACACTTATGAGTTTATTTAGATAGTCTTAAACAAATCAATGTTTCTCACTATAAAGTCTAATTAAACAAAAATTATAAATTTTACGCTAAATATTAACGTAGGTGAAGTAACAATGACATGTGTAGGCTAGTCTGCGACCTCTAAGAGGTCAACGATGCCAGTATCGTATGGGTTCTAGGCTCCGGCCGTGACAACCCCCTAGATGTAACCGGCGTAGTCATCCTCTTTGATGACTAACACTAGCCTCTTAGTTTACATCATTACATTCATAGGTCAAATTTAGCGGAAAAATTCAAAACTTTTCATTACTTCTACTTGGAGGTTTACATAGACCTCTAAACACACACACACACACACACATATATATACATATATATATGTATATATATATATATATATATATGCATATATATATGTATATATATATATATATATACATATATATATATATATATATATATATATATATATCGATTATACATAAACCCTGCATATAGGGAAGATTACTTAGTTTTCTATTTTTACCGCACACAAGTATATAAAGTATAACATAGTGTTAATAGTCATATTATTTCATAACCGACTAATAATAGTGTAATAACTTGGGCATAGCCTATACATCAAACTAAGAATGTCTCACATGGGCTATTCAAATGTTCATACTATATTGAAAAGAAAGAACATAATAGTCTAAATCTCAAAACAAATCCATAAGATAGATAGTGGCATCTCCCTCGGAAAGTGAGGACCTACCCTAGTAGGATAAAATACAGATCCAGGCATTCTTTAAGTCGTCTTCAAAGCACTTCAATGACCGAAACCTAAACTGTTGGGGAAACGGAAGAAATGTGTTTAGTATACAACTTACACCAAGTATGAGACCATATTAACACATACTATAAAAAAAATCTAAGAAAACGGACATTTCATCACGTATGCACGTTTAATTTAAAAACATTATGCACGTTCAACAAGACTATACCGACCAATATTGCATGTTCATTATGTCATAGGCATGTACATTACAAGAACACCACCATCATGTCTAGTGTAGTGAACATGCATAGAATATAGTTGAATACCTATTCAAGTAACTGTATAATCAAGTCATATTAGAACCAAGAATGTAAAATAGTACATTTCAACATAACCAAAGCAGGACAATTACCCATAAACACATATCAAGTCATCAAGTGCAATGATGAAGCAAAGCCCCACAGGCTAACTCAATCATGTAAACCAACAAGAATAATCAATAACATCCTAGTTCACATATTATAACATTTAAGAGTACATTGAATCATAATTTAACAATATAGACTAACACATATTCATAAGTGAAATTAACCAACATATAGTATCAATTATGTGAAAGTTCATCCTATACATTTCATATAGAATTATATGCATTTTCATACATAAGAACATCTTCCTAAGACTCCTTTTAACGTTAAATAATGCAATGCTTAGGTAAAGTCCCATACCCCTACCTAGACTAAGCTAGAACCCTTGGTTGGTCCTTCAGGAGTCGTACTTGGACATTTCAAATATGAATAAACATAATCCCATGTTATACATATTTCCACTAATTTTCATCTATTTCCAACTCATAAAAGCTAGTCAAATAGGCTAAGGGACGCTAGTACCTCTTTGAACTAGTTTCCGGACTTCATAGACGTTCTTGGACGTTTCAGTTTCTAGACTTTTTAAATGACTTACATTAATAAAAATAGACCATAAAACAGTGTCTAGACCTTATGAAACTTAATTTAGGGTCTATATCACGTCTTGGATTTTCCTATTGTTACACCAACCCCATTAAACTAATCACAACTCACAAAACAAAATTTTCTTCCTTCTCTCGTTAGTTTAAGAACTCCATTAAAGAACAAGCTAGGGGAGGGATTGATGGATTAAAATGGACGAATTCCTCCATAATTATTCATCAATTAGTGAGGTATGGGATCTAATACACCTCCTCAAAGGGTTCCATCAAAATTGATTTCAAAAGTTGAGTTTTCTAGTGCGTTTTAAGCCAATACTAAATTGTTGTTATGAATTGATTTGTTTATGATTTTTTATATTATGAATATATTAACATGCATTATAATCTAATTATGTTATATATTTAGTGTTTGGTCTAGTTTGTAGAAGATAACATTTACCCCTTAACCCTTGGTTTTGATCTTTATATGGATTAGGTTGTATTTGATCAATTGACATAATTATATGTTTAATGAATAGTAGATGATTATATTATAATAATCATAAATGAATTAGGGTGATTTTTAGTCTTTTATTCAAGTTCTTGAGAAGTTGATCTAGGTTATGAAGTATATTGTTAATTGAATTAGGTTGAATTAAGGGTTGATGGTAGGACCTTTTTGATAAGTTATAAAGGAGACTTCGTAAGTCTTATTATTCGTATCTTTTACTTCAAATTATGGTTAATTTTGATTAAGACATGAAGTTGTATCGGAGTATGGCTTGAATTAAGAATTATAGGGTGGTATGATGTTGAATCGAAATGTCTTTATTATTATTGTGAGGTTTTAGCTTAAGATATAAATATTATAAGTGTCACGAAACACAAGGTTTTAGCTTAAGATATAAATATTATAAGTATCACGACACACAAGTACACCCTATAAGTTAGAGCATCCTAGTGTCTTCACACGGCAAATGAGACTTCAAGAAGTTTCAAATAAACCTCTCGTATCATTCATGGCATAAGAAATATGCTAAAATGAGTAAATAGTAAAAACTCTGTTTACACACGAAGAACACTTTCATTGAATTAAACAAGTGAAACACTTTCATTTAAAACATTAAATCTTTACAACATCTTACTGAACAATCTAATCTTTAGAGTATACAACACTTTGGACTAATCGCATACAATACAATAAAGTAAAGACTATGACGTAAGGGACATATGGTTATTGTCCTCAAATCAATGAGGACTCACCAATAATTTATCTTCAAGCCTTAGAAACCTATCCATACTTAATTGCACATGAAGACTTCCAACTCCCTACACTTTAATAAAAAAGGGAAAAGAAGGGGTTAGCACATTAGATGTACTAAGTATGGAAGCCATTGAAAACCATGAAAAAGGGAAATTTAGTAAAAAACATGCTTTTCATGAATTTCGATTTACATAATACAATACGCATAAGAACAACATTTAAAAACATTGAAACACATAAGATAACATTAAACCAAATATCATAATTTTTGTACTCACTTTATAGTAAACTCAACTCACTGTTACTGTTAATTCCTTTACCGTACAGTAAAGTTGTGTCACGACCAAAGTCTTTTCCCCAGCCGAGACCGGCGTCATTTACCTCTTAGACGTCGTAGACAAGCCTAATTATGTCATTCTTACTTCGTCTAGGTAAATTTTAGCGGAAAATTTGAAACTTTTGTTCCCTGACATGCTTAGTACAAATTCTATTACATGTATAATTTTTCACCATCAACCATCTAACATTAAGATCATCAAATGAAAGAAATAGTTCATAGCTGCATTAAATGTTTACTTGACAAAACGAACCTAATACAAAGTCTGAAATGATATGTGAAATGAAACACTAGGTTAACATGATCCACTAGCTAAAGCCTACATCTAAACTAGATAATAAAAATAGACAGCCTCGAATGCATGAGGGCCTACCAAATCTTAATGAAAGCTCCATGTACAGATAGTTGCAACGTCAACCTGTAAGGTGTAGCGTCCACCTGTTTCTACACCAAAAAATATAGAGTTGTATGGAATAACTACAGACTTGTACTAAGTATAGGTATATGCAAGAACACACCAAGGACATGCTTGAGAAAGGAAAGATCTTTCTTAACAACATTACTATGGAAAGTCAAGTCAGTGGACTTGCAAAATTGAGATTAGGAAAGTTAGTGAACTTTCCGAGTTTTTACAAGGAATGTCAGTTATATTTCAAAATTTGAACTAGGAAAGTCATGCCATGAGAGTAACATGCATCATCATACTTATCATATTGCACACAAAACATAACATCTTACACATAACACATATAATATAGAATATTGTACGTAACATCTTTTATAGCACTCAATCATATGCCATGATACATTGAAATCATGGATTTGTCGTTAAGACATTCCAAAATGAGGTCTCAACATATACGACCACAAATAGGTAGTCTTCATTAACAAACACAGAGTCTTTTTCATTCATTCGTACGTACTTCATAGGCTAGTGTGAACACCAACTATACCTAGAATGTAGTTTAAGGCTTTCATCCGGGTTTGTTGTGCAATGATGAAGAATAACCTAGTGTCATTACTTGAGTCTATCTCACCTCTTGATTATCCTATACTTTCACCTATTGTATCCTTCATTTCATTATGTCCATCATTTGAGGCTGGCCTTATTTATCTATTGAGAACTTTAACGTTAATCGACATAGATCATGTGAGCATCATGAAATACAGTGTCTCTCCCACACCAAAAAGAGGTGGAATCACTAGCCAAGGTGACCCAAAATTGGCTTTAACTTTTCTAGGGCTATGAGGTTGTGGGTTCTAACCGCCACAACCTTCTTATTTTTATTTTTAATTAAAATTAGCTTAGTTAGGAATTTGGCAGTGAGGGTGTGGGATTGAGCCCCCACACCCTCACTTTATTTTCTAATTTATTTCGCCCTTTTCCTATCCTGCCTTGAGGTCGTGGGTTAAATTCCCACGCCTCCCATTTTATTTATTTAAAGTTTTTCATTCTCCTGACTCGCCTGTACACCCCATTTCGAATCCCACCCAGCCCCATTTCTTTCATTCTGCAAGATTAATTTAATTTTCCAGATTTCCATTCTATATTTTATCCTTAACTAAACGTATATTTTTTGCTGTACACATGATCATTTAATTAACTTATTTTCATCAATATTTCCACGTGAAAACTTGGGAAGATTCATGGATCATTCAACTATTTTTGGGGTGTATTTAATGGATATGTATAGCTAAGTTATTGGCGCTCAAACCAGCCCCACTTCCATTTTAATGAACATCCAGATTTACATAGGTTTATGGACGTTAAATGACAACCAAAACAATATTAAACTTGAAGCCTTAACTTGACCTCATTCACAGTAACCTTCACAATGACATTTTTGCACATAAACACACTTGCGCAAATGTTCAAGTACATGGTTGCATTTCAGACGATTTGATGTATACAACGTAATAATAGTCATCACGAAAACATAACATACACCTATATCTACAAGTAATCATACCCAACCTACAATTAAATGGGAGCTATTAACAGGGACATGCAAAAGGGGAAACAATCCTAGTTTTCGAATGACTAATATGAACCTGAAGAGGTATCTTGGGAAAAGCACCAAGAGAGAAGAAAACCCATACCTTATTCTGACGTTCAAACCTTGAAGTTCTGCCCAAAAATACACTGAAGAACACGTCTAAGCCTCCTCTATATTAACTCCACTCGAATGATAACCTCCCTTAGCCTAGTGTGCGATTAACGTTTATTTTCTTGTGATTTCGTGTGAGTTTTCAAGTGTGAAGAACATTGGTTCATTTTTTATATTTTGTATAATACTTTGGTAGAAAAAGATTTTGTGAAATAATGGGAGAGAATAAGCCTGAGAGTTATGAGATAGAGGTGAGAGAGTGGGAGGTAGACTAGGCTTAGGAGTCTAGTTTAGGACTTAGTCAAATAAGGTTTTCTTAATTATTAAAAATCTGATTTTTATTTTATTTTAAATCAGCTAATGAATAATAATCATTAATTAATTATATTAATCTAATAGCTTAAATAAAAATTACATTAATTTATTGCTTCCATCTAGGTTTGAACAAGGGTGAAGCAAGACTTCACTTCAAGAGCTTAATTTCTGATATCTCTTCCCAAATTTCCGTTCCACCTTATTAAATAAATAATTAATTATATTTTAGCGTAATTGCAATATTACCCTTTGCCTGTAATAGACCATTTTTCCCCTAGACCCTCCAAACCTATGATTTCCTCTTTTTAAGTCCGTTAAAGATTCCTCCGAGTAAATATTGGTATTCAAGAGCCCTACATGGTTGGACCCAACCTTTCCTTGCTCAAATAACTCCCCAAGTTAGTTTTCTTGGATGTATCAAGGGTTCCGATATATGGTTCTACGTGCATCAATCCGTGTGAACCCTTGTCTAATAATAGGCATTCTTGACACATTAAGTATCACATAGAATATACATTTTTAGGGTTGTTACATTATCTCCCCCTTAGGAAAATTCGTCCCCGAATGACACTACAACTATTTAGTGTAATGCTAGTCAGATCATAACATAATTACTATGCACAGCCAAGCAATAGAAACTAAATATTGAGAGATAAGGAAACTTAGACTTAAGAGTACGAAGTCTAACCTCAAGAGCTTATAAGATGAGGGTAACATGATCTCATGTCGGCCTCAACCTCCCAAATAGAACCCTAAACAGGATAATTTCTCCACAATACCTTCACATTGGCAATCTCCTTGTTCCTCGGACGCTTGACCTGTTTGTCTGAGATTGCAACAGGTACCTACTTATAGGACAAGTCTTCATCCATCCGCAAACCTTCCAAATGTAGAATTAATTTAGGATAAACTAGGCATTTCTTTAACATGGATTTTGAAAGACTTGATTGAAATAAGCTAGCTCCCCAAGAAATTCCAACTCATAGGCCACCTCACCAACACGTTGTAGGATCTTGTAAGGCCCAACATACCTCAGACTGAATTTCCCCTTTTTGCCAAACCTCATCACCCCCTTCATAGGTTATATCTTCAGATAGACTTGGTCACCATCATCAAACTCTAAGGGCCCTTCTGTGTTATCTGCATATGACTTCTGTCCACTGTAAGGAATAGTCAACCAATCCACAATAAGTCTTACCTTATCTAAGGCCTCATGAATTTTGTTGGACCCTCAATTGATGACTATCCAACCTCGAACCATGCAACTGGAGATCTACACCTCCTACCATACAGTGCCTCAAATGGAGCAATCCCAATGCTAGAGTGATTACTATACAAGAACTTTATAAAAGGCAAATGGTCATCCACGCTACCCCTAAAGTCAATAACACACGCTCTGAACATGTCCTCCAATGTCTGGATGGTGCGCTCTGCCTGCCCATCAGTCTGAGTATGAATGGCTGTACTAAGCTTCACCTGTGTACCCAAGCTTTTCTGGAAAGATATCCAGAAATGTGAAGTAAAATAAGCTCCTCTATATGAAATGATAGACAGAGGAATGTCATGCCATCTCACAATTTCATCTATATAGAGTCTCGCATAGTCCTCGGCTATCTAAGTAGACTTCACAAGGATAAAGTGGGAAGACTTAGTCAATCTGTCCAAAATAACCCATATAGAATCGTGTAATCTACTAGTCCTCGGAAGACCAACCACTAACTCCATATTAATGGCCTTCCACTTCCAAGTCGGAACCTCCATAATCTGAGCAAGACCGCAAGGCTTATGATTATATGCCTTAACCTACTTACAATTAGGACACTTGGCCACATATTATCCAATGTATTTTTTCATCCAATCCCACCAATACCTTTTCTTATGATCATGATACATCTTGGTTGAACTTTTATGTATGGAATATATCAAACCATGGGCCTTTGCAACAATCCTTTTTCGTAAATCATCCACATCTGGTACATACAGCCTGTTTTGATACCTATGTATGACATCTTCTTTAAAAGCAAAAGACTCATTCATCTTTATCAACATTGAGTCGTTCAGCTCAATCAACACAGGATCGAGATGCTGACCATGCTTGAATTCAACCACCAAGGATGATTCAGAACTAGGATGAACTAAAACACCCCCACTAGTTGAGTCAACTAATCGCACACCTAATGTTCCCAGTTTGTGTTTATCTTTTGCTAACTCCTTCTTTTCATCCTCAATGTGGGTTGTCCTTCCAATTCTCATCCTATTCAAAGCATCAACTACAATTTTAGCCTTACCTCGATGGTAGTGAACATTTATGTCATAATCTTTAAGCAGCTGCAACCATGTCTGCTGACGTAGATTCAACTCCCTCTGTGTGAACACATATTGGAGACCCTTGGGGTCTTTGAACACATTCACATGCACTCTAGACAAGTAGTGCATCCACAACTTCATTTCAAACACCACAGCTGCTAACTCAAGGTGATAAGTGGGATAATTCTTCTCATTAACCATATGTTGTCTGGATGCATAGGCTACCACCTTACCACCCTGTATAAGAACACAACCCAAACCAGCCCTAGATGCATCACAATAAACAAAGCAATTCTGACCATACTTAGGCATAGTAAGCACCAGGGCTGAAGTAAGTCTCTCATTGAGCTCCTAGAAACTGTTCTTACAAGCCTCCGTCCTTTCAAACTTGTCCTTCTACTTAGTCAGAGTGGTCTGAGGGGTAGCAATTGAAGAAAATGCTTCCACAAACCTGCGGTAGTAACCATCCAATCCAAATAAGCTACAAATTTCTGTGGGAGTAAGAGGTCTTGGCAAGTACTTTACATCCTTAGTCTTCGTAGGTCCACCTCTACACCTTTATCGGACACAACATAACCCAAAAAGGTTACTAATCTAATTCAAAATTAATAATTACTGAACAACTAATATTGTCTAAGTATTTGTAAGGTTAGTATCAAATGTTGTTCATGCTCTTCCCTGGTCCTAGAGTAGATGAGAATGTCATCAATGAATACTATGACAAAAAAGTCAACATATTCAGGAAAGACCCTATTCATGATATCCATAAATGGAGCGAGTGCATTCGTGAGACCAAATGACATAATGAAGAACTCATAATAACCATTAGAGGTACGAAAGGTTGTCTTATTTGGGATATATCCATCCCTAACCCTAAGCTTGTGATCCCTGAATAAAGATCAATCTTTGAGATGATCAAACAAATTATCTATTTGGGGAAGTGGATACTTATTCTTTATAGTTACCTTGTTGAGCTACCGATAATCGATACACATTTTAAGGGTCCCATCCTTCTTTTTCACAAATAATAATGAAGCGCCCCAAAGAGATATGCTCGGCTGAATGAAAACCTTATCGTTGAGATCTTTTAACTACAGCTTCAACTCTTTGAGTTCAGTTTGAGACATTCTGTAGGGAGGCACCGATATTGGCTTAGTATCACATTCTAAGTCAATACCAAAGTCAATCTCTCGTGGAGGAGGGGCTCCAGAAAAATAATTATGAAACACATCTAGGAACTAATTCACAATGGGCACTAAGTCTATGGAAGTAATGTCATTATCTAAGTCATTAACACTCACAATATGACATAATAACCCCGTGCACATTATTTTATTGGACTTGAGGTTCGAAAACAAGGGATTAGGACGACTCAAGTTGTACCCCTCCATGACTAGTTACTCTTCATTAGGCAAACAAAATCTCACAACTCTACTACAACAATCCAAACAAGCATAACAACTCTGAAGCCAGTCCATGCCAAGGATAATACCAAAATCATCCATGGGTAACTAAACAAAGTCTGCACACACAGTCTTATCACTTACAACTATTGGGAAACCATACTCTTTTTGTTCATACAGTTTTTCCTCAAGGTGTACTAACCACTATATTATCATGAAAAACTTCAGGCTATATTTCAAAAGTGAAAGCAAGCAAAGGAGTTATAAAGTAAAGCGTACACCCTTGATCAAGTATAGCATAAATAGAAGTTCAGAATACCTGCAGAATATTTGTGACCACATAAACAAACTTCTCGTGCTCCTCCTTGCGATTTAGGGCATAAAACTTGTTCCTCTTAGGAGGCTCGGCTACTGTTGCACCCTATTGATTAGGACTATGCTGAGCATTACCTCCTGCCTGACCTATGTTATGTGGGATGTCTCTAACTATATGCCCACTCTTACCACAACATAAAAAGGCATTTGTGCCCTGTCTGCACTCTCCACTATGAGCATGTCTATACTTAGCACAGTTCTTTTTGGGACACTGCATCTCATCTCTATTTCCCTTCCTGGAGTCAATTCTTCCTCCTATAAGTGTTTTACTCATGTGGCAATTATAATTCCCAAAATTTTCCTGCCCCTTCTTGAACATAGGCTGCTCACGGACTCTAAAAACTTTTCTATGTCCTCTAGTGCTGGGACATGCATGATCTAGAGGCTTCAACCTCCTATCATCACGAATGCCCCACTTGTTAAGGATGTCCTCTACCTTTTGGAGATTTACCATCAACCTGGAGAGGTCCATGTTATCATGGATCATCGTAGACCGACATTCCTCCTCTTGATCTCGATTGATTCATGTGAGGAACCTGCTCATCTCATCCCTTCTGTTAGATACAAGGGATGTAGCATACCCGGATAATTTAATCAAACTTCAGTACTCATCTCATCCTTGTTGTTATATACTAACGAAAATAGTATACCTGGATAGTTTGACAAACATCAGGGATTACTCCCTTACAATCATTGATCCCTGCTTAAGTTTGACAAACTCCTTAACCTTCGCCTTCCTCATCTCCCTAGAAAAGAATCTCCCCATGAAGGTTGTCATAAATATCTCCCAAGTGACTGTAACTCTACTAAAAGCTCGGCTATCCTGCCACATCTTGTACCAAGTCTGTGCAAAAACCTTGAGCTGATAAGAAGTCAACTCTGCTTTCTCAGTATCGGTGACCCCCATAGCCACAAAAATCTTATGCACCTCATACACAAACTCCTGGGGGTCCTTTCAAGTATTAGACCCTGTGAAAATAGGAGGGTTCATCATCGTGAAGTCTCTCAGCCTATAAGTTATGCTACGCACTGGTGGATTTTCCCCCTCAACACTGTGCCGGTTGACCAGGGCAGTCATGGCATGTATTGCATATTCATATCCTATGCCATCTAGGCCATAGATGTCCACACCTCCGCATCACTCAATCCAGCTGCGTTAACTGGCATAACCACTTTTTCAATTGGAGCCTGGGGTGGAACCTGATTGTTCCCAGCAACTTCTACTCCTCTCCTCTGACAAATAGTTCTCCTACTGTTCATTCTCTATAAACAACAAGGATTGATTTTAGGAACGCTTATTATATCAGGAAAATCAAACATTAGGAAAGGCAAGATAAGATCAGTTGAAGGGAAACTTTCCTACGCATCATTCAGTCTCTTATCTAGGATAGTGGTGAACTTGAATACCATGACTTAGAAACTACTCAATGTGGTTGATGTTAACTTATTATCTTTAGACTTTAACCTAGCGCTGTGATACAAGCTATGTTACGAACATAGTCTACATCCCAAACGAGACCAACGTCGTTGACCTCTCAGATTTGGCAGACAAGCGTCATTCTTACTTCATCTACATAAATTTTAGCAGATAATTTGAAAATTTTTGTTCCCTATCATGCTTACCAAACATTCTATTACATGTATAATTGTTCAGTATAAACAATTTAATGTTAAGATCATCAAATGAATGAACTATTTCATAGTTATATTAAATCTGTACTTGCCAAAACGCCACCAATACAAAGTCTAAAATGAAATGGGAAATGAAACACTAATGAAATCTACAAGATTCTCTATGCTATGGGGTTGTCTACTAGTGAAAGGTTGAATAAGCCATATAACAACTTAAGGATGTGGCCCAAACTTGGTATGTCCAATGGAGGGACAATAGTTCATTAAGGGGTGGACTGGTGACTTGGGAAGTGTTCAAGAAGGAATTTACTTTTAGGTTCTTTCATAGGGAATAGAGGGAATCGAAGGTAGTGGTGTTCATCAACCTTCACCAAGGAGGTATCAGTGCTCTTGAATACTCTTTGAAATTCACAAAATTATAAAAATTTGCTCTTTCTCTGGTTTTTGACCATTGATATTAAATGAACAGCTTTGTGATGGGAGTGTCGGATGACTTGCATGAAGGGTTTCTTTCGGCTATGCTTCATGACAATATGACCATTTTTTTCCCATGGTTCATATTCAACAAGTGGAAGAGTCAAGAGATAAAAGGAAGAGTAGAGATGCCAAGAGGGCAAGAACTTTTGATGGCGGTTCTTCTAAAAGTAGGCTTCACATTCAAGACAAGCCTAGATTCAATAAGAGTGTTTCTAATAAAGTTCCTTCCAAGTTCCCTAAGGCTCTTGATGATAGGTTGTATAACACTAAGCCTAAAAAGGGAAAATGTACTAGTTCTCCAACAAAGAAGGCAACTTGTGAAAAGTGTGGCAACAAACACTAATGGGGATATCCTCAAAAGAATGGATAAATGTTTAAGTTTAGGTAAAGATTGTCTCCAAGTTATGTATTTCCCTAATGTGAGAGGTCAAGACAAGGATAGTGATCAAGCTCAAGCAAGTGGTTCAAATGAGGCTCCAAAGAAGACCTCTTCTATGATCTCCTCTCTAGGGGTGAGAATGAGACTTTTCCCGATGTGGTGGTCGGTATGTTGAAAGTATTCTCTATTTATATATATACCTTTTTTTATCCCAGTGCTACCTTATCATTTGTTACTCCACTACTAGCTAAAAAGTTTTACATTTTGACCGATATATGGCATGAACCTTTTATAGTGTCTACCTTGGTGGGTCAGTCGGTTGTTGAAAAAGGGATGTATAGAAATTGTCCTATAATGTTTCACAATATAGGTTTCTATGTTGAACTAGTAGAAATTGATATGCTTAATTTTGATGTCATTTTTGGTATGTATTGGTTGCACGCTTTTTTTGCCTCTTTAGATTTTAGAACGAAGGTGGTGAAGTTTAACTTTACAAATAAGCCCGTCGTGGACTGAAAGGGGGGAAACTCTATTCCTAGAGGCCGTATCATCGCTTGTTTAAAATCTTGTAAAATGATCTCTTATGTATGTGCATATCGATATTGTAACATTCCAAGATTTTGACTCAAAAATTCCTCCCATTGAGTTGGTCCCTGTAGTGAGGGAATTTCCGGAGGTCTTTCCTAATTATATTCCTAGTATTACTGCCAAATGGGAAATTTATTTCAGTATCGACTTGTTACCGGATACGAAACCCATTTAAGTTGCTCCGTATCTGATTGCTCCAACCGAATTGAAAGAGTTGAAGGCTCAACTCAAGGATTTACTAGACAAGGGATTTATAAGAACTATTATTTCTCAATTGTGCTCTGGTTTTGTGTGTGAAGAAGAAGGATAGGTCCTTTCTAATGTGCATTGATTATCACCAACTCAATAAAGTCACTATTAAGAATAAGTATCCTCCCCCTAAGATTCACGACATGTTTGATCAACTCCAAGGGGCAAGCTACTTTTCTAAGATTGACTTGAGATAGGGGTATCATAAACTTAGGGTTAGAGATGAGGATATATTGAAGACAGTAGTTCGGACTAGATATGGTCAATATGAGTCCCTAGTAATGTCCTTTGGTCACAGAAGTTCCCCGATGACATTCACGGATCTCATGTATAGATCATTTCAATGTTACCTAGATTCATTATTCAATGTCTTCATTGACGACATCTAGGTTTATTCGAAAAATGAGGGTGATCACATGACCAATTTGAGTCTGGTGTTACAAGTTCTTAAGGAGAATGAATAATTTGCTAAGGATCGCAAATGTTGTTTTGGTTGAGGTCTGTGGCGTTTCTTGGTCCTATAATCTCTAGTGAGGGAGTTGAGATTGATCAAAACAAAATCGAGGCGGTCAAGAATTTTCCTAGAATATTGACTCTAATGGACATTACGAGTTTCTTGGGTCTATCAAGTTTACTATCGGAGGTTTGTGGATTGTTTTGCGTCCATTACATCTGCCTTGACTACTTTTACCCAAAAGAATAAGAAGTTTTAATGGTCTGAGGCATGTGCGAAGATCTTCCAAATGTTGAAGGATAGGCCCACTTCCGCTCAAATATTGACCCTACCGGATGGTAAAAAAGTTTTTGTAGTAAATTGTGATGCATCCCGAGTTGGGTTGGGGTGTGTTCTTATGTAACACGGAAAGGTAATAGCCTATGCCTCAAGGCAACTCAAGGTGCATGAGAGAAATTATCCCATTCATGACCTTGAATTAGTAGCGGTGGTATTTCTCTTTAATGTTTAGGAGGTATTACTTGTATGGGGTCCATGCGGATGTGTAGATAATTAACAAAAGTATTCAATACATATCATTTAAAAGCAGTTAAATCTCCGATAAAAGAGATGGTTAGAGTTGTTCAATGCCTATGACATGGGTGACCTCCATCATCCCGGTAAGGCAAACGTAGTAGCGGATGCTTTGAATATTTTGTCCATTGAAAGTTTGTCCCATGTTGAGTACGCCAAGAGAAACCTAGTAAAGGATGTTCATAGGTTGGCTCTTTGGGGGTTCAGATTGAAGATTCTCCCATAGGTTTTGTGGTGGTACGTCGTAACACCGAGTCGTCTTTGATGGTCTACATAAAGTCCAAGTAACATCTTCATTAATCATTCATGGAGTTAAAAGGATATGTTCTTGGTAAACTCAATGAGTTATTCTCTTTAGGGGGGATGGTGTCTTGAGGTACCAAGGGAGGTTATGTGTTCCCAATATAGATGGTTTGAGGAGTTAGATTCTTGACGAAGCTCATGGGTCCATTACTCCATTCATCCAGGTTCAACGAAGATGTAGCATGACCTTAAGGAAGTATTTTGGTGGGAAAGTTTGAATAAGGAAATAGCGGAGTTTGTTACTAAATTCTCAAATTGACAACAAGTGAAAGCCGATCATCAAAAGTCAGGTGGCTTACTACAAGAAATCAATGTTACCACTTGGACGTAAGAAGACATTGATATGAATTTTGTGGTAGGTTTACCTCGGACATAAAATCAATATGACTCTACATGGGTGATTTTGGATAGGTTGACCAAGTCCGCTCATTTCACTCCCGTCAAGTTTCCTTATTCGGTGGATGATTAGGCATGTATCTTCATAGATGAGATTGTTTGTTCCATGGTATTCCGTTATCCATCACATTGGATCGGGGTGCACAATTCACATCTAGGTTTTGGAGGTCATTCTAATAAGGATCGGGTAGCAAGGTAAAACTAAGTACCGCTTTCGATCCCCAAACGGATGGTCAAGCGAAGCATGCTATTCAAACCCTTGAAGATATTCATAGAGAATATATTAATTATTTCAAGGTAAATTAGGATAAACATTTGCCTTTGGTTGTGTTTTATTTCAATTAGAGTTTCCATTCATCGATATCCATTGCTCCTTATGAAGCCTTGTATTGTAGGAAGTGTAGGTCTCTTATTAGTTGGTTTGAAGTGGATTAACCTGTTCTTCGTGGTACTGAATTGATTTATAAGACCTTGGAGAAATTCCATATTATAATAAATCACTTGCGAATGTCCTATAGTTTGCAAAGTCTTATGCCGATCATAGGAGAAGGGATTTAGAGTTTTAAGAGGTATATAAAGTGTATTTTAAAATTTCACTTATGAAACAGGTGGTTAGATTTGGCAAGAAAGGGAAGTTGATTCCTCTTTATGTGGATCTGTATGAAATTTTTCAAAGGGTTGGTAAGGTTGCCTATGAGTTTATTGACTTTGGTTCATCCAGTTTTCAATGTTTCTATGCTTAAGAAGTGTATCACTGATCTCGAGTCTATTCTTCTTATTGAGGGTCGTGGGGTGAAATATAACCTCTCCTATGAGGAGAATTGGATTCAAATAATTTATAGGAAAGTAATTAAATTGAAAAATAAAGAGGTGGCTTCCATAAAGGTGTTATGCAAGATTAACCTAGATGAGGGTGAAACATGGGAGTCGAGGCTGACATGAAGTCCTGTTACCCTCATCTATTTGATAATTAAGGTTAGTAGTTCTTTCTAATAATAAAAATAATAACCAAAATTGATGTTTCTTTGATATTTACTGACGTTTTGCGAAATGTGCATTTTGATAGTATTACAATCACTGCTACAGTGAAACATTTCTAATTAACTTAAAAATTGTTAATTTTGCTCTTTTGCTTCTTTTGAGTTATGTTGTGCATTTTTTATATGGTGAGTCATTCAAAAATTATATGTAGTATGTTGATAAGTTAATATATGGAAGTATAGACTCATATATGATATGTTGAGCTCATGAAGTTGTTTGGAGAACAAAGTTCCTCATAATGTTATTTTGTACCTCATGTGTGGTAATTGATGTTTTGAATTGTATTGTATAAATAGTATGATTGATGTTATTACGTATTGTTGTTGGTTGGGCTGCTAGTCCGTAATACCCTAAAATGAACTAAGTTGAACTAGATCTTCATGATGGTTTCTTGAGTTAATTATAAGTTAAAATGAGTTATATTTATGTTCTCAGGTAGTGTTTGAGGTTTTGTTATGTTTGGAGGTCAAACGTCCAAGAACGTGCATGACGCTCACAAACTATGCCTTAGGTAGTGCTTGTGTGTCTTGGTTTGTTTCAGTGAGTTTTTACGTGTTTGTTTTAATCAAAATTTGTGTTAGATGTTCCTAAGACCTAAATACTATTTTTAGGGGTTTAACTCCTAATATTAACCCACCAAGGACCCACAAGGGTCCCTAGAGAAAGGCCCAAGAGAAGGACCTAAAACTACCTTGGCAGTGTCCACCAACTAAGGCAAATGACGACCTGTGGTCCCAACAACAACTCATTGATGGACATACGGTCCGTTGGTTGCATCCATCGATGGTTCTGTTAAAAAAACTGTCAAAAATATCCCAAGGCTTGGGGTGTTTGGTTTATTCACCTCCTGTATTTTTAAATCTAGGAAGTCATTTTTAGTGTTATTTAGTTAAATTAATATGTTTCAAATCCTAAGACCTAATTTTAGATTCAATTTCATACAATCCAAACCCCTTCCTTCTGAGAGTACTCTCTCAAGTCACCACGGAAGCTAGAAGTGAAGAATGAACTAGAAGGGATTTTAGTAGTTGTTTCTTCATAAAAAATCATTGGGGTTACTTCAATGTGAGGTGTGGTATCCATCCTTGAACCCTCTTCCATTCAATGAGTTCTTTGTAAAAGAAATTCAAAAAGAATTTTCCAACCCTAATTTCTTCTAAGAGTTTTCCAAATCTAACTTCTTCTATCATTGACTCTAAATATGTGTCTTCCATGAAAATGTTCTGAATGATTAAGAAATGACGTTTATAAGGTGTGTGTATATGTGTATATATATATATATATATATATATATATATATATATATATATATATATATATATATATATATATATATATATATACATATATATATATTATAAAATAATGTAGCACTTCAGGTCTACCCTGTAACCTTTGATCATTTAAATGCAAAAACATCAATAAAATCAAGTTAGAGTTTTATCAAATTATGTCTTAAGAATTGGGTCAAATGATAATGAATTGTTGTTTAGATACTAACCTAAGGGCTATATTATGATGAAATTTTTAGTAAAATGTCATAGCTGATGAAACCTTGGACTAAAGGGTAAGTTGATTATGTTGTTTAGCTTTAATTTATGAAATGTTCTTGAATGGTATGGTTCATATTTTTTGTGGCGGTGTTTTATTTGAATTGTATGAATGTGTAGTTACTTGTGCATTGTGAATTAGTCCATGAAGGCATATTTGTGAAGAAAGATGGAAATGAAGTTATTCTTGTTAATGGGTTTTTACAATTCTTATTGTGAGAAGTATATTGTAGATTATCCCTAAATTACTTACATGATTATGTGAAGTATGATAAAGTGTGTGATTTATTGAAAGAAGGTCAAAGAATGTGTTGAATGAATTGTAAATTAAATGATGCATACGTTCTAGGTGTTCTCACATGTGTACACACACTCACACTTCAATGACTGAATGAAGATAACTTAAGTCAAACAGTGGAGATTTTGGGGTGAACACTATTCGTGAGTTGAGATGAAGTGTTGAGTGCAACCCAACTACATCCTAAGATCTTTGTAAGAGAGGTTGGAGAAGTAATGCCATTCTTGAGTTGAGATGTGGTGTCCACTAGTTATCCTGAACATATAGTTTATAACGTTTGGAATCTATGAGAAGTTATGCCTAGCATCGAGAAAATATGAAGAAGAGGTGGTTACACATCGTGAGTTTAGATGTTGTATTCAGATGTACCTCTTGAGATGAGTACTCCTCGTTAGTAGAGAATGAGCTACTTAGTATCAATCTCCTTATCCCTTAACTATGCGCCGCAATAGTGTAGCTATTGGGCAAGGCATGTAAACGCTAAGAGAATGACCTTAGTCTAGGAAAGTGAGGATCCTTCATCCGATAGGGGTTAATATTGGGATTCCATGTCTACCTCTCATGGTCTATGTTAGTTAAGCTAACCTCCCTTAAAACTAATTAAAATGTTAAGTCTCCTAAAAGATTGTACTATTTAGGGTAGATAGTGGAATGGGACTCTATTTATCCGTTGCACTAGGTAGGCATTCCGAAAGGGGAGTCTTGGTGAGCCTTATATGAATTGAATGAACTAAGTCTCCTAAAATAACTACTACTTAGGGTAGGTAGTAGAATGGCACTCCATCTATCCATTGCACTATGTAGACATTTCGAAATTGGAGTCTTGGTGCCTAGCCTTCTAAAAGAGAGTACTACTTAGGGTAGGTGGTTGTATGGGATTCTATCTACTCATTGAATTAAGTAGGCATTCCTTAATGTAAGTCTTGGTGTGTTTCTTGGGTGTTCTTCTAATGTCTTGTCATTGAAAGGGGGGCTTGATCTCCTAAGGTGAATAAGCCGAAAAGGGGTAGTCTAGAGGATTAGTTTGGTGTGTATTGAAGAAGGCATATGTGTACTTCCTTCATCTCTACCTTGGTGTGTCTTAGGGTAACCTAATTTAGGGAAACTCCAATAGAAATTAGTTAACTTTCTCTTTGCCTGACCTTGGATGTTCACTATTTTAGGAATATGATAGTTTACTAAAAAGGTTGGAGAAGCTTATTGTAATATTTTGGTAAGTTTACTGTAAAGTGTCCCTTTTTGTTAAAATTATGGAAATTTATATCTAATTTTTAAATAATAATTATAATGTTGTCTTACTTTTATATTCTTGAGTGTTTTACTTAATTAGCATGAAAATGTTTTTATACTAAAAATGTCTCTTTTCACATGTTTTTTTGCATATGCCGTACTTAGTACATTGTTTTGTACTAACCCCATGCTTTTTTATACTTTATAAGTATAGGTTTTGGAAGAAAGGTTGATGTCTAGAAGTCAAAGCTTGGAAAAGTTCCTTTCAAAACAATGTGTTTCCTCATATATTCGAGGGAATAATTTCTATCTTCTTAGTTTCTTTATGTTAAGACTTATTATGTATCTCTTTCAAGTCTAAAGTCCCGTTCCCTAAGTTAATTATGTTGTATCTTTAAGGTTGGCTTGTGAAGATGAGATTTTTGTGGTATTTATAAAACATTCCTTTTTATATTAAATGTCGTGAAATGTTTTTATTACGCACTACTTTTCATGTCGTATGTAATGAAAGATAGTTACAGGGATTGCACAAGACCTCAAAGGATCACTACTCTTGGTCATGATTCAAGGGTTCTCACCAACTTCTAGGGGTACTTTTTGGTCGGGACATAGTCTTAAGTTTATTCCTTTCTTCAAAATAATTTTATTGTCATTCGGGGACAAATGTTCCTAGGGGGGACAATGTAACACTTCGAAAATATAAGAAGTGTTATAAAGCCTAATATAAGTGTTGTAAGGTCTACACACTGTTTTAAGGTCAATTTTAATGATTATAAGTCATTTAGGAAGTCTAGAAACGAAAAGGCCTAAGAACGTAAATGACATTCGGAAACTAGTTCAAGGATATACTAGCGTGCCTTAGCCTATTTTACAAGATTTTGATAGTCGGAAATTCATGAAATTTGGTGAAAGTGTGTTTAACATGTGTTTAAGTTGATACATGGTAGACATGTACGAGTAAAACTCTCCAAGGACCAACCAAGGGCTCCTGACGAGGACCCTTTCATTTTGGGGTCAAGACAACCTGGCAGTGTTCACTTACGAGGGCAAACGACGGAGTGTGTGGTGATCGACAGGGCGTCAATGACATTTTTTCACCAACACTTAGCCAAATAATTGTAGGGGTTCTATTTCAAAGTCTTTGAATTAATTAATGGATTTGCAGCACGGAAAGAGGGTTGGTCCGTTGATTCTCAGACGAAGCATTGACGCGGTCTCGTAGGTAATTCACCTGGTTTTGCTGCTCATTTAAGTTGGGTAAAGATAATTAAATGGGGGATTAATTAATAATTTAGGGGTTTATGGAAGCCTAATTAACTTAATTAACACCACATATAAGGACCCCAACCCCATTAGATTAACACAACACAAAAACAAAACTCTCTTCTTTCTCTCTTTAGTACAAAACTCCAATGAAGACCAAGCTAAGGCAGTGTTCAAGGGATGTAAAGTGATGAATTTCTCCACAAATATTCATCAATTATTAAGGTATGGGATCTAATTTACCATTGTGACCTCTTTCCTACAAGGGTTCCGTCAAATTGATTTTCAAAGTTAAATTTTCAAGTGGGTTTTCATTTAATATTAAATTAATGTTATTAATTGTTTTTTTAAGATTTATTTATTATAATATGAATATATTAACATGTATTCTAACTTAATTATGATATACCTTAATTTTTTTGGTCTAGTTTGTAGAAGATGACCTATTCCCCTTAACCCTAGGTTTTAATCTTAATATGATTTAGGTTATATTGCTTTAGTTGACTTTGTGATTCATTGAACTAATAATAGATGATCTTAACAATATTTAGGTTTTATTGGTTTAGGGTGATTTGCAGTCTTTCATGCCATTTCTTGAGAAGATGATCTAGGTTGTGAAGTATGTTGTGAATTGACCTAAGTATCTTGTCATAAGCTTTGATCTACTATTGGATTATGATGTAGTGGTTCTTATAACCTAATTATAATGTTTTTTATTGACTTATGATGACGTATAAAGAAATTGGGTTGAATAGAGGGTTATGGTAAGACCTTGATGATGAATTATAAAGGAGAATTGGAAAGCTTGAGATCCCTATTTTTTACTTCAAGTATGGTTAATTGTGATTAAATCATAATGTGGTATTGGAGTATGCCTTGTATTAGGATTTATGGTATGGTATAATGTGTAATTGAAATATATTGACTATGATTTATGATTTGTTAGCTTAAAGTGTAAATGTAATAAGGACGGTGAATGATTTACCAATGTGACTTATCATGATAAAAAATATTAATGGGCTAACCTCACCTATATTAGATAAATTAAAGGAAAACATTCATTAAATTCTTATTGATCTATGATTATGATGATGATGTTTATACAAAGGGTAGACCCTATGACCTACAATAAGTTATGATGATTAATAAATACAATAAAGACATTTCAAAAAGGGACTCTAGCTTAGCACCGAGTGAACGAGAGTGACGAGTGTCTCTTCCCACATAGGGAAGGTAGGATCACTAATGTACTCTTGAAATATGAGAGTACATTCCGTGTAGCATAAAGAGAGTCCCAACTACATCTCCTAGTTCTTGAACTATATTTTCCCCCGTAGAAATACTAGCTAGTTGATCCACGTAGTTTCTATGTTCATGTTTTGGTACTACCTTGGAAAATAGTCCGCCTTTTTTCGGTGTTGGACTCCATGAAACCATATGGGACTCTACCTATACATTTCACTAGTTAGCCTTAAGAAATCTCTTACAATGATATTTTGATATGATTATATTTTCATGTATGAAAATGATATGCATATGATGATCTTACATGTTAATAATGATATGTGATGTCCATTTCTCTTATGAACATTTGTTTCGTCTATAATGCTAATGGTATAATATTATGTACATTTAATGTCATGATATATGAAGTGGCATGTTGGTCATGATTCTTGTTGAGTTAGTTCATTTTGTAAGGTTGTGGGGCTTTGCTTAGTCATTGAACTTATTGGCTTGATAGGGTGATGGGTAATTGTCTTGATTTGGGTATGTTATAATGAACTCTTATGCATGCTAGTTGTGGTTATGACTTGATGGTAGAGTTAACTTAACTATATGTTTAACAACATGATATTCATATGTGTTTTCAACTTAAATTTCATACCTATAGTGAAATGACCCTTTTTTCTTAACATGAATTCAAAGTATGTGTGCATCTTGTACAACATTTAGTATGTGTGACGTACTAATACCATTTCTTTCTTTTACCTAATATTTTAGGTTTTGGTCATTGAAGTCTTTGAAGACTACTTGAGGAAGGCTTGGATCTCCTATTCATTAAAGTAGGGTAGGTTCTCCCTTTCATATGGCGATGCCACTATCTTGCTAATGGAGTTGTTATGAGATTAAGACTCATATGTTTCTTTCCTTTAAATTGAGTACTAAACATTTGTATGCCCTACATATTGTCTTGTTGAATTGATATATGGGTTAGGCTCAAGTTCTTATAATATTTTTAGATTGTTATGAGATGAGACGACTATTATGACTACGTTTTATTTTATATACATCTGTGCAATAAGTACTTAATAATAAGCATGCAATGATTGTACAAACAAAGAGAGTGTAAAACCTAAGAAGCTCTACACAAGGCATTCAAAATAAAATAAATCCAAGAGTGTTCGAACTCTAACTCTGTGTATAAAATAACCAAAAAAATCACATATGAATAAACATTAGACTGGACTGCATACACTATATGACAGAGGCTAGTTTCAAGCGTGGTTATACTGGAATTGTCTCTGAAACTTCATGTTAAAAAAAATTTCGATCAACAACACTAGAATATCACAACACTTATGATTAATGTGTAACAGCACGATTAATTCTTCACTTGTGTGGGACCATTGGACAGAAGAGGGTTCTCTAGCTCAACACGTCAGTGAGATCAACATATTAAATAATACTCATGTTTATCATTTATTCCTTAATGGTCACTACAATAAAGCATTGTAAAGGTAAAATATTCCATCTACCTTGGCTTATAAAGGATTGGGTACTCAAATCTATTATTAGGCTGGTGGTGCAGATGAAGCATTATGGAAACAACTAAAAAAAGTAATTTTTCATGTTTATAAGTGTGAGTTCTAATCAGGGGAAAAGGAACAAAAATTGAATGAACTAGCATGATGAATACATTGTGTGTCAAATAAGATCAAGATTACTATACATCTTCATAAACCAAATGAACAAACCCATTTTCTCATAAAAGGACCTTCTACAACGAAGGTATACAATCAGAAGCTGCAACGAATTTACTCTCACATATTTCATAAACTCATTGTCAAATTTAAAGAAAAAAAAATAACACATATATAACATTGTTCAAGGAGATTCGAAAACCGAGTTAATAAAGAAACCATAATAGAGAAATAACTTGATACATCATTCAAAATTAATTTGAAAAAGAAAGTAACAAACCTATTAAAACCAACTGCTAAACACAACTTCAAATACATACTAGATATTTTTAATTTACTAAAGCTATAATAATAAACTTAGCATCGTCCAAATCAAGAGGACCTACCAATGTTTGCAGATCGCTAATCCAAACAGCATCAAAAAATCTTCAATCTTCTGTCAGACCTGCGCCTATAAAAATAGTATAGTATACAGGTTAGTACACACTTGTACTAAGTATGGGTGTATGAACATAAACACATAGAGACTATGGATGATCAAGGAAAGCTCTTCACATAGCAACATGTCATTTCGGGAAAGTGAAGTTACTATACTTTCCTAATTCATTATTCGTAAGTCATCATCTGAATATGACATGCTTTCTTGAATTTAAAGCACACAACTAATTTATTTATAAACATAAGACCTTGGATTCATGAACATAATTTTTGAATAACTCAAATAAAACTTAATAATTTTTCTCCCTTAGGACGAGAGCTTCTTCTCCCATGCCTTAGTTTATTTTTCATTTTTTTTCTTTTTGTTGTGTAGTCTAAAGATCTCCATTGCTCCTATGTTTTAATTACAAGTGCAATGATTCATTCTAGTCCCATACCTCCAATGAATTAAGTAAGTAATCCAAAAGACTAAGGAAATGATTTGACTACCCTTACCACAAGTTGATCTTTCTTTTCCTGTTAAATTGGGCTTGAAGTATTTATAAGCCAATTTTTATTGTATATTCCCATTATTTGATCATTTGCTTAATATAAATATGATGTGTATATATTCACCCTCTAAATGATTGAGACATTATGTTTTACTCTCTTTATTGGCATACATCTATTGCCTATTCCCATTATTTGATCATTTGCATAATCTGTAAATACTGGAGCATATATCTTTATTGGCATAAGAAAATTACTTGTTAAAACATCATTTTATCAACCACTGATGATTTGATATACTTTAAGATCTTGCTTTCTTAGTTCACTTTGAACTTACAATTCTTCTTCTTTCTTTCTTACTTTCTTAAAGAAATCTTTTGCATAAAGATCATGTGAGATAACATTAAATCTAGTGTCTGCCCCACACCGAAAAGGGTTGGTTGAAAAATCAAAGTGAACCTATATCGTATAAGTTAACATGAAATCCAGTGTCTGCCCTACAGTTAAAAGGAGTGATTTACCGGCTAAAGTGAAACCAAGTCCAATTTCGTCCCTACACCGAAAAGAGGTGGTTCATGGTTAAAGTGAAACAAAATATTTTTGTTGAGCATTAACTGACATAGATCATGTGATCTAAACATGGAATCCAGTGTCTTCCCCACACTTATAAGGGGTGGTTCCCCCGCCACAGTGAAACGTAATACTACCTAGCTCTTTTAGGTGGAATCCACTAGCTAATTCCTATGATGGCACCATAGTTCGAAGACTAGGAGATTTCAGAGACAACTTATTCACGGTGGTTGTAGCCTCATCTCATGAGGCTTACATGTTATTGTACAGTCTCATTTCTAGTCTAAGGGTGCTTTGTTCAATTTCTTATCCTTTTTAACCTTTAGAGTTGACACATATATTATGGAAGCTTGTTTCTAATATGAGTATGATAAACTCACTGGATGAGTTGTTACCCCTTTGTTTAATTGATGAATGTGAACTTAAACCATAAATTATAATCATGGTGTTATTGAGACTGATTTCACAATTTCTAATACTCGATTATGTGATTATCTTTAACATTTTCGTTAAGGTGCAAGTGAGACTTGTCTCAATTCCTTTAACACCCCATTCTGGAAAATTTCAAACGTCATAATGTTTTAGTTATTTCACTACTCACCTTATCGTTATCAATGTAATTTTGTACATTATATCATTGTTTATGGAAGTTCTACACTTATTCAATGTACTACTATATTCATAGTTAATTTGTATAGGGTATGTTGGGTCTTCTCCTAATGATTTTCATACCCTTGGTTATGAGTTCATTGAGTTACATTGGTCATGCTTAATTTGGTCTAACTTAGTCATTAGCCAATTTTTTATTATCTTAATTTCAAAATAACATTATAAGTCAATTTATTGGACTAAATCAAACTATGATATTATCACTAGCCAAGTCATTTATTTCATAAATACATTATAGTAATCTGAACCTTCAAATTAAGAAAGCCAACTTTTAACATTTGTTTAGTTTATAAGAACAATTTCATCTTCTCAAACACTATTGGCTTAAGCCAAAATTCCACATATTATAGTAATATAAACCTTCATTTTAAGAAAGACAACTTTTAACATTTAATTAGCTTATAAGAATAATTCCGTGTTAGATTGGCCAGACTATAAAGTTGTTTTGGCATTGAAGATTCATTAATTATCTTTGATTCAAATCTTGTTTCTTCTTTAAAACCATAAATAATTACAACAATAATTAACCCCTTTGGACCATCATATGTTAGGTACTAGGATGTTTCTTCAGTTAGTTACTAGGCTAGTGTCACCCCATTAAATCTTAGGTTGTCGGGTGCACTAGTTAGTTATTTTCGGTTTGTCCTAGGTTAGTTATCTAGTTAGGTAAGTTATTTAAAGCCTATAATTCGTTAGGAAGCTATGCCACACATGGATTGTGTCGTGTGAATGCCTGCCCCCTAACCGCCCTAACCGGATTCAGTTGGTCTTGTCGCTTGGCCGGTTTGCACATGTTCTTGCACATGTGTTGGTGCTTATTTGTTGTTGTCACAAGTATTCATTGTATCCTTGGGAACTTCTTACTCTATATGATCATTTTAAATGATCATGTGCTATGGTACCTAGGCTTGACACTTTGATTCCTCATACCTAAGAGGATTAAGCATTTTAGTTTAGGGTCTTCATTGCTGTTACTTTTCCTAAACAAGCTTGAATTGGCGATTTTGAACATCAATTTATTTATTAATACGTAGAAATTTGCTAACACCCTTAAGTCAATATTCTGAAATATGACAAATATTACTCAATATTGGACATTGGAATGCCTATGTACCCTAATACCTATCCTTAAAACTTAATAGACTCTGTAGTAGACTAGTACATTTTCTAGAATGGTTCATTATCTCCAACTTTGGAACATTTTGTCACAAGCCAAAATTATAAGCTAGAATTTAGGGCGCAATCTCGGATTATGTCACGGCGTCGTCAAAATCTCAGAGTTCTTAGACAAGCTTTTCATATCATACATTACATATACATAGTTTAAAGTAGTGCATAATTAAACCTATTCACAAAAATAGTATACTATTCAAAATCTATTTAATATAAAAGTATTAGAAAATACTAAGTCTCAATCTCATCATCTTAAGAAACAAGAATACTTGGGACACGGTGCATACTTCAAATTTCAAATATAGAAATACTTGGTATAATACATTACTTCAATAAGAAACATAAAAGATGTATATATGCCCTCAAGTGATGTCAGGACATACTTCAAATTCTCTTAAACGATCTTCTAAGTCTAAGTCTTCACTTTTAAAAGCTCCTCACATACCAAGAACTATATAGATAGAAGTATGGAGTTTGTACAACCACATGTACTTAGTATGGCTTATGCATAAAATTCATTAAAACGGACTTTATTGGAAATATGCATATTTTTATTTAAATATTATATTTTACTCACAATAACATCATAAATTAATTTAGAAATCAATAATATACTTCTAGAATGTAAGTTCCTCACTTAAAGTCACCCTAAGATAGAATCATGCTCATATAAATCACCAACACATAGATTATATGACATTCTCTTCCCAAAGTATATCAAAAGACCTACTTAAGTAAATTAAGAAGATAAAGTCCACAGTGACCTATTCATGATTACCTAAATAGTCCTTAAGACTACCTAAGGCTTATATCATGTCCACAAAATCAACAAACTTCCCTAACTAGAGTCATACTCAAGACTTCAAAATATAAGACATGAAGAAAATATCCCTTATGACCTCTTCACACTTTAGCTATGAAATTCTTAAGTCACTTTAGATTAGGAACACATTTATTTACATAGTCCTTAACATAATTAATTTGTTCATTAGTTCATGAAGACTATTACATATCATAAAGGACATTCAAATAATGGTCTTGAAAAAGACCTAGGAACTCTACATAACACCTTCAAGGTCTATTGTGCAATGTCTAGATAGAGTCCCATACCACAACCTAAACTCCTCAATTTCTAATAGTTATTCCATATTATGAGAATAGAAAATAACCTACATAGACAATGCTTGGAAGACATGGAATCCGGAGTTATATCCTACTCTTCTAAGGTTGTTCTATTTGCCAAAGATACATCCCATGTAGGCACATCGCTAAGGAATATGAAGGGCTTCTTTGTATTCTAGTCTCATACTTAAGTAGAACTACTTCCCATACCATACTAACTCGGTTCTAGCCTTCTTTCTCGTAGAGTAATTCATATGTTAGGTTCACATTGAAAGGGTTCCATAAGTAGTTCATAACCCAACCACATTTACCATACAAAGAAAGGTGCATTAGGGATACGTTACCCTTAAGTAAAGGTTTTCACATAATAGACTCTGATATAATCATTTAAAGTCACATGTCATTAATACATTCATGACTAAGAGCTGTAACACCCAAAATCAAGACATTGCATATTCATAATCATATATACATCAAGCAAGATATACAAGTTAATTAAGACAAGACATCACATATTTCACTTTAACACATAATACAAGTCATTCTAGAAAAACCTCTAAAAAAACCTAACATCTTCAAGTAATCATATATGTCATCATAACATCATTAATATACTCCACAAAGAGTCATAATGTTAATTAGGAATAACAAAGATTTAGTCTAACACTATAATAATAATGTCAAAGTCATCATCTAACATGATCACTTCAGGCAACATAAGTATATATGACTATATCGCTTCACATGTAGATAGATAACGTCAAGCTTCACATTATTAAACTACACAAAAAGCCACATAACTTCAAGTAGCTCCGAATAAGGTCATGCTCATAATATTGCATACAATAACACCGACAAGGCCACGTCAATTACAAGTAAAACACATAATACAGCCGCAAAAAGTGTACCATACAAATAAAAATAGAATCAAAGTATAATTAATATCAAATTAAAGAAATCCGTGAAGCGTACCTTCATTCCCTTATTCGCACTTCAATTTTATGCTAAATCGTCCAATTCAACATCCCAAGGCCATAACCAACAATTAGAGCAATAATCACAAAATCAAATGAAATATCTATCAATTAAATGTAGGTTTAACAATACAGGATCAATTATATAACAATTGAATATAATTCTTATATCATTAGAGAGACCATAAGAAACTACATAACAATTCATCAATCTTAGGTTAATATCAAGTAACCAACATTATAATAAAAAAACTAGGGTTAATCAAAATTCATGGCTACATATGTAATTTAGATTGAAATCACCAACACAATATAAATTTTATCGTAATTCAATGTTTAGAATTTATTTATGCAAGAACACATGATAGAATCATGAAATTTGCAATTCTCTTTAGAAAGCATTAAAAAACATGTTGAGAATAGGGCTCCTTAAAGAAACAAGTTTCCAGGATCAAAGTCATTCCTAAAGTATGATAATTCTTCACTTTGATGAATAATTTCTACACAAAACCCCTCACCAAGGTTCCTCTTCAAGTTGGACTTGAATTGAGGTTTTGGAATATTTTCTATGAGTTTTGGGTTTATGATTTTAAAGAATGTGGTCTTCCATATGATTACCATTTATATACTTAATTAAAATTCACATAAGCCCCTTAATAAACCTTCCATGAATTAATTTACAAATGGGCTGAATTTTCCAATTCACCCGTAAGTGGACAGCAGCACCTACGCAGGAAGGTAGGTCGTGCGATGCCAATCCTTGACAGGGCGTTACCACCTCGGTAGGCCATCATAGGACTCCTTCGGTGGCAACAGTAGCTTGTAAAGCTTCCTCTATTCACCCTTGGATAAAAACCTCACAGAACCCTTTGACGGGGAGTCATAGCCACGAGTGACCGCTGACTGCTCCGTCGCCAGGGTCTCCCTGGGACAGCCTGCACACTTATATTGGTTCCTTCCTAAAGGACCCTTAGATGGTCCTTCGGGATAATTTGCCGGACATTTAAAAACCTAATACGGTCATATATAAGTTTAACACCTCTTAAATGAATTTCATTCAAAATGAACACGGAAAACTCGATGAAACTCTTGCAGACGTACAAGGTCGACTCAAGGCATGTCTTTCGAATGCCTTGGACATTATTGGTCGTTTAACCTTAAAATTTCGTGAAACTATAATTTCTGCCTATAAATGATATATTAAATCTATTAAGAACCATAATACACCATTAAACACACATAAACACATAGAAAAACATTTTAGACATTTAGGTGACATTATCGTCGAGCGTCTTGGTCGTTCCTTGATGTTTGACTTTCAACACCTCTAATACATTAGATACTGCATATATACCATTTATCAGACATATTTCGTTTCTTAAAAAATTAATACCAACATGTTAGGCTGTAGTTAGCCTATGTCATTTTCGGGGTCTTACAATCTCCCCCACTTGGATAATATTCGTCCTCGAATGACATTTGCCACTCTCCGAACACTTTGATGATTAGAGACTCAAATAGCAGCTAATAATCATCCATACAACACATAATTACAAATAAAACTTCAATTTCACATAGTCAAAAGATCTACAATACAACAAGAAACTAGAAAAAATATTCTATAACTCATGATGCTACAAAACTAACATTCTTCATTCCAAATAGTAAATCCTCAGTTTATACTCAATACCCTATTCATATAAATCAGTTCTAACCCCCTTACAATATTTTTAGGCAAACAAATCAATTTGTAATTTTTTTAAAATTATGGCAGCATGCAGTTTTTAAAGAGACAGTGACTTTCAAGCAATTTTTTTTCGAAAATCCACATTCTATTCAATTCATGATATAAAAATGGTAATATCTAAAGTAACATCATATAAATACATCTTACAAAACAATCATGACTTTAAAAAACACACAGTGCAAGAAGTTAATGAAATTCAATTTTAACCAAACTACGAAATATCATGCACAAGCAATAATTTCAAGGGATTCTATCCCATCTACAAACTATACTCCACCACATAGAAGGAACTCATATCTTAATATAAGAAAGATAATTTACCAACATCATCATCACTCTCCTTCTCATTCGGCTTCTCCACTGTAGAACGTAGTTCATAGAAAGGACTCTTTGTTGAAGCATCATCTTTTGAAACACTAGGAGCAACTTGCTTACCATCTCTACGTCTAGAAGCAATCATAGGACAATCTCTCATTTTGTGTCAATCATTACTACAACTAAAGCAATTCCCGGTACCCAATAGACACTCACCATAATGTTTTTTTCTACAATTTGCACAAGTAGACTTTCCATTCTTGGAACAACCACCTTTCTCAAACATCAATTTAGCACTCCTAGATCCTCCTAGGAATTGAACCGTATTCATAAGCCAAGTTTTCTCTTGATCACTACCACCAATCCTTTCCGAACTTCTAGCTATCTTCCTAAGTTTAGACTCTTAACTTGATTGATCATACACCATGTGTCTATATAGGGTCATATCATCATGCAACATAGCGTTACAACATTCTTCTACCACTAAGTCGGCTAACCCCGTCACAAAATTACTCATTTAATCTCCTGGATTACACACAAGAGAAAGTTCATACCTAGACAAAGTTGTGAATTAAAAAGAGTACTCCACAACACTCATCTTGCCTTGCTTGAGATTAATAAGCTCCTCCACTTTAATCTCTATCCTCTCTCAGGGAAAGTACATACCAACAAAAGCTTTCTTAAATTGTTTCCATTCATTAGGACCAGATCCTTCAGTCCTATTTTCCATCCAT
Organism: Solanum arcanum; assembly: GCA_027789145.1. Classification (NCBI taxonomy): domain Eukaryota; kingdom Viridiplantae; phylum Streptophyta; class Magnoliopsida; order Solanales; family Solanaceae; genus Solanum; species Solanum arcanum. The sequence goes on from CM050943.1 coordinate 36,188,273, forward strand.
TGAGTGTACAAAATATAAGAAACGTCCTCAACTGGTAAGAAGCCAATTTCGTCTTCTCCCTAGATGTAACCCCCATAGATCTCAAAAAATTGTACATTCCATCAAGAAACTCTTGGAGATCCTCATTTACATTAGGCCAAAGAAAGATAGGTGGATTAATCCTAAAAAAATCTCTCATCCTAGATGTCATAGTGCTCTCCAAAACACTAGGAATCATATTCAAATTAGCTTTCATAGTCACTACTTGGGCTATTGAAATCAAAGCCTCTCTAATCTACCTATTAGACATCTCCGGAACCTCAATACCTCCTTCAACATTAGGAATAGGATCACCTTGGGGAGACACTTGGGCATATTGAGCACCTTTATATCCTTGCCCACCTTAGCTTAGCATCGAGTGAAGACAATGAGAGGTGTTGGCTTCCCATGAAGGACGATTCATCATTAGGTTCTCATAAGGTGTTGACTTCCCTTGGAGGAAAATTTAACTATGGCTCTACATGAGGTGTTGACTCACCATTGAGGAAGATTTAGTCATGGTTTCTCTTGAAATGAGGACTCTAATTCTGATAAGTATGGAGAGGGTCCAAATACAATATCTCTTATTTAAATAAACTATGCTTGCTCCATAGGATATATCAAGTGATATCACCTAATATGCTAGAATGATGTTAATGTCCTACTTTTGCAAGGTATGTAAGGTTCTAAAACACCAAATTCGATGTTTAGCACCCATGGTCTTAGTATCGGTTAAGGCTATAGTTTACCTAAAGTATAATGGACAATGAAAGTAATGTATGGACCCTAAGTAGGATAACCTAAGGGAAATTGCTTTGTGTAGGTGAATGTATGGGATTTTACCTATGCAATGTACAAGTAAATCTTAAAGGGAGTTCTAGGAAGGTGTTCTAATGTATATAATTACGTTTCTGTTCCTTATGCATGACATTGTAGTGTTGTCTACTTGTTGTGATTAAATAAATTGTATGAGTCCAAATGAGTCTATAAGATGTTGTCTTCCCTTATATGCATAATGTGGGTCGTATTGGCCATATAATGATGGTATTTTCTAGACATGTATGAAGTTGTCTATACTTGTCTAGTTGATGTATGAAGTACATGTTAAGGCTTGTAGTCTCTTGGTCGGTTTACTTAATAAGTGTAAGGTTATGGGACTTCACATGCTCATTTCACTAGTAGACTTAGGATGATATTATGAGTAGGGTATTCTAACGTCTAAGTGAAGCAAAGTCTAAATACACTATTGATTGAATAATGCCTCATATGATAATATAGGTAAGTCTTAACTTATGTGTGCACTTGTAATGAGTTCTATTATGTTGTTCATATAAAATGTTTGGTCAAATGTGAAGTATGTTTCTTATGATATGCTATGCTTCTATGTATATAAGTTTGATGATTAATATAGTTTGTATATAAGATTACCTTGTCACTTTAATATTATGCTTGAGTGTGGATAGTGTAACGGGTCATTATCTATACAATGCACCAAACATTGGTAGAGGGTACTTGGGAAAGTCAAGGAGTTAAACTAAATAAATCTCACTTTAAAGAGAAAAAAAGGTTATTGTAAGTTATTGTAAAGTGGTCCTAATTGTTTTTTAAATGTAATGTGTGATTTTATTTGATATTACAACGATTGTATTTTACTAAATGAAGTATGTGATTGTATGATGCTTGATGTATAAAATTTTATTAAGTTTTCACAAAAACGCATGATGCATGGTTTCAATGTAAAATATCCCCTTTTAAATACATATTTTGGCGTGGTTGTCATACATAGTGCATTCTTGTACTAACACCATTATTCTTTACCTTTTTACACAAAGTGTAGGTTATGAATGCTCAAACGATGTCTCTAAAGTGAAGGGCTTGATATGATTTCCCAAGCTTAATAAAAGGGTCCTTATGTTCCAAGGATTTCCTTTGTCGAGTTTATATTCAATGTATTGTAATAGCTTAAATATTATGTTATGTTGTTAAAGGGTAGTATCCCTATTGTACTATATTGATGTTGAGTCTATGATGGAAAAAGAGACTTAGAGTCTATATATGTTATGATGTATATTTTATATATATTGGGAGTGATGTTCTAGCATATGATGTGCGACGAATGTTTTAAATTTTCTGCTAAATATCCCTATGACAATGCGATAAATGATAACTATGGGCTTGTAAAAGAATTCCGAGAGGTCAAGTATGTCATATTACTTATAGGGTGTGCTCCCGTTTGTAAAAAATATTGTATGAAAGCATGACGTTTATGAAAGTGGTTTTAGGGTCCAAAGCCTCAAATTGCTAAATCTAGTACAGTCTCGATCATCGGTTTTAAGTCGCGACACATGTATAAGCAACAGACAATTGGAGGATACAATTTCACTTCTTCACTATTCTCATGTCGTGCCATACAACTTAACTCTATAAGATCTCTCTCTTATGATTTTCTTGTCCGGTGGTATTTTAGATGTGATTGCTTTAATGAGATGGTATGTATATGAATGAGGGAGAAAAGGTGAGTTTTGAGGCTTATCTTGGTATTATGGTTTGATGAGTATGTGCGCAGCTGAATTTGGACATGACTTGATGTGATGCCATTTATTTATATAGATAGGATTTATGAGAAATAATATGTATACAATGATTTATGTTTTGGTCTGGTCATAGCTTGTAAAAGAAGTTGTTATATTTGAATTGAGCTTCCTGTTTTGAATGACATGTTGCTATATTGTTTGCATGATGATAGCGAAATGTTTTTGTTTGAGTTTGATATGCTTTGAAGAAGTGTAGTAAATAGCTAAAAGATGCATACTGCCTTATATGTGTTTAATGGTTCAATGTTTGTAACACTCTGGAAGTTCCATGACTTAGACTAGAGCTTAGACAATTGAATAATTGTTGAAATTATGTTTCCAGACCTATATTAATGTAACAAACTAATTTAGAAAAGGTTAGAGCCAAAACGACAAACAAAGACTTTGATGTCTGAAAACTAGCTAATCTGAACTAGTTGGCGTCCGTATGTCTGGTGAATGTTTTGATGTATCAAATAAAGTCCAAAACATGTAAATATACTTTATATAGGTAATATTTACTACAAAGAGTCTAAAAGTCTTGTAACAACATCCCAACGACCATCCGAAAGGTCCTTGGGAGGACCCAAACATGGGCAAGAAGGCTTTCAAAGCAACCTGTGAGATTCAAGGACCAAGGGGCTGCTGCGCGACGTGAATCCCACACAAGGTTCAATGCCTCAAGAATTATGAGGAATCCTTATGACTGGGAGCTGTCACGAGTCTCACTGCCTCGACCCAAAAATGAAGAAAAAGATTGGGAATTGGCCCTTTAACGAGTATCCACTTCCATGATTTGTTACCGTCATATTTTTTGTAGGATAACTTCACAAATAAACCCATTTAAGTTAAAGGTAGGTAAATTTTAGACCACTTTTACACACTTCAAATATGATCAAACGAACCCCTCCCATCTCTCTCAAGAACACTCTCTTTTTCATACCCATTGAATAACAATAAAAATCTAAAGGAAGAAGACGAAGATTTCAAGTTTTTCAATCAAAATTCATGGATTATTCGTTAATAAGGTACGGATTTTTCATTCTTGGGATTCCTTTCTCCAAGAGGTCTTTTCAAATATTGTTTCAAGATTTTTACTCCGAGGGTTTCACTCTACAAAACTGGTTCTTCGTAACTCTAGATTTATGAGTTTTGATTAAGTATAATGATTTTCTATGGTAAAATTAAGTATGTATTTTTTGGTAGTTGACTTGGAATGTTTGAATTCGTGTGAAGCATGTTTCTTCTATAAATGATAATTTTCTGATTGGGTTATATTTACTACTTTACGACATGTAAACATTGGAATTGAAAATATGGTTCGAATGAATTCCTCAATGACCCTCTCCCTTATCCTTAAATAGGAAACAGTCTTGTATATTACTTGAAGAGTTTGTATTGATTATGTTATAGATTATTTCAATATGTTGTTGGTTGATTGTTATAAATTAAACATCCGTTCTTTATGAAGGTTCTTGGAAGCAAAAGGTAAGTCTTCTAAAGTCGTGATTACCCTATGATGCATATGTTAGCCTATAAATAATGTTTTTATTATAATGAAGTATTTATTATGTTGTTATGAACATATGTTCTGCTATGAATATGTTAAATGCTAGATCATGATAAGGATATGATATTGCAAGTTTATGATGTTCTCTTTTATGCCTTACATATGATGATTATGATAGACTAATCTAACAAATGAAGGGTCGTGTTGAATGGAAACAATCATCTAAACCTAAAGAGCTTATGATCATGTTTATTCAAGGAGTTAATATCCTATGACTTACAATAAGAATTATGAATAAATGATGATTTAAACGTTATTCAAAAAGGGACTACAGCTTAGCACCAAGTGAACTAGATATGAGAGGTGCCCTTTCTGTAGTTGGAAGGTAGGTTCACAATGATTCTCATGATATATAGGCTGTCATGTAATGTGGAACTCTGGGTCTCTAATATATCTCCTAGTTTTTGAACTATGGTTTTCACATAGCATACTAGCTAGTGGATCCACCTAGAAAGCAATATAATGTTTTCTTCTACTTTCGCTGGTAGACCACCTTCTTTCAGTGTGGAGTTTCATGACACCGTATTCCATGTTTAGCTCACATGGTCTAATATTGGTTAAGGAGATTGTTCCATCAAGTAAAATTAAAGATAATAAAATGGACATTTTCTAGGGTGACTTGAGGAGTCTACTTCTTAAAGGTACGGGTATGGGACTCTACCTATACATTGCACAAATTGACTCTAATTGAAGTCCTCGGAGATTGTCTTTATGTGATATGATAACATGGGAGGTATAATGCTGATGATACATGATGTTACCCTTATATGATGTAGGTTATGTTGATTAACATGTTATTGTCTATATAGTTGTATGAGGTGATGACTTTTTTTTGTGTAACAAGTCATATGAAGTAAAGCTTTACCTATGGTCTCCTATCTTATTTATTTGGTTTTGTAGGGTTATGGTCTTCACATGATCATTGAACTTGTATTATTGGGATGAGAATCATTGGTATGTGTTTTGCATTTTATGTTGATACGCACTATTGAACATGAAATGCTATATGACTTTATGATATTGTGTCTTTGATTATTACTATGCTTTATGCTGATAGTGATCCTTATCTCGTATATGCCGTATTGTATGTGCACTAAAGGTTTTCAAATCACTAAGCATGTTTTCTAAGAAATGATCTATTTTCATGTATGTAATTAAATGTTCATGTGCATATACGCATACTTAGTACATGTGATATACTAACCCCTTACTTTATATTACTATAAATGTTGGTTTCTGCATTGAAGATTAAGAAGATCGATTGAGAAGCTTGAAACTCTTTCTCCAGCTGTTGGTCGGTCTTGACGTTAGGGGATGCTATCTTTTCATTATACGATCTTATGAAGACTTTGGTAGTTTTAAGAACACTCTTTATTACGTTTTATGTTCATTGGATTCTTTTGTGTTAATACCTATATGGATTATTGACTTTTTATTGGATAAGTCCTGATTCGTATTCCTTCAATTGTTTTTACGTTAGACAACTTTAAGACTATCTCTACGTATGTCTTCATGATTGCTAATAATGAAGTCCAAGTAAACTTCACATATTATGAAAATTTTTTAAATTTTTCCACAAGTTTAAGTGATGACATGTTATGAGGAATACTAAGGGCTTGACTATGTCCTCTGAGAGGACGACGACGACTGTCACATCTAGGGTGTACTCTATAGATCCGTCCATTGAATACTCAGAAGGTTAATTGAAGAAGCTTTGAACTATTTATCCAAATGTTGGTAGGTCCTCATTTTAGGGATACTATCTTTTCATTATTGTAGCTTATTAAGACTTTAGTTGTTTTATAATACTGTTTATTCCATTTTATGTTCTTTGGATTCTTTTTTATTAAGGCCTATATGGCATATTGACTTTTTATTGGATAAGTCCAAAATAGTACTCTTTAAATTCTCCTTATATGAGACAACTTTTACACTATCGCCACGTACGTTTTGATGATTTTTAAGTATGATGTCTAAGTACATATCACATAGTATGCAAAAGTTTTAAATTTTTCAAATTTTTTTACTAATCACATGTTATAAATAATGGTAAGGGCTTGTCTTAATCCTCTAAGAGGATGACGACATCGGTCACATCCTGGGTGCACTTGTCACTACCCACACCTATGCCCTAGAAGTTAGGGCATTACTTAAGTCATGGACTGACGCACTTTACCTGTCAGATATCTTGTACAAGGCCTTCCGTATCGTTGATCGCATATATACAAATGAAAAGTAGTGTGAAATAGTAATTTTCACAAACATTCTAGTAGTATTCAATTGATATAAAATCCATAGGAAATAATAAGTCTTATTTGATCAAATCCTCAGAAAAAGAAAACTTTAGGACACGACCCATACACAATAGAAATATAGTACTACTAAGCTATTACAATACTTCAATAAGTGAAATAAAAGAAATCTATGCCCTCAAGTCAAATGAGAACATACTTCCACTTCCCTTAGCAGTCCTCTAATCAAATATTAGCTCACAAAAGCACCTTCACCTATTAATCACTTTAGAGATAGATAAAAACATGGAATTAGTACAAAAACATGTACTAAGTATGACATAATGCATACAAATCATGATAACTAATATTTATTATAAATATGCATTTTTTTATTCAAATACCATAATATTAGCATAAGAACAACATTTAACACCTTAGAAATACATTAGAAATAACTTTGTCAATTTAGGACATGATTAGAAAACCTTATAGTGAAGTCTTGTCACATTGCAGTTACTTAATACACTGTTTCAGTAAAGTTTCTCAACTTCACAAGGAGCTCTTCCTAGCATGCAATTGTCTCACTAAAAGTTATTCTAAGACATACTTAAGTAAGATAATGAGAGATCTACCATACAACCTCTCTAGGCACACTTGAATGATCCTTAAGACCATTTATAATGAGATATACATAATGACAATACACCAAACATATAAACTTGAGATCCTCTTACCAAGGGTTATTCTAAGGTTAACTTGATTGAGTTCTGAAGCGACTGCCCATTCAATCCCTCTCATACACACTTAAGAGATAGGATAAGATCATTCTCACTTAAAACCATAGCATTCATAGAATATGACAATCACCTGCCAAGGGTTATCAAAAGACCTACTCAAGCAACTCAAGAAGATAATGCAGTGTTTGACCTCTTCAAGATTACCTCAGTTTGGATCATGTCTACATAATAAAACAAATTCCTAACTAGAGTCATTTTTAAGACTTATCTAGGTAAGATACAAAGGAACCATTCATATGCCCTCTTAACCCCTTCACTAGACAACCGTTAATTACTCTATATAATTACTTATTCATTTAAAATATTTTTTAACATAAGTCATTAATTTTATTAGTTCATTTTAGACTCATTTATCAGATCGATACATTAATGAAATGGTCTTGGGGAAGACCTAGGGTCTCTCACTAACATCTTCAAAGCCTATTGTGCAATGTATAGATAGTGTCCTATACCACCACCTAAACTTCATAGAACTTCTCCAATACTAGTAGGTATCTCATATGATGATAATAGGCCATAACCGACATAGACCATGGATGGAAAGCGTGGAATCCACAGTCATAACTTACTCCGATGGAGGGTGTTCTACTTTCCAATGGTAGAACTTGGACACATCCCATGTAGGCACATTTTTAAGGAATATGAAAGGGTTACTTTGTACTAAAGTCTCGTTCTTCACCAGATCTACTTCCCAAACCGTACTCACTCGGTCCTAGTGTTCGTTCTCATTGAGTTATTACATAAAAGGTTCATACAAAGGATTTCCATGTCAAGTTCCTAACCTAATCACATTCAACCTACCAAAGAGGTCCCTTAGGGAAACCATTCAATGGCTACAAAGATAATTTTAATGACTTTCCTAAAGATTATATGATGTTGTTCCAGCCAACGACAAACCAACCCTAAGTTCATCATTCATAACAAGAAGGATACCTTTCTAACTATGAACTTCAATGTTCATAATCTTACCACTAGGTACAAATTTTCACATAAAGGACCTTCCAAACATCATTCAAGGTCTCATATCATTCATACATTCAAGACTAAGAGTCGTTAGAATCCTAAGTTGGGACATCTGGGGAGCACCCCCGAGAAGTAACATGGCGTACATGACCTCTCGAAGGTCTTATGGAAGCCCATAGTTATCATTCATCGCATTGTCATAGGTAAATTTAGCGGAAAATTTAAAACATTCTTAGAACATTTTATTCTAGACCATTACTTCATATATATATATATATATATATATATATATATATATATATATAAAATATCATCATACATAGTTAAAGACTCTAGTCTCTTTTTGACATCCTAGACTCAATATCATAGGAGTACCATTAGGGACAAGGCCTTTACAACATAATAATAAATATATAATTACAACACATTAAACATAATTTGACATAGGACATCCTTGAATCATAAGAATTTCTTTTTGCTGAGCTTGGAAAACACATAAAAACCTCCTCAATAATAGAAATCCTCTTAAGAATACTTAGCCTACACTTTGTGTAAAAATATTTAGAGAAGAATGAAGTTAGTACAAGAATGAACTATGTATGACAACCATTCAAAAACATGCATTTAAAAGAGACAGTTTCTTGAAATCATATTTCATGCCTTTTTGAGTAAATCTTCAAAAAATACTTATACAATAGAATTTATATCAATCACATACTTTATATAGACATGTTCAAAGTCCAAACATCATATAAATTCACATATAGAATTTAGCCATATTTGACGTCACTTTACATTGAGCTCCTTTCAGTTTGCAGCAAACTACATTCCTTTCACAATAAAGTTCTTCTTTTAACTCATTAACCTCCCACGTAACCCTCTTGTGATACTTGGTGCAATGTATCACGTTAAAGTCACACGGAAAACCATACATACAACTTACATAAGCAAATCCATACCATCATAGGAGTATAACACATCAAAAGAACATCTAAGTTAATAGCATATGAACCTTAAAGTATACTCTAGTCATTATCCATATATACTTATTTTACTACACATATAACGTTAAGATACCTTACTCATAATCCAAATCTTAATCGACTAGTGCAATGTACAAGTGAATCCCTATAGCATCACACATAATTAGTAGATCTACCATAAGTCCACAAGCCTTAACATCCAATTCATACATCAAGAAGTAAGCTAAGACAACTTCATTCTAGTACAAAAAACATTAATCATATAGTCATTAAGACAAGAATACAACATATAAGGACAAGACCACCTCACATAGATGCATTAGGACTCATACCATGCACTTCATACACAACTAGAAAATCGGTACAAAGTCATGCATCAGTAACACATACATTAGAATACCTTCATAGGACTTCCCTCAAAAGTCACTTGTGCAATGCATAGGTGAAGTACCATACCCCCGCCTACCCTAAGCGACTACCGTTATGTTACTCTAGTTAGTGTACTTACTTTACAACCATTGTCCATTTTATTTTAGGGAAACTATAGCCTTAACCGACACTAAGACCATAAGTGCTAAACATGGAATTTGATGTTGTATAGACTTAAACCAATGGAAGATCTTCTTACCTAGTCAAGGTAGAACCTTTACACATGCTAGCAATATTAAGTGAATTCACTTTTTCATCCTAAATTGGCAAGCATAGTTTACAGAATGAAGAGATATACATAACCCTCTTCATGCTCATTGGCATTGGAGCCTCATATCATGAGAAAACAATGGTGAACTTTTCTTTTAGGTAATCAAACACCTCATGTGGAACCATAGATTAATATTCCATCAAGGGAAGTCAAACCTTATGGGAACCCAATGGTGAATCTCTTCCAAAGCAAGTCAACACTCTACAAGAAAAAAATGGTGAATCTTCCTTTATGGGAAGCCAACACCTTTCATTGTCATGTTCACTCAGTGCTAAGTTCACATTTTATGAAAAAACTTTATTGCTTTACTACAAAAGACATAGTCTTATGATATTGATTCCTTATATGCTTATAGAGTATTCAAGCATCTATCTAGTTTTAGGGTAAACATGAGCACATATTTTAAGGCCAAACTATTGTATAGATATTCATTCACGTGTCCGTGTACCTTTATGTGGTAAAATCTCTCACATAATACATAAATGTCACATATGTTCATATATGAATGCACAAGTCTATAGGTATAACTATATGAGCAATCCTTTCATATAAAAAAACCAAGACACTATGCACATTCATGTTTCATCATATGATATAATTTAACACATAGCATATAAGACATATTAAAAATATGTATTTATATTCGCTTTCATTTTCATAGAAAAACAAACTAGGAAACTATCCTATAAAGGAAAACACGTGCAATGCATATACAAAGTCCCATACCATTGACCATACTAATACACCAATCAAGTCATCCTAGTTAATAAAATACATAATGTACTTCACATAAATTTACCTTAATTGCATAGTAGTAGTTATTTAGTGAATATGAGCTCAACCTTTCATTAGACACTATGAACCTCTACTACATTGTGTGCCTGAAGAATGTTTGAGTGTGTGTGTACATTGGTCAACATGATCACATAATGGATATGAACAACACATTGAGGCATCCACCCTCTTAATACTACATTACACTTTCAAGAATAGACCACACAACACAATTTAGCATTAGAGGCAATCTAACTTCATATTACACCTTAAGACTCCTAAAATTAACTATTAACACATTTACATAGGGTTTCATGGGTAGGGTTCATTAACAATTATAACTAAGCAATGGAATCACCTACATGTGATCTTAACATGTCCATTTACATGCCTATAACATTAGATAAATAACCTAGATTCACAACTAGAATAAAAGACTAGGCACAAGTTACGCATAAGGTGATTCATGACCAACACACGTTTATAGTATAATTTCTTTAAAGGCCATGATAACATAAAATTTATATTTGGAATAAAGTAAACACCACCATTATAAGTGGAACATACCACACAATTCCATACAAGACTACATCAACAATAGTATAGAGATGTAGAAAAGTAAAGAATTTGGGTAAATTTTACCAATCCTTTAGCCTTTGGTCATTATTAAACATTATTATTATTTCATCAATAATTCAAGTATAGGGTGGTAACTAAAGAATAATAATCATTTATTAAGGCATGCATTAGCTACTTCAAGACCAATATCCAAACTAGTACAACACATTCCAAAATACAAGAAAGTAGAATGACGAAGATCTTTAACAAAATTCAATTACATTGATCATCAATAACAATTTATAAAAAATTTACATGTATGGAAGTATCTAAATAGGTCATTACTCAAATGAAATAATTTTTCATCTACCCTAACGTTGAGATCACATCATGTATATAACATCATTAATTTATAGGTTAAGAACCTAGATCAAACTTTAACAAGACTTATTTACTTTTACCATGAGTGGTTCATACCCTAAATTAATCAATAATATCAATATAAGGCAGTGCTTAAAGAAGTCATAACCTAAACTAAATCCTACTACCATTTCCATAAGCTCGAGATTACATTGATCATGTTACCTTAGGAATCCGTGGAAGATAAAAGAATATAGGCTAACAATACCATGATCCATATGGATCACTTATCTACAATTCATCATTAATATTCACACAAGGCATTCGCTACAATAATGCTTACACAAACAAATCCCACAATCATGCATAATAGAGTCAATGTGTTAGTTAATGTCATACTTAACATTTATTAAGAAATAGAGATCATATTCTTATAGCATCAGTCCATATTGATCCAATATCACATAATTCATCATAAAAACACGTAATAAGAAGTAGATACAAGTAACTCAACTAGCTAGAATCCCAATTCCATCGATATACATTCAAGATCATATAACCCATACTTAGGCTAAAATGATAGTTTGAAGGGCGTCTGGTTTCATCATGAAATTGGATTAAAATTTATGTTACAATCAACATGTTAACTTCAATTTATCATTAGGAAGCCTCTAAAAATGTCTTGAGAAGGAACCTATGGCTAGATTTGATCATATCTTTTTTTAAAAACATAGAGATTTACTCTCTATATGGAAGGATAACTACAGATGGAGGATCACCATAACTTTATCTAATAGAAAAACTCTAAAATTTGATGAAAAATCCATGGGAATCAAAGCTCCAAGTTGTTCGATAGCTTCACCTTCACTGGACGTTTTTTTAGAGGATATTTTGGGAGAGGAAGATTTTGATTTTGCATGGAGTATTGGGTATAGGATATTCATATTTTTAATCAACCTAATATACCAAAAATATTAAATAAATTACCTATGGTCGATTAGAACATGGGGCAAATATCCCATTTACACCATAATTAGGCAGTGTGCATGAAAATTTTGTAGGCCTGAATGGACAGACATAGTTGACGCTTTGTTAGACTATCCACGGGCTGTTTATAGTTTCCATCGTTTGGTTAACAGGTTGTAATGTGGCAAAGCCTTCTCCACGACAGTTGTCCATCGAAGACTTCCAATATATTTGGTGTCATTTAAAAAACAGGGTGTTGTTTCGTCCAGTTTATTGACATTGCCAAGGCAGTGTCTCGACAGCCTTTGGGTCCTTCTTGTGAGCCCTTTTTGTGAGGCCCTTGGGACTTCGTATCTGGGCATTTCCAGCATGAATATACACCTTAACATTTTCAATAGCTTAAATTAAACTTTAACACAAAATGAACACGTTAAACACATCCAAACATGCAAGGCACAATCAACACACACATAACGTCTCAAGGATGAACTTTCTAACGTCTTAGACGTTCTTGGATGTTTAACCTCTAAACTTCATGAAAATCCATAAACTTCTTATAGAAATCATTATTAATAATATAAGGACCTCATAAGCTCATGACATACACATAAGCATATAAAACACATAAGGCTCCTTAGATGACTAGTCATCGAGCGTCTTAGTCTTTCCTTGATGTTTCACATAAAATGTGTTCAATTCACCCAAGCATAATTTAAAACACTTAATAAGAATTTTTACTTTATTTTAAGAACAAATGCGGCTCTATTCAGCCTAAGTCCTTTTGGGGGTCCAACATAAGTCAAGATATCTCATATTCTCATTAATACATGTATCAAGTAAGGCACCTAGTCAACAAAAATAAGACACCACATACTTCACTTTGGAACATATTACATATCATTCAATAAGAATATAGAAATAGCCAATATCATCTTTAAGTCATCCTACACACTACTATAATATCATCAATATAACCATCATAGACTCATATAGTAAGTAGGAATAATCATGCATCAACTCTAAGACTACACACATAAAGACATAGTCAAAGTCTTACATGATCACCTAATAACATCAAAAGAAGAACATATAATTTCACAAAATCGCAAGTAGAAGAACATGATCATATTTCACATATTAAACTACACATCATGATAATACATCAAATAATGCCGACAAGTCCATGATTATCATAGTACATAAAGTAACTCGGACAAGGCCACATAATTCAGATAGGACATCCACCATAAGTTTACCATACATATTACAACATAATACAAGAGATACATTAATTAAAACAACGATAATTAGGCATATTACCACCTATACATTCTCACCACTTCAATTCATAGATAAATCATCCAAATCAATACCATAAGGCCCTTACCCATGGCCATGAACATCAATTTAATACAAAAATTGTAATACTCAATGAGTCTAGGTCAATTAAATATAGATTTATCAATCTAATACAACCTATAAATCAATTGAATACAATTATTACATCATTCAATATATCATAGAAAACTACACTTGAATTCATAAGCATTAAGTCAATATCAATTAACCCATAGAGTAGTAAAAAACTAAGGTGCATCTATTAAATGGCTTCATAGGTTAATTTATTTTAAATAATCTAATTATCAAAAATTTAAACAATATTGAATAATTTAAAACCTTTAATGCAAGAACACATGGATAAATCATAAAATTGTTCAAGTTCATGTTTGAAAACTCTTGAATATTGGGCTCCTTGATTAATAGAGTTTCAAGGATCAAAAACCATATGTCGATGATGTTAATCCATTAATATGATGAAAAATCACGACAAAAATTCTCCTATCCAATGTCTTCCTTGAGTTTTTGTTTCAATAGAGTTATACAGAATTTCTAAGACATTTTGGGGTTATGATTTGGAATAATAAGTTCATTTAGATATTTAGGACTTATAAACCTACATAAAATTCCTAAAATACCCTTAAATAACCGTCCTTTCTCATATTTGGACTTTGGTTGAATTGACCATTTCACCCTTGCATTTTAAGTGAACTGCGTAGGAACACAACACACATACAACTTGCCAAACGACGGGGCACAAGACCATAAATGGACCGTCCGGTCATCAATCGATGAGTCAGATACTATCCATTAGGAGCTTAATCTCTCAATGATATATCTCCACCCGCGCCTCCAATCAATGAGGCATAGAATGGCCAACGAGCCGTCGTTTGCCTTAGTCAATTTGGTTGGTAAAAGACAACATTTTGATCAAATGAAGGTCCTTCCTCAAGTACTGTTAAATGGTCATTGGGGATGTTTCCCCGGACGTTTACAACCATAATATTGTTGTACATGAGTTTAGGACCCCACACATAAATTTTATCCAAAAAAAAACACGTATAACCTTATAAAACATGCCAAGATACACAAGGTCATTTCAAGGCAATCAATTCGAACGTCACGGACGTTTGACCTTAAAACATTATGAAAGTTGATACACTGAATATATGCATTATAATAAATCCTGTAAATAGCTCATTAACACATGAATAACACATATAGTCATATAACCACAAATGAGGGACATAGGTGACTTAGTCGTCGAACGTCTTCTTCGTCCATTCACAGTAGAATTCCAATGCACCTAAACCCATAGACAGTGCCTCATTACAACATTATTAATAATTTTAGGACCTTAGGTACTCATGGAAACCATTTTAGGATCTAGCTTAACCTAAGTCATTTTCAAGGTATTACAATCTCCCCCACTTGGACAATATTCGTCCTCGAATGACACTTGTCACTCTTAAAACATTTCAAATAATTGAGATTTAGCTAACAACTCATAAAAATATCACATAAAAACATATACAACACAAACATCTAGGAAAAAACATCAATTTCACATAATCAAGAGACTCACAACACAACAAGAACAAGAAACTCAATTTACAACTCATTATGCCATAAGACTCACATTCTTCATTCGAAATAGAAATAACTCATTATATATTTATTATCAAGATCATATACAACCATTCTGACAACAGTACAACAATTTTTTATGAATGAACGAATTAATCAATTTCTCAAAATTCTTATAGTGAGCAAAAATCCCGGGCAGCTTTATAGTGCGCATGCTTCCGAATTTAAAAAATACATCATTTCGGAAATTCATGATGAAGAGATTCTAATGTGAAATATACAATCATATAAATACCTTTTACAATATAATCATATCTTCATGAAATGCACAATGCAAGAAATTAATGAAATTCAATTTCTACAACACTCCTAAATACCTTGCACATGAAACAAGCTTCTATGACTTTCTATCCCATCTACTAAACATACTCCCCATCTTTGAAATAACTCATAACACTAAAGAGAGAAATACAACAACTTACCTTCATCATCATCACCGTTAACCGACTTTACTCCTCTACTCCGAAGTGCATAGAAACGCATCTTATTTGGAGCTTCATATTTTGGAACATTAAGTGCAACTTTGTAACCGTATTTTTCATTAGAAGCAATATTAGTGAAATCCCTCACCTTATGACCAGCTTTGACGCATCCAAAAGAACTCCTCGTACCCTGTATACACTTCCCATAGTGCCTCTTTTCACAAGTAACACAAGTAGGCTTGCCACTTTGAGAACCACCAGTTTTCACAAATTTCACCCTAGGAGTACTACCTCCATCTTGAGTTTGAGCCCTCTACTTAAACCTAGGTTGACGTTGATCACTTGAACCACTGCTTTTGAAGTTTCTATCAATCTTACAAAGTTTAGACTATGCAATTGATTGAGTATACACCATGATTATATCTAGGGTCTTATCATCATGTAGCGTGGTTGTATGGCATTCTTCTTTCACTAGATCGGAAACACCCATCACAAATGTACTCATCTGATCTCTAGGGTTAGACACAACGGATGGATCAAATATAGACGATCTAGTGAATTTCAATGACTATTCATGAACACTCATATTGACTTTCTTGAGATTGATAAACTCCTCAACCTTCACCTCCTTCCTTGCACACGTAAAGTACTTTCCTAGAAAAGCTTCTGTAAATTCTTCCCACTCAATATTGTAAGACCCTGAAAATAACTTAGGTGAAGCTAGAGACTCACATGGTTTTCATAGTGGTCTAAGAGCATAAAATGATTTATAATGTGGGTTTGAGAAAGTATCTAAAAATTTAGGTGCTTTGGAAGTCAAACGTTAAAGGATGACCAAGACGTTCGAGGACTAAGTGATCTATGTGCCTCATATGTGGTTTTATGTGTTTATATGTGATTCATGATTTTTCTTAAAATATTTACTATAGAATATAGTGTCAGTGTGTCGTGTTTTGTGGATTTTGGAGGTCAAACGTCCAAGAACATCCTTGACGTTCGAAAGGCTTGCCTTGAAACAACCTTGTGTGTCTATGTATGTTTCTTCGAGTTTTACGTATTTATTTCAGATGGAACTTAATTGGTAGTTACTAAAATAGCATACGAACATATATGTGGAGGAAACGTCCGGGTAAGAATCTACGTAGGATTCGCAAGGGGCCTTAAATTAGAACCTCAACATTGGAGTTCAACGCTGCAAGGCCATCGAAAAATGACAACCAAAACCACGGTCGGTCGACAAAGAAGTTGCCCATTTATGGGTCTCAACGATGAAGCCAATTTACCTACATGTTGAGGAGTGTATGAAGAAACCCACGATAACCCATCGACGGGACTTGGGTGAGAGCACGGACCGTCGATGCATTAGTCGATGGGTCAGTGTGTTTTTGCCAACTTTATATTAACTTGAGGGGTGAAGTTGTAAATCCACCCTAAGTCTAATTAAATGTGAGGATGGTTGTTTGAGTGTTTATGGGTATTTTAACATAATATAAGTAATTAAACTCTAATTATAACCCTAGCATATAAATCATAACATATTCCCTCCAAAAGTTTCTCCAAAAACCTCAATGCGAGTTCAAAGTGCAGGTGAAGCGTTAAGATTGGTCTTCAATGGAGTTTATTCTTCAATTTTTATTGGTTTCTTCAAATAAGGTATGGGAGGTCTTCATCTAATCTTTGTATTACTTTAGATATAATTTCAAAGATGATTTTCAAAGATTTCAAAAAGATGAAAAAGTCAAATTTAAACGCTGAGTCTTGGGTTCTGGCATAAATGGTTTACAAACGTTTCTAAATCATGAAATTGATGATTTCCAATGAATTTATCCATGAACCCTTGACATTCACAAATATCTCAATTTGACTAAATTATGGGTTATGTGATCATGATTTTTCGTTGATTAATTCATGTGTAGATTATTATGGGCATTATATTTATGTATAGATTATTGTTAATTAATATATAGGTTTTCCAATTTTAATAATGGAGTAATGAATAATCATAGATCTATTGCATGCTACGATTATTGAATTGATATTGGGTTAACGCTTATGATTTATAATGTGGTTTTTTGTGGGCTATCTAATTATGTAATGATTATATTCAATTGATATCTAGGTTGTATTATATTGCTAAGTATGTAACTAATTGACCTAGTTTTACTGATTATTGAAATAATTCTATCGAATTGGTTGTTATGGTCTCGAGTAAGTGCCTTATGATATTGAATTGGATGATTTATCTTTGGAATCAAAGTGGTAATATGGAGTGGCATATGCTACCGTAATATCTCTAGTTTGATGTAACTAGACTTTATTTATGTTTTTATTGGTATGGTCCACTTATTGTGGCGGTGTTATGCATTTTACTTGCAATTGTTGTGGCCTTGTCGGAATTACACTTTATGTAATATGATGAAAATGACCTTGTCAGCACTACTTGAATTATTATAATGATATGTGTAGTTAATTTATGTGAAATATGAGCATAACTTTATACATGTGAATTAATGTGAAAGTATGTGCTCTTTCTAGATATGTTAGTAGATCATGTGGACTTTGACTATGTTCTTATGTGTAGTCTTAGATGTTTATACATGATTGTTTCTACATGACTGTATGAGTTGTGATGGTTATATTGATGATAATATTGTAATGTATAGGACGACATAAAGATGATAAGGGTCATTCCCAGGTTCTTAAAAGAATGATATAATATATGTGATAAAGTAAAGAATGTTGTGTGTCTTGTTTGGTAGACTTGTGTCCATTACTTAATACTTGTGTGAACGATATGTTATATGAGATGTCTTTACTAGGTAGGCTTAGTGAACACTTGTAAGGTATGAACAAAATACATGTGAGACCTAATAGGATATTAAGAAGGTCATGTACGTTGTAAAGGTTATGTTACAAATTTTGAAATGGAGAACCGTTATGGTATCCTTCATGAAAAGAAATGGTGGACATAGGCTTGATTGGCAAGAACGGCATCATATCATCCTTAGGAAAGTCATAATGAGCTATCATAGTCGCTATTTAAGGGTAGCCTTGGTGGACCTCTTTGGTTGGGTGAATGTGATTGGTTTATGAACTAGATAAGGAACCCTCTTCATGTGATCATTTAATGTCAATTATTCTATGAGAGCCAAGGATAGGTCCGATAGATTATTTAATAGGATGTACCTCTACTTGAGAATGAGACTAGATTACAATGTAGCTCTACTTGAGAATGATACTAGAGTGCATAAAAGTCCTTCATAATCTTTAACCATGTGCCTACATGTGATGTGTCCTATTTCTACCTTTGAAATTAGAACACCCTCATCGGAAAACGTTAGAACTCCGGATTCCATGTCTAGCTATCATGGTCTATGTCAGTTATATCTTATTCTCATCATATGGGATTGCTACTAGTATTAGAGAAGTTCTATGAAGTTTAGGTGGTGGTATATGATGCTATCTAGACATTACACAATAGGCCTTGCAGGTTATAGTGAGAGTCCTTACGTCTTGCCTAAGACCATTGTTTGAATGTCTTTTATGTGATCAATGATTCTGAAATGAACTAATGAATTTAATGATTTAAGATAAGAAAGTATGTTAAATGATCGAGTACTTATCTAGAGTAATTAAGGGTTGTCTATTTAAGGATTGAAGGAGGCATAAGAATTGTCACTTCTTATCTTACCTAGTTAAGTCTTTAGAAAGACTCTAGTTATGGTAGTTGGTTGATTATTTTGACATGATCGAAGCCTTCGGTAGTCTCAAGGTTTATTCATGTAATCTTGATGATATCACTATGGACATTATCTTCTTTATTTACTTAAGTAAGTCTTTTGATAGCCTTTGGAAGGAGAATGTAATATTATATATATGCTAATATGTTTAATGAGAATGATTCTATCTTAGGAAGTCTATAGTATCTCTTAAGTGTGGGTATGTGATTGTATGGGTGGCCGCTTCACAACTCATTCAAGTGAGACTTACAATCACCTTAAGTAGGAGAATCTTACCTTAATGTTTATGATGCTTTTTAAATGTGTATCTAACTCATTATAAGTGATCTTGAGGGTCGTTCAGGCACATCTAGAGAGGTGTATGAGCGTCTCTCTTTTTGTGATTTAATTGAATCTTAGGATGACTTTTAGTGAGAATATTACATGTTAAAGTGTGTTTAAAGTGAACTGGAGGAACTTCATTGTAACAGTGAATTGACTTTACTGCACAAAGAAGTGAATTCACTATAAGGTTTATAAAAATGTTATTATTCGGTCATGTGATTTCTTAAGTATTTCTAAGTTGTTGAATGTTATTCTTATTCTTATATTATGGTGTTTTAATTAAAATTTATGAACATGTGATTTAAAAAATGTCCCTTTTTCATGGTTTTTGCATGGCTTCCATACTTAGTACATATAATGTGCTAACCCTTCTTTGCCTTTTTGACTGAAGTGTAGGGAATCGGAAGTCTTGATATGACATGGATGATGGATAGGATTCTATGTCTTTGAAGATGATCTATTGGTGAGTCCTCACCGCTTCGAGGACATTATCCATAAGTTTCTTGTGTCTTAGTTTTTACTTTTTATGCTTTTCATGGGCTTAGTCCCAAGCTGTTCTATACTCTAGAGTATAGATGGTTCAATTAGATTTTGTAAAGATTTAATATTTTAAATGAAAGTCTTTCACTTGTACAATATTTATGAAAGAGTTCTTAATGTGTGAAAAGAGTTGTAAATTGTTACCTATTTTAGTATATTTATTATGCAATTAATTATACGAGAGACTTAGATGAGACTTGTTGATGTCTCATTTATCGTGTGACGACAAAAGGATGCTCTAACTTCTAGGATGTACTTACAGGTCGTGACAGAGATGGTATCAGACCTAAGCTTTATAGAGTGTCTTAGTTGTCGTATGATGTGAAGCGCACCACATTATAAATTGGATGCTATTGGGTGCTAAGAAAAGTTTCACTTCTTCATTCATATAATCCCGCCTAAGAGATTTTTATATGGTGTCTTTCCCTTGTTTCCCTTATTTGTTGGCCCCTTAAGGCTTCCTTTATTGAGTTTGGGTTGAGGGAGAGAAAAGATGAGATGTGACTTTTGAGATAAGGTGTGATAGAAGGTGGTTTTGACCTTAGATTTGTTTGGTTACCTTTAGAAGTGTAGTTAAGTTTGGAAGAACGGCAAGGTATATTGTAAGAATGTGAAGGAGTGGTTGTTAAGATAGTTTCATATTGTGAAGACCCCAACCATAGGAAGGGAGGTAATGGGATTTGAAATAGTGAAGGTGAGTTCTCTTAGAAAGAAGGATGTAATGGATAGATGATGAGACCTTTGAGATTCCTTAATAATGATGATAGAGGCCTTGGTAACAAAGTATTTGAAAGTTATAAGGTTCCTTTAGGGAGTTCCTTGTAGTGGATGTTACGTTGACCTTAGAATGGGTTTTTCCTAAGTAGGGGAGTGTAGTGAAGGTATGGTTGTTGGGAGTGAAGTACCCTTAACCTTTTGTTATGTGTTTATTCAAGCCTAAAACAAAGAGTTCTTGGTAACTTGAGTTTTATAGGAGTCTTTTGTGGTGAGTGAGTTCCTAATCTTCTCCTTATTATATATATGTTTGATTGAAGTTTTGTTGAAATTGAATATCATTAACTTCAAGATTGTGACCTATACTAGTAAGTGACAATCCTTCCCATATACAAGTTTGTATGGGGAAATACCTATGGGAGTCTTGTATGGTGTCTGGTAGGCCCAAAGAGCATCATAAAGTCTCCTCGACCAATCCGTGCTACTAGCGATCACCGTTTTAAAAAAAATTTGCTTAATCTCCGTATTGGACACCTCAACTTGACACTAGTTTGAGGATGGTAAGGAGTGGACACATTATGGTGTACCCCATATTTCTCCAATAGTCCCTTAAACAATTTGTTGTAAAAGTGGCATCAACCATCACTACTAATGGCCCTTGGTGTTCCAAATAAGGAAAATATATTATTTTTAAAGAAAACGGTGACACTGTTCCCCTCAATATTTGCGAGTGTGATAGCTTCTAGAAAATTAGACACATAATCAACCATCAGTAGAATGTACTTCACCACATGAGAACTCACAAAAGGGCTCATAAATTCAATACCCCACACATCAAATAACTCAATCACAATAATGAGATTTAAAGTGAGCTCTTGCTTTCTTGAAATGCCACAATCTCTTTGGCATCTATCACATGCCTTGGCGAACTCATGAGCATATTGATTAATAGTTGGCCAATAGTAGCCTCATTGTAAGATCTTGTGAGCGGTTCAGATACCACTATGATGTCAACATAAGAGTGAAGAAATGCATGCCTCCACAACACTCAACATCTCAACGTATGGTACAGAACACCGAATAACCCATTGACACAACTACTATACAAG
The DNA here is from genome assembly GCA_027789145.1 of Solanum arcanum. Taxonomy (NCBI): domain Eukaryota; kingdom Viridiplantae; phylum Streptophyta; class Magnoliopsida; order Solanales; family Solanaceae; genus Solanum; species Solanum arcanum. Next base: position 36,210,603 of record CM050943.1, read on the forward strand.
TATGTCTCATCCCAAAAGAACTTTTTCACATTTTACATGAAAATTTTCCTTTGATACAAGTACAAGTTCGGTTGGATGATACTGCTAGCCAGATAAATCGCAATATCTATGAACCATGGAGTCAAGTCTTGAGTGGCGGCCAATACATGGTATTCGGGGAAAGTATCATCAATTTATGTTTTATCCCCCAACCCTCCTCTCATTTCTTAATTTTCTAAATGGGACAAGTGATCAACAACATCATATTCGGTCCTTTTTCTATGACTAACCTCAAATTCAAATTCTTTCAATAGTAGTACCCAACGAATAAACCTCGGTTTCACATCCTTCTTATCCATCAAATATCTCAAAGTAGAATGATAAATATGCACTATAACCCTAGTGCAAAAAAATAGGAGCAAAATTTCTCATATGAGAATACTGCAAGGAGCTCTTGCTCAGTCCCAGTGTAGTTCTTTTGGGCTTCATTTAGCGCTTTACTAGCATAGTAATTGAGTGAAGGATTTTGTACCTTCTTTGCCCCAATACACAACGAAGAGCAACCCCACTAGCATCACACATTACCTGAAAAGGCATGCTCCAATCCAGCGAAATAATGATAGGTGTAGATACAAACTTTTCTTTCAACTCACCAAAATCCATAAGACAAGATTCATCAAAATAAATTTTACACTCTTTATCAAGCTACTTGAACAAAGGATGCAAATTTCTGGAATAATACTGGATGAACCTTTCGTAAAAATCTGCATACCCAAGAAAGCTTCTCAGACCTTTGATAGAGATAGGTGGGAGAAGTCTCTCTATTACCTCGACTTTAGCTCGATCAACCTCTATGCCCTTCTCAAAAATGTAATGACCCAATTAAATGCCCTTTTTCCCATGAAGTTACATTTTTCCCAATTTAGTACTAGATTGCAGTCTTCACACCTCTTAAGAATCTTAAAAAACGACTTAAACACAGTTCAATGGAGTCACCAACCATAGAGAAATCATCTATAACCACCTCAATAGTGTCCTCCGCCATATCAGAAAATATCAACATCATCCATCTCTTAAATATGGCTGGTGCATTACAAAGCCCAAACAACATTCTCTTGAACGGAAAGCTCCCATATGGAAAATTAAAGGTGGTTTTGTATTTATCTTCCGGTGCAATAGAAATCTTATTATACCCCGAATAACAATCATGAAAACATTGACACTCTTTTCCGGCAAGTCTATCCGCCCTCTAATCAATGAAGGGCATATGAACATGGCCTTTTTTGGTCCATGTATTTGATTTTCGGTAATCTAAACACACCCTCAAACAAGTTAATGATCTCATCGGAACAAACTCATTTTTTTCATTGGAGACCACAATCATTCCTTTTTTTCTAGGTAGACACTGAACAGGGCATACTCAACTACTATCAATGATTGGATATCTCACTCCGGCATCCAACCACTTAATAATTTCTTGTTCATTACTCTTTGCATAGGTTGATTTAGACGTCTCTTATGATCAATACTTGGATTATGATCCGGCATGAGTTAGATTTTATGAGAACAAATACCGGGAGGGATCCCAATAATATCTGTAATGGTCTACCCAATAGTTGTTTTGAACCTTTTAAACACTTTCACCAAACTCTCAACTTGATGCACGTTCAAATATGATGCAATAGTAATCAGAGAGGTGTCATCTTTTCCCAAGAATGCATACTTCAGATGAGGTGGTAGAGGCTTAAGTTCTAATTCTGGAGCCTCATCAATTGGCGGTTTCGTGGAGATTCACAATTTTGCATAACTAACTCAAATTTATTTATTTTAAAATGAACATTACCTCAATCAAGTGCCGCGACCAATGACACATACTCTTCAATGTCATCACTATTAAAATTCAAGATCACTTCCACTAATGCTTGTACACCCACAAGCTCTTCAATTTATACTTCAGAAGATTCTTCAACTCTGTAGGATATAACAGATATGGTCCTACAAATGTTGAAGGTCACTTGTTCATTGTTCAATAGGAATTTCATCTGCCCCTTTTCAGTATCAACCAAGGCTCTACCTTAGAAAGGAATGGCCTCCCAATAATAATAGGCACCTCAAATCAGCCTCATAATCAATAATCTCAAAATCGGCTTGAATTATAAACGACTCCGCTTTTACTAGCACATTATGGATTATACCAATGAGACTTTTTACCGTTTGATCGGCCATTAGTAGACGCATCGTAGTGGGTTTTGGGTCACCCAAACCTAACTTATTGTAAATTGAGAGAGGCATGATATTTATAGTTGCCTGAAGATCACATAATGCTTTTGCAAAAGATAATAGCCCGATTGTACAAGGAACAGTGAAATCACCCGGATCTTCTTTCTATTACACTAGAGATCTTGTAACAATGGCACTACAGTGCTGCATTCTATCGTCATCCTAAAAAATGACTGATCTTTTCTTTGTAACCAAATCTTTCCTCAACTTGGTACATTTGTTCAAGAGCATCTACCAAACGGACATTGATAGAAAGTTGTTTCTACAACATTATTAAACACTAGTATTTACCATCCTCAGTATTTTTTACTAACCTTTATGGAAGAGGAGGTGGTGGTTTTGGCGTGGGGATTACCTTTTGGAGATCCTCAAAATCTTTTACTGTTTTATCTTCTAACTCACCACTAACCTCCACCACTGTATTATCATCTCTTATCACCTTTTCTACACTAGCCGATTTAGGTGGATCAATGATTTGCTTACCACCCATAGTAGTGATTACCTTACAATGCCCATTATTTTTCAAATTTTAGACAGTATTTCTAGGAAGAGTGCTCTGTTGCCGTGTGTTCACAGTTGCAGACAATTGGGCCATTTGCAACTCAAGATGCTTAAGAGAGATTGCATGTGTAGCAACTCTTTTCCCTATACCTGCTATGTCATTTCTTAACTCTATAGTGTGCTCATCACTAGCATCGAGCATCCTCATCATTTTCAGCATCATATCCTCAACTCACACTATACTACCTCCATTATCCCTAGGAGCAATTTCACGATTTTGAGGTTGAACATAGGGTCCAATCCTTTAAGTTTTGTTACCATAGTTATCCCGGTTGAAGTTGTTGTGGAGGTTGTAATTCCCATCTCGGACATAACAATTGTAGCGGTTATAATTACCATAGTTCAAAACATGGTTTCCTTTACCTTGGCGCAAATTCTCCTTATTGGAGCCTTGGGCATTCGGTTGAAAACCCCGTTTGTTCATTCATTACTTAGGAGTCCTCCTCATAGTAATATTCATCATTTGGCGGTGGTCATTTAGACAAGTAGTTCACCACATTTATATTTTCCGCATCCCCAGCAACATGTTTCAACACAAACCCAAGCTCATTTCTCATTTGATCCATCTCTTAAAGATGATCATCTGCGACTGAGTTCTGTGCATATTGGACTAGTACTCCAAGCTTTATTATTTTGGGAGATTTTCTCTAACTTTTCAGCAATCTCAGCATAAGGAAACTCCCATAAGAATTACCCGCTATTGTATCCAACACTGATTTGTTATTATCATCTTGTCCCAAATAGAAATATTCTTTCAGGGACTCATCATCTATGCATTTATTTGGGACACTTTGGAAGAATGAAGTGAACATATCCCAAGAACTTTTAACTGACTCTCTCGGTAGTGGCACAAAGTTGTTCACTGTGTCATTGTGGTTTAGTCTCTTAAACAACGGGTAGTATCGTGCTAAAAACGCATCCCTCAGTTGATTCCAAGTGAATATTGTTTATATGAGAGCTAAATAAACCAGATAGGAGCCTCTCCCATAAGTAAGGGAGAAAAAACTCTTAGACCGATTTCATCCATATTCAAATCGGGCCTCCCTAAAAAACTTTTGCACACTGCCCTTTCCTTAGCGTTATGGGCATGTGTATTCTCAGAAGGTAGCCGGGAAAAAAAATTCTCTGGGAGTGAGCATTTGGATTAGACTACTATTACATAAAAAGTGTGGCCGTATGGTAGAGGGGGAAAGACGAGTGGCCCATCAGAGCCTACGATATTTTTATAGACCCTATAGTACTCTTGAGGGCGTGGAGTGGGAGGCTATCTTCGTATTTCAACCTTCCCATAAATATCAGGTATTATAGGGTAACGAGCGTCGACCAATGAATGCATTTGTGGGTCGACCTCATAACCTTGAATGCCCGAATTCTGATTCGTTCATCTTAAAGTACGGTCAAGTTTGGAATAAGATCTAGCCACGGGTATTCCTCTACTTCGTGTGTTTGGCATGTAATGAAGTTAAATTTGTAGGAGACAAAAACAAAAATAAAAAGTATAATTAGGAAAATATTGACTAAACATCGGTAATAAGCTTAAAGTTAATATTAAAGCCACAAACCCTGACAACGGCGCCAAAATTTGATACGCTCTAATCTTCATTCTAGAAAAAAAGTAAAAGCGGTCGCATCATGTAAAGAACCCAACTAGTGAGGTTGGATCATTCCTGCAGGGAAAATGGTTCAGTCTTCACTTTGTGCTATTACTACTTCTATTTAGTTAATTATTTTCCAAAAAAACAACTAAAGGGGGTTTTGATTAATAAAAGCAATTAGCTAAATTAAAGTAAACAAATGACCGGTTTAAGTAATAGAGTTTAATAATGTAATAAGAGTAACTAGAGCGTAAGTGTTCCCCACAGGATCCTAACTCATTAATTCTCGCTATAACAATCCTTTCTTAGTATCTTGCATACAAAGTTATAAGTTAGGTATCTCTATATCCTTGGTCAGGAATCTAGAGAGTCTCACTCCACACATTGGTCCGACTATGTGTGTTGCTTTACTGAATCTTATCTTTTTATCTCATATGAAGAATCATATTCGATATTTCACTAAGTTATTACATCGTACCAACCGACACTATCCTATTAGATAGTATCCACTAAATCTATGTTGATAATTATTTTCCTATTATTGATATCATTTGTCCGGCAAGTAGAAATATGGTGAGTTCTAATGTTGTTCATCCGTTAAAGAGATTTTTATGTGAAAGAATTAGCAAATACATGCAAGACACTATTCTAGAATTATTAGTTTATCTAGATTTTACCTTGTTATTTACCCATGGTTCTCACAACCCTACTTATGGAGATTAATTACCCATACTAATAATCACACAATTCATATTGACAATATGAGAATTCATGCACTTACTTTTATGAGAATGAAGAAAATCCTGAAATTCACTTGAATAATTCACAAAAACACCAACAATTGATTCCAGAAAAGTATGATCAAATACCAAAATCAAGAGTCCAATACTTAAACAAGAGAAATAAAAAATATCAAAAAGTCTAACCCCAAAAATGAGGTTTTTCAAACTATTTATAATAAAATCAAACCTAATAGAAGAAGGAATCTATTGAAGGAAAATCTGTCCAAAACGCATCTAAATTGACGATCCCTGCGCCAAACCGTCATGAACACGATGTACTATCATGGGCTCCATCGTTCCATACTTTGCATAATTTTCTGCTGCTTTGTTCATTAACTTGTTGTTACCCTCGACGGACAGATATGACATTCCGTTGAAAGGACGACAGTCAGTCGAGGGGTTCTGTTCCATTACACTAAGAAACTTCTAATAATCGGGTACTAGAACTACTCTATGACAACCACGATGGATATGCAGGATGGGTCGTCGTGTCTACTTTGACTGACTTCCCCAACTTACTTTAGAAGCCATTTTCTTCTCACTACAGTGCCACATACAGACCATCACAGTTACGAAAGACCATCATAGGCTCCGTAGGTGGTCATTTCTGCAATTTCTGCTCAAATCCTTTATGTTCTCCTTTGGACATATTTCCTGAAAAAAAAAAGAGAAACCTACATAAAAACTCAGTAAAAAGACATTATACACACACTAAACTTATGTAAAATACATTGAAAGTACCGTGAAACTACAATACATCTTCAATTTAGAGATGTTTCACTGGCTGAGGGAGATAATGATGGTCCAAATGAAGATGCCAAAAAATACTATAACTTAGTTGAAGAGGCAAGCCAAGACTTATATCTTGGTGGTACATGATTCTCTAAATTATCATTCACACTTCGTTTATAGTTTTTGAAGGGTCTACACGGATGGAGCAATGAATCATTCACTTCTCTTTTAGTGTTATTAAAAGAAGAAATGCTCGAGTTGAACATTTCTTCGTCTTACAATACAACCAAGCCTATGGTATGAGAAAATTGATACATGAACAAATGATTACATGTTGTTTAGGAATGAACATAAATATGATGAGTTTTATCATACATGCGGAGTTTCACGATATATTAAAAGTGCTGAAGTTAATGTTGAGGGTTAGTCTTCTAAAAAATCAGATCGAGTTTCATCAAATACTTTGAGACACTTCCAATTAATTCCTAGACTCAAAATGTTATTTATGTTTTCAAAGACAACAGATTCTTTGAGGTTGCATGATGAGGACGTTCTAAATATGGAAAGTTAAAACATCCCACTGATGGTCTAACATGGAAAGATTTTGATAAGATGCATCCAGATTTCGCACTTGATTCTTGCAATGTAAGACTTAGATTAGCCACTAATGGGTTCAATAAATTTTTATCCAGGAGTATATCTCATGGAACATGGCCAGTTATGTTGATGGCGTATAATCAGCCTCCTTGGATTTGCATGAAATCTGAATATTCTATACTTTCTATAATTATACCTGGGCCAGGATTACCTTGCAATGACATTAATATTTTTACTTACAATAGTAGATTCAATGTTCGAGGTATGTCAGGGTGTTGGATATGACATTGATTCACCTATTGATCCGGGTAGTGCACAAGCTATCAAAGGCCAATATCCTCTACAATCTTCTGGGTGAACTCATGATCCGATTATTCAAAAGGTATTTATATGTTTTTCAAATTCTATTTTATAGAACAATAAGTTAAAAAATTACTATGCTAAATAACAATATCATATGTGATTGTAAATTTGTGATAGTTGGATAATTAGTCCTCTCTGTTTCTCCGAAATTCTTCTTTGTGGTAGTTGTCTTATTAATACTGTTAATTTGCAATATTCTAACTTCATGTTTGAATCATTCAATGTAGATATAGTTTTTGCATGAATGATATGGAATTTATATTGAGAAATTTCATAATTCATTTTCTTTATACAAAATCCTATGTTCCAACTATATAGTCCAGTTGCTCTGTTTCGTTAGGGTAGATGTTGCATTGGCTTCTACTTATTGTTAAACTCAAAGAATTTTCCTTTTACTTGGATACTTTTCCACCAACAATCATATTTGATGTTGTATACATATTCTAGTCTGACAGGGATCCTGCAATAATATAAAACTGGCATAGAAGCAGAAAATGAGATCCTTTAAAATTTGGAGTTGCAATGGTTTTGAATATTGTTGAATGCAGGTGAAACACTCTGAATGCTTAAAAGTTCCCTTTTATTTGTTGTTATTGGCTTTTTGGTATTGTTGGATTTAAAACGGCTTCTATCCTTTTTTTTTAATTTATGGTCTTGTGAAGCTACCAATTACTTTTAAGCTTTTGTTTCCTATTTGTTCCTTGTCCTGCTAGTATCATATTTCCTTTATGATGTTTTGTTTTGCCAGAGTGTCACCTCTTTGGATTGATATGTTCCCTGATTTATGAAATGTACATTATGTATTTAGTATGTTTTCAGGGAAAATGTATTACCTTAGAATCTTTTTGTGGGCCATTTTTAAAAGTGGGGTCGGTTATATATGGCATAACGATAGTGTCTTGATAATAGTTTTGCGTGTTGAAGGTTGATAGAAATTTTTAATTAACTATGTATCAAGTAAAATATAATGAGAGTTAGGATAGTTGTCTGTGAAATGACATAAGGTAACCAAACGCTAAAAAGCATTTCCCTTCAAGGAAAATATGATTTACTGTTTTGGCAATCTGGAATAGCTGGGTAGGTTTGGATAGTTGGGATAGATATTTTCTATAAAATGATTCGGTTCTATGGGGTGTTTTAAGATTTAGATGGAGAACTACTCTGATATCTTGGAACTTTTTCTGATAAACAATGTTAAAACTTGAAACCTATTGGCTGTTATTTCACAATTTTGACCTATTTTTATAGGAATATTGAGGTTATGAATCCATCCTTTATTTAAGTAGTGTAAAAAGTACATCTCAGAAGTTTGATATTCTTTGAATAATAAAATATGTAGTTTCCATGTTCCTTAGTAGTAAGTACACTTTGCAAATTGTGCAATATTACCTCTAAATAGTAAATTGAGAGTAGTAGATATTTAAAGCATGAATTATTATATAAACTACTGCAATATGGATTTCTTGCATCCTAAATAAATATTTCAATATGGAAAATCTTGCCCATTCTATAACCATCCCAATTTGATTTTGTAGGGAGATGCAGGTGAACAAATTTAAAGTGGATGATGAAGAGTTTTTGAACAATTTGAAAAGTTTGAATATATTACATTTGATTTTGTGAAATATATTCATTGGTTGAATATATTGAACTATTCCAGGAGTACTTTTTGAGTTAGTGTGTACACATTTAGAATATTGCTTTATAAGTATATGTATGTACACAACACATATTATGTTTTGAAGTTTATGGAAAATATATAAATTTGAAAATCTATTGTAAGAGTACTTAATGCTTGAGATTATTTATGGTGGTGTATTTTAATTAGAAATTATGGCATATAAATTGTGCATCCATATATGCAAAGACTACACTTTAAACAGTTGTCATATATTAGATATAAAAGGCAACACTTATTGTGGGCAATATTGAATATAATTCCACATTTAAAAGTGTAGCAGGGAAGGCAACACTTTTTAACGTAGTGTAACGACCTGTTTAGTCGTTTTGAGCAGTAGAGCTTAATTCTGGTAATAACTGTCTGGGTCGACGGATCCCACGACGGACCGTCATGGGCACGACGGACCGTCGAGGGGGTCTCGTTCCAAAACACTTAGATTCTTAAAATTTGGATACTGAGATCGACTCTCTAAATTTCACTACGGAATGGCAGGACGGACCGTCGTTGTCACGACGGACCGTCACAAATCTTTCCACACAATTAACTCTCTCAACTTTGTGACGGACCTGCAGTACGGACCGTCACAGCCATGATAGACCGTCACAGGCTGCGTAACCCTGACTCGGTCGGAATCATGCTAATGTTTTTAAAGGGGCGTTTTGGACTATTCATGCTAATAATTATAAAGTTAGTGGGTTAATGTTAATATTTCAATTACTTGGGGGTTAAAGGAGATAACCTTGAAATAAAAAGTGGGTTATTTTTATCATCTTTTATACTTAATTATATGACAATTAGGGAAAAAGAAAAAGGGATGGAATAAGAAAAATAGAAAGAACAAAGAGAGGGAGAAACGAACGATTAAGAGAAGAGAGAAAGAAGAGGAAAGCAAAGGCTTTGGGAAAGTAGATTGCTTGATCACAATTCTTCGGTGGAGGTAGGTTATGGTTTATACTATTTTATAGTAAAGTCTTAATAGCGAATGATATGTATTGGGTAGTATTGTAAAGTCCTCTATATGCTTAATTGTATGCTTGCATGATGTGATTATCTAATTGTAATGAATTAGAATGATGAGGCTGTTGAATCTTAAACCTTAAAACGTCTCTGTTAATGATGATGCCTTAGTATAAAAGAAGGCTTGATGAACTAAAAGAATGAGGTTAATGGATCGGGTGTCACGTTCCGACACCAAGATAGTAGTAGTGGATCGGGTGTCACGTTCCAACACAAGGATAGTAGTAGTGGATCGGGTGTCACGTTCCGACACCAGGATAGTAGTAGTGGATCGGGTGTCAGGTTCCGACACCAGGATAGTAGTAGGGGATCAGGTGTCACGTTCCGACACCACGAAAGTAGGGGATCGGAGTGTCACGTTCCGACACCAGGATAATAAAGAGAATGAATATTACTATTTCCCAAATGAGTAAGGTGTGGAGGCTTGAGTCCTCATAGATGTGCTTGGTGTTGTGGCCAAGGGTTATGGTACTTGTTGTGTCACTTGTTGAGTATGTAGTTGATTTTATGTTATTATCTAATATATATTGCTTTCTATTTTGAGTTGGCCGATGATATGTACTCAGTACTTGTGCCTTGTACTGACCCCTACTTGTATTTATTTTTCTTGTTATTTGTGGAGTGCAGCAAACGTGCCAACAACTTCGACTCGTCCGCAACTCTAGCGTGACTTCAGCATAATCAGACTTCAAGGTGAGCTATTATTCCTAGCTCGGACTGGACTCTTTCCTTCGCGTCTTGATATCTTGAAGTTCGTACATGGACCGTCTCTTTTACTAATTTTGGTTTCTTAGATACTCTTAGATTTAGTAATTTGAGGATAGATGTTCTTGTGGTGATGACTTCAAGATTTTGGGAATAATAAGTGTTTGAGTTTTTAGAAGTTATTAATCTATTTTCATTAATGAGTTTTAAGTCTTCCGCATTATATTCTGTTTATTATGGTTGAAATGTTGGGGTTTAGATTGGTTGGTTCGCTCACATAGTAGGATAAGTGTGGGTGCCACTCGCGGCTCGTTTTGGGTCGTGACAAACTTGGTATCAGAGCATTAGGTTCGTTGGTCTCATCACACAAGAACGAGTCTAGTAAAGTCTTCAAGAACGGTAGGGGGACGCCTTTACTTTCTTTGAGAGGCTATAGGACTTTAGGAAAATTGCATTCTTTCTTTCTTTCGTACTATTACTTGGATCCAATTGGTATCTAGGTGATACAAATTGGTATCTGACCATCTTCACTCTATTTCGCAGATGGTTAGAACTAGAGCAACAACTGCGCCAACACCAACACCGTCAAGACAAGATGCGTCTGAGCCAGCCACTGGGGTTGTAGCTCGAAGAGGAGTAGTGGAAAGAGGCCGTGGTAGAGGTCGCGGGAGGACGTCCTCTATAGGAAGAGGACAAGCACCTGGCCCATCTAATACTAGGGTGGTGACTCCTCCACCGACTGAGGAAGTAGTAAGAGAGGGTGAGGAAGGGGAAAATGAGCAAGTACAGAATGAGGAATTACCACCCCAACCTACCCCAGAGATGATTAACCAGGTTCTTGGTTATCTTAGCGGGTAATCCGATCAAGGCCAAACGCCTCCAATGTTTTTCTACACCAGCACCTCAGGTTCCGGGAATACAACATGCAGCTTCTGTGGCTCCCTGCATGGATGCCTCATTGGAAATAGGCACGTTTTCTAGATTGACTACAGGGCCTATAATGACGAGTGATCAGCACGAACTTTTCAGTAAGTTCTTGAAATTGAAGCCTCCAGTCTTCAAGGGTGCTGAATGTGAGGATGCCTATGATTTGTTGGTTGATTGTCATGAGTTGCTACATAAGATTGTCATAGTGGAACGATTCGGTGTTGAGTTTGTAACCTATCATTTTCAGGGAAATGCCAAAATGTGTTGGCGATCGTATGTTGAGTGTCAACCAGAAGAGGCACCACCTATGAATTGGGCATCATTCTCTAGTTTGTTTATGGAGAAGTATATACCCTGGACTTTGAGGGATAGGAGGAGAGATGAGTTCCTGAGCCTAGAGCAAGGCAGGATGACAGTCACTGCGTATGAGGCTAAGTTTCGTGCATTATCCAGGTATGCCACCCAGCTTTGCTTCAGTCCACAAGACCGGATTCGCCATTTTGTGAAAGGGTTGAGGTCAGATTTGTGGATTTCAGCCTTACAGGTAGCTGCTACGGCAAAATCCTTTCAGGAAGTGGTAGACTTTGTGATAGAGGTTGAGGGAGTGAAGCCAGATGACTTCACCATGGCATCAACAACTATGAAGTTTCGTAAGGGAGGCGAGTTTAGTGGTTCTTACTCAAGAGGCCAGAGTTCAGGAGGTTATCCAGCCCGACCTATTCAGTCTTCACTACAAGCTGTAGCTGGGTGTCCACCGCAGACCAGTCAACATTTCTCTGAGTTTTGGAGGTTATCCCCAGACTTCATCGTTCTCACAGAGACCTATGCTTGAACCCAGAGAGTGTTATGGATGTGGGGAGACTGGACATATAAATAGATATTGTCCAAAAAAGAGTTACAGACCCTCAATAGTCAGAGGAAGAGGTTGTCATGGAAGAGGCCGCCATTCTGGAGGACGTGGTGGTCAATGTAATGGTGGTCAACAAACCAACCGGGGTGGCGGGCAAGCCGGAGTGACTGCAGCACAACATGGTAGGGGCAATGGACAGACAGGTGATAGGGCCCATTGTTATGCTTTCCCTGGGAGGTCTAAAGCGGAGACATCTGATGCTGTTATCACAGGTAATCTTTTGGATTGTGATTGCATGGCTTCTGTATTATTTGATCCTGGATCCACATTTTCATATGTATCTTCCTCATTTGCTACTGGTCTTAATTTACATTGTGAATTGCTTGACATGCCTATTCGTGTTTCTACTCCAATGGGTGAGTCTGTGATAGTTGAAAAGGTGTATAGGTCTTGTCTGGTGACTTTTGTGGGGAGTAATACTCATGTAGACTTGGTTATCTTAGAAATGGTTGATTTCGATGTAATTCTGGGTATGACTTGGCATTCTCAAAAATTTGCAATCTTAGATTGTAATGCTAAAAATGTAACGTTGGCCAAGCCTGGGACAGATCCGTTAGTGTGGAAGGGTGACTACACTTCCACTCCAGTTCGTATCATCTCCTTTCTTCGTGCTAAGAGAATGGTTAGTAAAGGGTGTTTAGCGTTCTTGGCACACCTCAGGGATCATACTACCCAAGTACCTTCAATTGAGTCGGTTTTGATAGTCCGTGAGTTTCTGGATATGTTTCCTGCAGACCTTCCTGGTATGCCACCGGATAGAGATATTGATTTCTTTATTGATCTCGAGCCTAGGTAATCGCCCCATATCCATACCCCCTTATAGAATGGCTCCCGCTGAGTTAAGGGAGTTAAAGGCCCAAATTCAAAAGTTGTTAGGAAAATGCTTCATTAGACCAAGCGCTTCCCCTTGGGGTGCTCTTGTTTTATTTGTGAAGAAGAAGGATGGGAGTTTTCGGATGTGCATAGACTACAGGCAACTGAATAAGGTAACTGTTAAGAACAAGTATCCGCTTCCTCGCATTGATGATTTGTTCGATCAGTTACAAGGTGCTTGTACCTTCTCAAAAATTGACTGCAGATCAGGTTATCATCAATTGAAAATACGGGCAGCAGATGTTCCAAAGACTGCTTTTCGAAACAGGTATGGGCATTATGAATTCTTAGTAATGTCTTTTGGACATATGAATGCCCCTGCTGCTTTTATGAGCTTGATGAATGGGATTTTTAAGCCATATCTGGATCTCTTTGTCATTGTATTCATTGATGATATACTGGTATACTCAAAGAGCAAGAAAGAACATGAGGAGCACTTGAGAATTGTATTGGAAATGTTGAGGGAGAAAAAGCTTTATGCCAAATTCTCCAAGTGTGAGTTTTGGCTAGATTCAGTGTCCTTCTCGGGGCATGTGGTTTCTAAGGATGTAGTGATGGTGGATCCTTCTATGATCGAAGCAGTGAAGAGTTGGGTAAGACATAATAATGTTACAGAAGTAAGGAGTTTTGTTGGTTTAGCTAGCTACTACCGTCGATTTGTCAAGGGATTTTCTTCCGTTGCTTCCCAACTGACAATTTGACTAAGCAAAGTGTTTCATTTGTTTGGTCAGACAAATGTGAAGAAAGCTTTCAGAAACTCAAAACCTTGTTGACTACTGCACCCATTCTTACTATGCCAGTGGAAGATAAGAATTTCATTGTTTACTGTGATGCATCCTATTCTGGTTTGGATGTAGTGCTAATGCAAGAGAAGAATGTAATTGCTTATGCTTCGAGGCAATTAAAGGTGCACGAACGTAACTATCCGACCCATGATTTGGAGTTGGCTGCAGTGGTATTTGCATTTAAGCAATGGAGACACTATCTATATGGGGTTAAGTGTGAAGTCTATACGGATCATCGTAGCCTACAGTATGTCTTTACTCAAAAAAATTTGAATTTTAGACAGATTAGATGGATGGAACTACTGAATCACTACGATATCACTATCCTGTATCATACGGGAAAAGCTAATCTTGTGGCAGATGCTTTAAGTAGAAAGGCAGGAAGCATGGGAAGTCTAGCTCACTTGCATGTTTCTAGACGCCCATTGGCTAGAGAGGTTTAGACTCGGGCTAATGACTCTATGAGGTTAGAAGTAAATGAGAAGGGAGGATTTTTGGCTTGTGTGGAGGGAAGATCTTCCTATCTTGACAATATTAAGGGAAAACAGTTTACTGATGAGAAACTGATCCGAATCCGAGATAAGGTGTTGCGAGGAGAGGCTAAAGAAGAAAAAATCGATGAGGAAGGTGTTTTGAGAATTAAGGTAAGGGTATGTGTACCCCACGTCGATGATTTAATTCACACTATTCTTACAGAGGCTCATAGTTCAAGGTACTCTATACACCCTGGTGCAACCAAGATGTATCATGACCTAAGGCAACATTTTTGGTAGAGTAGGATGAAGCGTGATATTGCTGATTTTGTTGCCCAATGCCCGAATTGTCAGCAGGTAAAGTATGAACACCATAGGCTTGGAGGTACACTTCAAAGAATGCCCATTCCTGAATGGAAGTGGGAGAGAATTGCAATGGACTTCGTGGTTGGTCTTCCAAAGACAATGGGTAAGTATGACTCCATTTGGGTAATTGTTGATAGGTTAACTAAGTCTGCTCACTTCATTCCGGTCAAGGTGACTTACAATGCGGAGAAGTTAGCCAAACTTTACATCTCGGAAGTTGTTCGATTGCATGGGGTTCCACTCTCCATCATATCAGATAGAGGTACGCAGTTTACTTCTATGTTTTGGAAAACGTTGCATGCTGAATTAGGTACTAGGTTGGACCGTTGTGCTGCATTCCATCCTCAGACCAATGGTCAGTCTAAGCGAACAATTCAGGTTTTGGAGGATATGCCTCGTGCATGTGTGATAGAATTGGTGTTTATTGGGATAACTTCCTACCCTTAGCAGAATTCTCCTACAACAATAGCTATCACTCAAGTATTGATATGGCCCCATTTGAGGCACTATATGGGAGAAGATGTAGGTCTCCCATTGGGTGGTTTGATGAATTTGAGGTTAGACCTTGGGGTACTGACCTTCTGAGGGAATCATTAGATAAAGTGAAATGCATTCAAGAAAAGCTTTTAGCGTCTCAAAGTAGGCAGAAAGAATATGCAGATCGAAAGGTTAGAGACTTGGAGTTTATGGAGGGTGAGCAAGTCTTGCTGAAGGTTTCACCCATGAAAGGGGTGATGCAGTTTGGTAAGCGAGGTAAGCTTAGTCCGAGGTATATTGGTCCATTTGATGTTCTGAAGCGCGTGGGGGAGGTAGCTTATGAATTAGCCTTGCCCCCAGGACTGTCAGGAGTGCATCCGGTATTTCATGTGTCTATGTTGAAAAGATACCATGGGAATGGAAACTACATTATTCGTTGGGATTCAGTTCTGCTTGATGAGAATTTGTCTTATGAGGAGGAGGCTGATATGCAAGAAAGATACCCACACCTGTTTACAAATTCAGGTACTCCTTTTCGCCCTTGTTTTTCTTTTTGTGATCGTTCGAGGACGAACGATGGGTAAATTGTTATCTATTGTAACGACCTATGGGTTATTTTTATCATCTTTTATACTTAATTATACGACAATTAGGGTAAAAGAAAAAGGGTTGGAATAAGAAAAATAGAAAGAACAAGGAGAGGGAGAAACGAACAATCAAGAGAAGAGAGAACGAAGAGGAATGAAAAGGCTTTGTGAAAGTAGATTGCTTGATAACAATTCTTCGGTGGAGGTAGGTTATGGTTTATGCTATTTCATAGTAAACTCTTAATAGCGAATGATATGTATTGGGTAGTATTGTAAAGTCTTCTATATGCTTAATTGTATACTTGCATGATGTGATTATGTAATTGTAATGAATTAGCATGATGAGGCTGTTGAATCTTAAACCTTAAAACCTCTCTGTTAATGATGATGCCTTAGAATAAAAGAAGGCTTGATGAACTAAAAGAATGAGGTTAATGGATCGGGTGTCACGTTCCGACACCAGGATAGTAGTAGTGGATCGGGTGTCACATTCCGACACCAGGATAGAAGTAGTGGATCGGGTGTCACGTTCCGACACCAGGATAGTAGTAGTGGATTGAGTGTCACGTTGCGACACCAGGATAGTAGTAGGGGATCGGGTGTCACGTTCCGACACCAGGATAGTAGGGGATCGGAGTGTCACGTTCCAACACCAGGATAATAAAGAGAATGAATATTACTATTTCCTAAATGAGTAAGGTATGGAGGCTTGAGTCCTCATAGATGTGCTTGGTGTTGTGGCCAAGGGTTATGGTACTTGTTGTGTCACTTGTTGAGTATGTAGTTGATTTTATGTTATTATCTAATATATATTTCTTTCTATTTTGAGTTGGCCGATGATATCTACTCAGTACTTGTGCCTTGTACTGAACCCTACTTGTATTTGTTTTTCTTGTTATTTGTGGAGTGCAGCAAACGTGCCAACAACTTCGACTCGTCCGCAAGTCTAGCCAGACTTCAGCATAATCAGACTTCAGGGTGAGCTATTATTCCTAGCTCGAACTGGATTCTTTCCTTCGCGTCTTGAAGTTCGGACATGGACCGTCTCTTTTACTTATTTTAGCTTCTTAGATACTCTTAGATTTAGTAATTTGAGGATAGATGTTCTTGTGGTGATGAATTTCAGATTTTGGGAATAATATGTGTTTGAGTTTTTAGAAGTTATTAATCTATTTTCATTAATGAGTTGTAAGTCTTCCGCATTATATTCTGTTTATTATGGTTGAAATGTTGGGGTTTAGATTGGTTGGTTCGCTCACATAGTAGGATAAGTGTGGGTGCCACTCGCGGCTCATTTTGTGTCGTGACACGTAGCTGCAAAGTGTGTCCTTTTTACCTATTAGGCTACTCTTGAAAGTGTCCTTGCAAAGACCACAATTTTAAGCGTGGCTGAGAAACTTTGGTATTTTTTCCTTTAAGGCTACGGTGAAAAGTGTAGCCTATAAGGAAACACTTTTAAGCGTATCTACTAAGGCAAAGCTTTTAAGCGCAACATAAAATCTAAGGTTACGGTACTTTAAT
Source organism: Solanum arcanum (assembly GCA_027789145.1). Lineage (NCBI taxonomy): Eukaryota > Viridiplantae > Streptophyta > Magnoliopsida > Solanales > Solanaceae > Solanum > Solanum arcanum. The sequence goes on from CM050943.1 coordinate 36,227,814, forward strand.
CCACCCCTTAAAAAGTGTGTCGTAAAATCAAAAAGTTGTATTTTTATCAAAGGCCACACTTTATGATATTTTAGGCCACACTTTTCTAGGGTGGTGTAGATATAAAATGTTGTAGTGGGACTTATAGTTCCTATGGTTGTGGCAAAAGGTAGACATATGGTGAAAGACTGTCCAAATGTGAGAAGCCAAGCTAAGGGGAATGTCCAAACTCAACCAAGTGTTACGAGCTCTGAAGCACCAAAAATGAACCGTTTCCATGCGCTCAAAGCTAGGGGTGAACAAGAGAACTCTCCTAATGTTGTGATGAGTGTGTTACGAGTCTTATATATTAATGTTTATGCTTTCATTGATCCCGGTGCAAACCAATAAAGTCAGTCTTGTTGATTTGGGTAACTTGAAATGTTTGGCATTGATATTATCTTTTGTATTTATCGGCTTCATGCATGTTTTGTTCCCATAGATTGCAGAAAAAGGGTAGTAAAATTCAAATTTTCAAATGAACCCATTCTTCAGCAGAATGGGGGAAATTGTACGCCTAGTGTTCAAATCATTTCTTGATTAAAGACTTGTAGAATTATAGCAAAGGGTTGTTTATACCATGTTGTGAGGTTTACAGACATAGAATGCGAAACTCCTTCTATTAAGTAAGTCCCTATAGAAAGGGATTACCCAGTGGTTTATTCTAATGACCTTCCAGGCATTTCTCCTGAACGGGAAATTGATTTTGGCACTGATTTTTCATAGGATACGAATACCATTTCAATTCCTCCATACATGATGTCTCCTGCTAAATTAAAAGAGTTGAACATCAAAAGTAATTATTTAATAGACAAGGTTTTCATTTACCCATGTATTTTTTTCATGTGGTACTCTGATCTTGTTTGTTAAGAAGATCGATGGGTATCTTAGAATGTGCATTGATTATCGCCAACACAATATGGTAACCATAAAGAACAAGTATCCTCTCCATTGGATCTATGATCAATTTGATCAATTCCAAGGTTCTCGTAACTTTGTAAAGAATTACGTAAGGTCGGGATACAACAACCTTATTATGAGAGGTGAAGATGTTCCCAAAATAGATTTCTGAACTAGATATAGTTATTATGAATGTCTCGTTATGTCTTTTGGTTTAAAAAATTCCCCACCGACATTTATGATCCTAATAAATAGAGTTTTACTAGATTACCTTAAGTAATTTGTGATTTTGTTCATTGATTATATTTGAAAAATACTCCAAGAATGAAATGGCGCATGACAGACCCTTAAGGATGGCCATGCAAATCCTCAAAGAACACAACCTTTATGCAAAATTTATTAAGTGTGAATTTTTGTTGAGGTCAGTTACTTTTTCTTAACCATGTTATCTCTTGTGAGGGTGTAGAAGTTTATCCGAAGAAGACAGATGTGGTTAGAAATTGAGCTAGACCTTTGACTGCAATCGACATAAGAAGTTTCTTGTGTCTAGCCGGGTATTATAGAAGGTTTCTTTATGGATTTTTTCCTTTGCTTCTCCTTTGACATTCCTTACCCAAAATAATGTGAAGTTGGAGCGGTCAGAAGCTTTTGATTGACGTGTCCAAGAGTTGAAAGATAAGCTTACCTCTGCCCAGTGGTGACGGAAGTGTAGTGAAGGCTTTTTAATGTATTGCTATGCTTCCTGAATGGGCTTGGGATGTGCTCTCATGAAACATGGAAAGGTGATATCTTATACTTCTAGGCAACTAAATGTTCAACAGAAGAACTATAAAAGTCATGATCCTGAGTTAGCTGCTACAATTTTTATCTTGAAAATGTGGAGACATTACATGTACGGTGTTCATGTTAATTTGTTTACTGACCATAAAAGTCTACAATATGTGTTTACACAAAAGGATTTAAATCAATGATAGAGAAGATGATTAGAGTTGTTGAAGTATTATGACATGAGTTTCAGTTACCACTCTAGCAAGCCCAATGTGGCCGCAGATTCTTTGAGTCGTATGACTATGGGTAGTATGTCTCATGTTGAAGAAGAAACTAAAGAACATGTGAAGGATGTTCCAACGTTGCCTCAATTAGGTGTGAATTTACCAGATTCTCCAAATTGTGGTTTCATAGTCCATCATGACTTTGAGTCATCATTAGTGGTGGAGGTAAAGTCTAACCAGCATCTTGATCCACTATTGATGGAGTTGAAGGAAACGGTACTTGGTAATATCAATGAGTCATTCACCAAAGGGGGGATGGTGTTCTTATGTACCAAGGGAGATTATGTGTACCAGACATTGAGGATTTGAGAAATTGAATTCTAGAAGAAGCGAATTGTTCTCGTTACTCTATACATCCGGGTGCCACCAAAATGTATAATGACCTTTAAGATGTCTATTTGTGGGATGGTTTAAAAAGGGACATACAAGCGTTTTTTCTAAGTGTCCAAACCGCAAACAAGTTAAAGATGGGCATCTAAAATAAGGTTGTTTAACCGAAATCATGGATGTTACTACATGGAAGTGGGAGGCCCTTAATATTGACTTTTTTGTTCGGTTTTCCTTGAACCCGTAGGCAAAATGATTCCATATGGATTATTATTGATAGGTTGACCAGATAATCCCACTTTATTATTGTAATGTCTACTTACATTAGCAAAGATTATGCAAGAATCTACATTAATCAGATTGTGAGTCTTCATGGGATTCCTTTGTCCATCATTTCGAGTAGAGGTTCCCAGTTCCCTTATCTTTTTTGGAATGCTTTTCAAAAGGGTTTAGGTACTTAAGTGAGACTTAGCACCACTTTTCATCCTCACATGGATGGTCAAGCGAAACTTACCATTAAGACCTTTGAGTATATGTCAGGAGCTTGTGTTAATTATTTCAAAGGGATTTGGGATGATCATTTGCTTTTAGTAAAGTTCTCCTACAACAACAGTTACCATTGGAGCATCTCTAAGGCACCTTTAGAATCCCTTTATGGTAGAAGATGTATATCTCCAGTTTGATGGTTTAAGGTTGTTGAATCCTCTCTCATTTATCCCAAGTAATCTTGATACTATAGAGAAACTTATAATCATAAGAGATAGATTCAAGACAACCTATAGTAGGCAAATTTCTTATGCAAACAATAGGAGAAGTGAACTTGAACTTTATATAGGTGATCATGTCTATTTGAAGATTTCAACTACGAAAAGGGTGATGAGGTTGGTAAGAAGGTTAAGTTGAGTCCCCGGTATGTCGGTATTTATGAAATTTTACAAAGAATTGGGAAGGTTGCCTATGAGTTTAAACTACCTTTTGAACTAGCTCTACGTCATCTAGTGTTTCATGTTTTTATGGTCAAGAAATACATAGGCGACCGTGTATCCATTCTACCTATTGAAGATTTATGGGTGGATGTGTATATCTCCTATGAAGAGGGTCCAATTGAGATCCTAGATCGCCAAGTGAAGAAGTTAAAAAATTGAAAGGTTGCCTGCGTAAAAGTTTTATGGATGAACCATCTTGTAGAGGGTGCAACATGGGAGGTTGAAGCCAACATGATGTCCCTCTATGCTCATCTTTTTACTCTTTTAGGTTAGACATTCGTCTGAATAAAGAAATTAATGATAATGAAATTGACTTATTTTCTAAATAGTTGCATGTTTTGGTAAAAGTTGTATAAACTAGAGTTTTAAGAAAATGTGTTTATGTTCTATTCTTGCAGTTATATGATATATATTTGCATGAGTATTCTTATGTTTTTGATTTTTTGTTGATATATTTAGAAGAATAATAGCATGGTAACTCCTTGATGCGTTTTGAGCTCATTATAAAGTTGGGAGGGAAAGTTCTCACCACGTGTTATGTAATGTTGAGCTCTTATATGTTTTTGCATCATGAATTTAGTAATATGTGTAATGTTGTGGTATGTGTTTAAAGGAGTTGTGATGTACTTCTATGAGTTGTGACTCATTATGATTTTATGTTCCTGTTTGTTGGGCTGGTATTATTGAGTCTATCCTTACCCTCCAAAAGATTTTCTTGTCATTCAGGACGAATGTTCCTAAGGGGGGATAAACCAACACTCTGGAAGTTCCACGACTTAGACTAGAGATTATCCTATTGATTAATATTTAAAATGATCTTTCCAAACCTATATTAATGTAATAAACTCATTTAGAAAAGGTTAGAGGCAAATCGACAAAGGAAGACCTTGACGTACGGAAACTAGCTAATTGAACTATTTGACGTCCCTATGTTTGGTAATTGTTTATAAGTATCAAATGAATTTTAATATCATTTAATAAGACTTTAGATAGGTAATATGTAGTACGAAGGGTCCGATCGTGTGGTGACGACACCCTAATGACCACCTGAAGGGTGCTTGAGGAGGACCCAAACATGGGTAATCATACTGCCAAAGAAGCCTTTGAGAGTCAAAAACCAAGTGGGTGCTACGCGATGCACATCACACACGAGGTCCACTATCTCAATAATTGGGAGGCATCCTCGCGACGCGTATCTATCACAAGGCTTTGTGTCTCGACGAAAAAATTCAGAAAAAGAATGGGAATTGGCCACATGACGCGCAACCACTTACAAGAGTCGTCAAAGTTATACTTTTGGTAATTTAACCTCACAAAAAACCCATTTAAGTGAAGGGTATTTTGGGTTTTTATGGTACGACTATATACTGATTTTAGGTTAGTTTTAGATCACTTTTACACACTTCAAATCAGATCAAATGAATTCCTCCCATCTCTCTCAAGAACGCTCTCTTTTGAAAACTCCATTGAATAATATGAAAAAGCTTAAGGAAGAAGACGAAGACTTCAAGTTCTTCAATACAAAAATGTGGATTATTCTTCCATAAGGTATGGTTTTTTCGCTCTTAGTATTCCTTTCCCCAAGAGGTCCTTTAAAAGATGATTTTCAAGAATTCAACTACGAGGTTTTTTACTCTATAAAATGGGTTAATTAAGTATGTATTGTTGAATATTTGACTTGGAATGTTTGAATTTCGTGTGAATAAGGTTCTGTCTAAAAATTATAAATTTGGATTTGGTTATATTTACTACTTCATAAAATTGAAAAGCAGGGATTGGAACTATGGTTCGAATGAATCCCTAATGACCACTCCCTTATCCTCAAATACGAAATGGTTTTGTCTACGAGTTGAAGAGTTGGTATTAATTATGTTATTGAGTATTTCACTTTGTTGTTTGATGATTCTTGTCTATTGAACATAGGTTATTTATAAAGGTTCTTGGAAGCAAGAGATAAGTCTTCTAAAATCGTGATAACTCTATGATGCATATGTTAGCCTATAAATGATGTTACAATGCTATTGAATTCTGTATGATGTTTCTATGTACATATGTTGGGCTATAAATATGTTATATATGTGATCATTTTTAGTATATGATAATGCAATTATATGATGTTCTCTTGTATGCCTACACAAAAATGATTACGATATGTTAATCTCACAAATGAAGAGTCGTGATGAAAGGAAATTCTCATCTAAACCTAAAGAGCTTATGATCAAGATTGTACAAGGAATTTATCTCTTATGACTTATATTAAGGATTATTAATAAATAATGGTGTACAGGTTAATAAAAAAGACAATACCTTACCATCGACTGAACTATATATTAGACGTGTCCCTTTCCTAGTTGAAAGGTAGGTTCACAATGACTCTCATAAGATAGAGGATTCCATGTAATGTGGAACTATGGGTCTCTAATATATCTCCTAGTTCTTGTAATATCTTACTATCATTGGATACTAGCTAGTGCATCCACCTAGAAAGCTATGACATGCTTAATTCTACTATGGCCAGTAGCCCACCTTTTTCGCTGTGGGTTTTCATGACACGGGATTCCATGTTTAGATCGAATATTCTAATGTTAGTTAAGGCAATTATTACCTCAAATAAAATGAAAGATAAGAAATTGGAAATTCACTATGGTAACTTGAGGAGTCTATTTAGTATCGGTAGGGGTATGAGACTCTACCTAGACATTGAGCAGGTTTGCTCTAAGGGAATTCCTAGGAGATACCCTTTATGTGATATCATAGCATGGGAGGTATAATGCTGATGATACATGATGTAACCCTTATAATATATCGGTTATGTAAATAAATATGTTATTGGTCTATGATGCTATATGAGGTGATGACTATTTATGTTACAAGGCCTATCAACTGAAGTTTTACTTATAGTCTCCTATCTTGTTTACTTGGTTATGTGCGGTTATGGGGCTTCATATGATCATTGCACTTGTATGCGTGGGATAATATCATTGGTATGTTTTTTCCATGTTAGGTTCATATAAACTATTCTATATGAAATGTTAATATGACTTTATGATATTTATGTCTTTGATAATGACCATACTTTATGTTGATTGTAATCCTTGTCTTGTATATGCTCTATTGTATGTGCACTAAAGGTTTTAAAATTATTTAGCATGTTTTATAAGAAATGATCCTTCTTCATGTATGTATTTGAATGTTCATGTGTATGCACCCATACTTAGTACGTCTAGCATACTAACCCTTTCTTTATATTACTTCAAAAGTAGGGTCTTGCACATGAAGATTAATAATGTTTATTGAAGAATCTTGGAACTCTTAATCCAAGTGTTGGTAGGTCCTCGTGATGGGGGATGTTATCTTTTCACTATTCTAGCTTATGAACACTTCATTAGTTCTAAGAACACTATTTGTTATGTTTTATGTTCTTTGCATTCTTTTGTATTAAGGTCTATATGGCGTATTGACATTTTATTGGATAAGTCCACATTCGTACTCTTTAGATGGTTCTTCTGTGAGACAACTTTAGACTATTTCTACATATATTTTCATGATTGTTAAGTATAAATTCTAAGTAAACGTCACATAGTATGCAAAAGTTTTAAAAATTTATGAACTTTTGACTGGTGACATGTAATCACGAATTCTAAGGGCTTGTCTAAGTCCTATGAGAAGATGATGGCGCCAGTCACATCTTGGGTATTCCCTTCGGATGTGACAATATTGCCTTTGCATGTATCTGTAATGCTTCATCGTTGTATGGTATGGATTGGAGTTCTTTGTATAGACTTGATCGTAGAAGTTAAGGTGGTGTGTTTACCTTTTAGAGTGATTATATCGGTTTGAATGACGTAGAAGTCACCATAGCTTAGTATTGAAATTAAATTAAGAGGCTTTATGGATAAGCCTCATCTATTGTTTCCCTTAAGGTTTTCATGACCCTTGGTAATGGTACATTCACACCTTATGTTGTTGGGTGGTATGACCTAACTTGATGATTACGTACTTCCTTTAGGTGTTAGGCCTGGAGGAATGATGATGATTGAGTTAGTAGACTCCTTATTGTGAGATTAGGAGTGAGACCCTCAATGATGTTAAATTTTCTTGTGTGAGGAATATATAGGTTGGTTTTTCTCATTCCTTGAGCATGGTGTTTAAGGTCATGATGTGATTGGGATTACCCCAAGTAAGAGTTAATGTGCTTAAATAATGAGATTTAGTGTGCCCTTGATGTTCCTATGTTGAGTTCTTTATGTTCAAAATAACTTTACAGTGATGTTGATGGAGGGTGTGCTTAAGATTATATCCTAAGAGTGGGATGATATGCTTAGTTACACAGGTTCATAAGCTTAGGTTATCATAAGGTTGAGACAAGTTGCTCTTAAATGGGTTTACCCTATTTGGGGGATGGTGATGAGAGTACTAAAGTTATAGATATCATTATCTTTTCCTTCTATTTTTACTTGACCTTCGAACTAAAGAGTTCCTTGTAGCTTCGTCTTGACAGAAGTCTTGCATAAAAGTATGAGTTTCATATTCTCCATATGTTATGTATATCTTAATTGACACTAGTTAAGCATGTTCTAAAGATTCATATTAATATGAAAAATGATTTTCTGATCAAAATCATATTTTCTAATGTTGATTGTGCATCTTGATATGTTAGTTGTGCATTTAACTTCATGAGATGATGTTAGAGCATGTTGGATATTACTCTTAATGTGTGGTGTTTATCCTCATAATGAGAAATTGTGTCTCCTTTAACTGAAAAATGATCAATCTCTTGAAAATTGTGAGACTTTTATAGTTTGGATAGAATGAATGTAGGTTCAATTTTTAAAAATAAAGGCGTGTTTAGAAAAATTACTTGTGTATGCCTACCCATTGTAAAAAAATTCCCAAATTGATGCATGCTTATGAAGACTATTGTTATTCTAGAAATTGAAATATATGTGAAATGACTTCCTACTTTTATAATGTGCATGAGGTGAATCGTCATTTTGACTTCATTAGGAAGAAAGTATGAGCGTGTTTTGGTTAAAGTTGAGATGTTCTCATTAAAATGAGTAAACCTTTGTGCATTGCTTGTATATGATCTCTATGATATAATGTGATTATGCTAAGGAGAAGGACATTCCTCCTTAATCATAACTTAACAACCAGATATTAAATGTAACCTTAATGTTTTCATGACCAAAGTATAATGAATCTTTGTTGATCTACTTGGCTCAAGTCTATATTCTTTGAAGTGAGAGTTACTAGTATGCTTCTTGAGTGATGTTGAACTTGACTATGTGTAACTAAAAAGATTTTGCATACCATGCACATGCAACAAGCTTCTATGACTTTCTAGCCATCTATAAACCATACTCCCATACTTAGAAGGAAATCATGACACTAAAGAGATATAAGAACTTACCAACATCGTCATCATCATCCGTCTTTATTTCTCATGCCCAGAATGCATAGAAATGAGCCTTCCCTTTTGGAGTATCATTGCCCGGAACACTTGGAGTAAGTTGCTTACCCTCTCTTCATCTAGAAAAAATATTAGGACAATCCTTCACTTTTTGGCCATCTTTTCCGCAACCAAAACAATTACCAATACTATTTAGACACTCCCGATAAATCTTATTCTTCTTGAGTTGCAACCTTCTTCTTGAACCTAGATTAAATTTTATCACTTGAACCACCTCTCTTCAAGTTTCTAGAAATCCTACCATGTAAAGACTCCTCAATTGATTGAGAATACACCATGTGTCTATCTAGGGTCATATAATTATGTAACATGGCCGAACCACATTCTTCTTTCACTAAATCGGCGACCCCGGTCACAAACCTACTAATCTCATCCCTAAGGTTAGACACAATGGATGGAGCATATCTTGGAAACCTATAGAGCTTCAAAGATTATTTCTCAACATTCATATTCCTTTGCTTGAGATTTTTAAACTCTTATACCTTCACCTCCCTCCACTCACGGAGAAATTATTTTTCTAGATAAGCTTTTTTGAAATCTTCCCACTGTATAGGACCTGACTCAACCAACCTACTATGTTTCAATTGATTATACAAAACTTAAAAAACCTCTCTTAATGAATACGAAGCTAACTCTGCCTTCTCCCTATATGTAACCCCCATAACACTCAGCACCTTATACGCTCCATGTAGGAACTCTTGGGGATCCTCTCCCACCTTAGAGCAATGAAAGATAGGAGGATTCCTCCTCACAAAATATGTCAATCGAGATTTAATATTGCTCTCAACAACATTTAATATAGGCGCAATACTCATAATCGAATTGGTAGTAAAAGATCAAGATAAAGTGATTAATGCCTCTCTAACTCCCCATTAGTCATTTGCAGGGGAACCAACGGAACCTCATTACCTCCACTCACAATAGGAACTTGATCACCTTGATCACCTTGATGAACTTGCTCAACTTGAGAAGGAATCTACTCATTCTCCCTTCCCTTTTCCAATCTTCTAGAGACCATTCGTCTAGTGTTCATCTCCTATAAACACGAGGAAAACCACAAGAAAATAGTACTAATAACTTTACAAAATGTCACATCATATAAGTAGAAAAGAAGGGAAACTCTATCATCATCTAGCCTCACACCGTAGATGCGTCGCGACTCATACCGATGGTAAGGACTCTACTAGACGTGACTTGAGAAGACTTTTTGATTCCGAAGACCACTTTCATAACCTATGCTTTAATAGCAATCTTGTCACATCACAAAAGCACACCCTACAAGATATGGCACTCTAGTATTTCAATCGGCGTACTTAACTACTCAGAGGTTGTGTATAAGCACTTTGACATGATTCATCGTATATACGTATGAAAAGTAGTGTGGAATTAAAACTTTTCACAAAAATTAAAATAGTCTTTCTAAAACTCTATCATATAAAATACATAGGTTATACTACAAATATTATAATAACTCATATAATGACCTCATTAACTCATTAAACACACATATAGGCACATAAAAAAATAGGAGGCACATAGGTGACTAGTCGTCGAATGTCTTACACGCCATTAAAAGTTTGACTTCCAATGCACCTAAATCTTTAGAAACTTCCACAATATAATATTGTAAATAAAATTATGACCTTAGAACCTCATAAAAAACTTGTTAGTCTCTAGCTTAACCTAAATTAGTTTTTAGAGGTGTCACATGTAGTGTGCCTTAGACTATTTCAATAGGTTTTAGGGGTCGAAATTTGATGAAATTTGGTGGAATGGTGTCAATGTAGTATTAGAGTAGGTGTAGGGTCTAAAAATATGTGTACGAATCCTCAAGGATAACCCTAAAGATCCTTGAGGAGGACCCTTCAATTTTGGCCAAAAAGATGTAAAAAGACAATGTGTACCTACAGTTCAGGCGACGAGGCTAAGTGGATCGACTAATCATCAATGCCTCCTTCGATGAAACTTAGAAATTTCTCCAAAATTTCCAAAATGAGAAATATTTGAACATGTTAACGGACAAGTAGGACGGTGTGGGCAATACGCATCGACTAACCTATGGACCGTATGTCAAGGTCCCGTAGGTCAAGTTTGAAATTTTTATTATCTTATTTTAAGATGGTTTAATTAATTATTTAAATAGTTAGGGGTTTTATTAGGGGTTAAAGGATGTCTTATTAAGTAAGTTTAACGAACATATAAACTACCCTAAGCCTAAACTCAACTTAGAACCCCATAATTCCCTAACCCAAATCACTCTACCATCTCTCTACTTTCTCTTTGTCAAAGAAAAATCCGTTGAAAGGAAAGTTCCAAGGGTTATAGGAAGATAGAAGGTCTCTTTTCTCAATCAATAATAAAAATTTAATTGTTTAAGGGTAATACCAATGATGATGGATTTTGAATGAGAATTGGTATGATTTTGTGAACTTGAACCTTTACTTCAATTGTGATGGCTTGCATATGGAGATTAAGTTCAATTAAAGAATGTATTTTAATTATGTTAAGTAGGTGTTTTTATGATGATGCAATTGAAATTTCTTGATTATGTTAAAGTTTTATATTATGTTTAAGATGTAATAATATAAGGCTTTTTATGAATTGCCTATGTTCCTTACTATGACATAATGATGGTAATGTGTTGATGTCACATATAAGGGTTGTATTGAAAGGACATTCTCATGAAATTCCTAATGAGCTAATTACTATGAATATAAGGGATTAGTCTCCTATGAAATAAACCAAGTTATGATTTTTAAAATGATGAGATAAAGACATTTTAAAAAGGTAATTGATCTTAGCAACGAGTCAAGTAGTGTTCACTATTGTACTTATTAAATTGGAGACTATAAGTCAATGTGAATAAAGAGTGTCCCAAGTATATCTCCTAGTTCTTGACCTATGTTGCCCCATAAGAATACTAGCTGGTTGATCCACCTAGAATTTAGTGTTCATTTTTCGGTACTACCTTGGAAAGTAGTCCTCTTTCTTTCGTTGTAGGGTTTCATGACACCGGATTCGACACTTAGCTCATAAGTTCTATGTCTATTAAGGCAAGTGTTCTGTTAACTAAAAGGAAACAATAAAGCGAATGCTTACTAGGATGACTTAAGAAGTTTGACTTAGACTAGGTAAGGGTATGGAGTTCTTCGTATGCATTGCACTAGCTGTCCTTGAGGGATAACCTAGAAGGTTGTTCTTATGTTTTATAGAGTAAATGATATGTATATGTTGACTTCACATGTTAATGATTCTATATGATGATGGCTACATTTATGAACATGTTATTGGTCTATATTGCTAGATATGATGACAAATGCTTTTAATGCTATGTTATATGAGTTTAGACTTTACTTATGGTCCTTTTTTCGATAAGCTTGGTTGACTAAGGTTACATAGCTTTAATTTTTCATTACACTTGTGGACTTGATGTTGTGGTATGGGTAACGATCTTGTATATGTTGAAATGTTATGAACTCTTATACATGCTTTCTTCTTATTTCATAATGTTAGAGTACGGCTAATTATGTACTCAAATATGTTTTTAAACATGTTGACCATATTATACTTGATAATTTTGGTCTTGTGTTGTATATGGTTTTGTCTTAAAGAATATGTAATAATTCACTCATAAGTGTTCTTGGTAGTGAATAAGTCTTTCAAAAAAAACATTGCAACGTTTTGCACAAATGTTCCTTTTAGAATGATTTCAAATGTTTATGTGCATGTTTCCGTACTTAGTTCTAGTGCGTAGTAACCTATATTAATATATTTTCTACAATTATGTTGGTTCCGACCGATGAGCTTCTAGAAGGGTCATTTGAAGATAATTTGGACTCTCATTCAGCATGTTTGGTAGGTCCTCACCTTCCGAGGAAGATGACACTATGTATCTATTGATGTTGTTCTAGTTTAAAGACATTTAGTTCTTTTCCTTTCATTTGAAGATGATTGTTGTATATTCACATTTGTGGCTTTTGTTTAAATGATTTAAGGTCTATGCTCTGTATTCTATTTAGATGATTTCTATGTGACACTTATCCTAGGTTTCTTATTATAATATCTTTATATATTGTGGATGTGAAATAGAAGTAGAAGCTTATGTAGTGCTTCCTATGCGAGGAGTCTAAGTAAACTCCATAAGCATATATATTATGTGTAAGCGAGAGGTCTATGTAAACCTCAATATAAATGTAGATGAAAAGTTTTCAATTTTCCGCAAATTAACCTATGGAATGTAATGATGAGTTCTAAGACGTTAGTATTATTCCTCTCTGAGAACGACGACACCGGTTACCTCTAGGGGATGTTCCCTAGATATGACAATACCAGATGGTTGAACCATATCGATTGTATTTGTTGATCATCCTCACCTTCTGGTGTGTGCCTTATTTGAAATTTGTTCATACAGTTGGAACATGTTTTGCCTTCGTCTAGGATTAGGCTATTGATTGCCATATAATTTTGTCGTTTTGTAGCATTTAGGACTTGTAATATCCCCAACACTATTTCAACGTTATAGATCCATCTAGATTGATGGTACATATATGAGTCTTATAGTTTGGGTCTTAGTGAAACACTAGCACTAATCTTGGAACTGTATATCCATAAATCCATGTTTGTTTGGTTCTATTATATCTAATTAATAATGCGGAAGCTATTCGTCGATTCTAGTTTGATATGGCTGGGGATGACATGATTTATTTATGTAACTCAGATTGAGATTACTCCTGGTAATGATGAGTTGGTCAATAATCTTATTTCTAGACGATTGAACTCTATTCATGGTTAAAGTCCCCCAATTCACTCCACCGGCTTTATTCAAGTCCTCACGTTAGAATTGTAACCTTGATTTATGTTTTGTCTTTCTTCACTCGTGGTGTCAGTCCACCACCTTTAGCAATTGTTATTCAAGTCCACCGCTCCTTAAAGATTGGTTCAAGTCCATGTCTACTAACACCTTGGTTAATGTTCTTTGTCATATTTATGGGTAGTTCAAGTCAACCATTCTTCTTGTAATTTTTACACAAAATGTAGGTGTTGATGGATACAGGATGTCTCCTAAGTGAAAAGCATTGATAGATATCCCATGTTCAAGTAAAGGGGCCCTTATGATTCAAGGGTAGAATATGTTAACATGTTCTTTAGCTTTATATAATTGTTTAGACATTTTTTTTATGTTGTTAAGGGTCGTATCCATAATCTATTTTAGTGAGTTGTTCCATGAGATGGAAAAGAGACATAGAGTCTAGTTATGTACTTATGGTATTTTTATATATAGGAAGATATGACTCTAGCATATGATGTTCTCTGAAATATTTTAAATTTTCCACTATTTTTTACGATTATGTAATAAAAGATGTTGAAGGGCTTGTATAAGACCTCCAGGAGGTTGAGTACGCCGTGTTACTTGTAGAGGTTCCTCCCTGGTCGTGACACCCTTAACTATCATAGATTTTATTGTTTTATTAGGCTTTGAGGCCCTTACATTCAAAGACATGACTGTGAGTGTTTACAACATGTGGTTCACTTGTCCCAAAGAGAGAAGAAATCTAGTGAGTTGAGACCGGTGAAGTATGTCATGGTATAATGAATTGAAGTTTGGTGCAATAGTGAGTACATAAACATTGTACTAGATAGAGATCTGCATTATTCGAACACTTATGCTAGCTAACACCTTTTCTTTTTTATACAACCCCTGAGGTGGGAGCCCCTATTGAGAACATCAACTAGAGTGCTGCTGCTCGGTTATGGTTTTCTTTATCAGTAGAAGGATCTTTCAATCCCCGAATGTTTATCCTCCACAATTCTAAGGCAGCATTCCTTGGGTCTATCGTACCCAAGAAGAGTATCGACATGGGAATTTTTATTGAGACAGAGATGGACATCAGGGCCAAGAAAAGGTATAATTTCTTTCCATTCCCACTCCTTATTACTATGTTATGATGGCATATTGGAATTCCCCAGGGAAACACAAAAGTCTAGGTTACCTAATCTTTCTCCACTAACATCTAGATCATTGAGGCAAAATATACAAGAGAGGGGCTGAATAGAGGAGGGTTGCACCTATGGACACATCCGTGGAGGTAAATATTTACTCGATACCTGCATAGGAATGATTTCCTACTCCGGCCTATTGTCTTTTATGGACTTCTTCCCCTACCTCTTCACATGCTCTATGCACCTCAACCTCAAAGAATCCTTCCAAGATTACTTAGGTGATGACTCTGAAAATGAGGCATCTTGTCCTTCATTCTAACATATGGGCTACACGACTTGAGATACTTTTATGATTAAGGCTGCCATCTTTGTTGCACTTACCTCCTTCAGACAACCGTTGACACTCTCCCCACAGATTTAAGGCTTGTATGAGCAGACATGGGGGAGACCTTTGAAGTTATGGCCGTGAAAGTAAAGGTAGTAGACACGAGGAAGGACGTAGACTATCTGAATTATACTAATTTCACATCATTATTGGAAGATGCACAAACTACAAAGATATCTTCGCCTACCATCAAAGATGTATGAAGGAACGAAGCAATAATTTATGAATGGGATGCTGAGACCTACAAGGATCAGATTTATATACGGGAGGAGAGAACATATAAAGACTTTTCATATGTTAAGGAGTCAATTATGCAATCAGTGAACCTTACATATTTGACTAAGACGACTATGGATTCTTTCAAACTTCAAAGATTTATGTCCTTCACAACATTGTCTTTTCTTTTTGTTTTTTGCATTAAAGGACCTCTCACTCAAATATTCAATGCCCTTCCCATCAAACTCTTTAAATTTTTTTTATTGTAGCACTTAAATATTAATGCCCTTCCCATCAACTCCTTTCTGATTTTTTTCTTTTTCTATATTTTCATCTAGATATGTCATTCTTCTTCTTGTGTTATGTTGCACTTCCTTAAATCTAATAATATTTTTGTAAGTACATCTATCTACAATATTTTCATGCATATATATTTAAATATATTCAATCAGCATGATCATTAGATAGATAAATGACATATATAGGTGAGAGTCGCACACCGACAGCGGAAATGCAAATATATTCAACAAAAATCATAGAAGCTTTGGTACCACTTTGAAGAAAATAATTTTTTTTATAAACTCAAACGTTCTATATCTTACTTCAAATTCACTATATTTTAGATTTTTGTTTTTCTTCATTTTATGTATATTGAAAATAACTAGCAACATCCATGTTTACAAAAATCAGAAAACAAATTACTAGGGCTAGGGAACACTATGACTTACAAATCCTAATCAAACATAAATAAGTAAATGCCATAGCTAACAAATAATTATGATTCCTACTACAAATTTGAATTATTATTTTAACGAAATACAAGGTACATCATCTTACTAATTTTCCAAATTTAGATTGATTATCTATTAACGGTTCAACTTACTTTGTTACATAGCAAAGGAATAGACATATCAATAGTGAAGAACATAAAAGAATGAAACATACAATAAGTACTAGAAACTGTAGGAAACATATACGAAAGGATTTTATTGGGTTATAAGTTAAATCTTTAAGAAATTTAAAAACACATTAACCAAAATGAAAAGTTAATAGTCTAAAACACAACTATTTTCAAATAGATGAACTTATAAAAATTTTTTCTTTGATAATCGATTAAATTAATCAAATACTCCACATCCCTTGTCCTAATATTATCGAAAAGTTTGTATTCACTCTAATTTTTCAAATACAAGTTTTTTCTCTCTAAACATACTTATTCGAAATTATAATTAAAATTATAATTAAAATTATTTGGGGTTTTAGGACTACTTTGATGGAGTAGATGCTTTAATTTTGAGTTTTTTAATCAAAATGTATTTTAATACATAAATTTCAATTTACGATTGATAAAAAGTAAAATATTAAGGACCTAAGCCTACCATGAATTTTGTTTCTCTTTTTTAAGTATGGAGTTAAAATAATATTTATAACATTTCTGAGCATGTCATTACTTGTTATGCTCAATTTATTCAAAAATTTCAAAAATAGCAATCAGGTCTAATTATTCGATAAAGTAATAGTTTTCTTGATTGTCTTGATTATCATTCATAACTATCATTCATGTATGCATATTCAACATTCTTTGTTTTAATTTTTTGACGTACTTTTTTTATTTGTTAACGTAAACACACTACCAAAATGAGTCTTCTGTAGTGCAAAATAGATTAATATACAAGGTTTTTAAAATAAAGCAAAATAAGACAAGAAACATATAAGAAGAATACAAAGGAAATATAGAGACAATGAGATCTTTGCTTATTATTCCAAGTCTTCAAGTGTTCACCAAATCTTCAAGTCTGTTAAATTTTAATTAACTCTAATAACATTACAATGAAATTTATGGTGACATACAAAATGTTAATCATAAACAATACATTAAAAGTAAAAGTTATGGATACATTAACCACATATGTAATGGAGAAATATCAAGGGGGAGGTTCTGGAGGTGTGCAAGTTACTATACATTATTGCATAATTACACGTTACAATTATGAACATCCACATATATATATTTACCATAATCCCCATTGCGTGATCGATAGTATGCTTCACTAAACCAGAGGAGAAGCCAAGTTTTAAAGTCTTCGAGTTCACTAATATAAACTCTTATGTAAAATTAGAATAAAAAAATTAAAAAGGTAACTAGCTGGGTTTGAACCTGGGTCTTGTAAGTGACACCAGTAGATCATACAAACTACGAAAGAACACATTTATTTTATTTATGGATGCACTATTATTTATATCCTTATTTTGCTTGTTTCTTGAGATCGATATATGCATATATAAATAATTGTCATCAAAGTTCCCTTACCAAGCCATGTGAGTCTACCCCTAATTAAAACCTTACTAGGAAAAATCTCATGGGAAAAGTTCTAATGAAATAAAAAAGTACGTATATCTTGTAATTCATGTTCATTGGTGGCTAATTAAACCTTTCTTGGAAAAACCATTAGGAAAAAACATATATGAATGAAATAGAGTGCAATGAATATGTACTCCCGTGATTTTAAAAAATCACTTAACATTCCACATATAACACATATCAATCTTGTCAAAGAATTATTGAATTTTGTGCTTGTAAAACATCAATAAAATATGCTTATTGTGTTTCGTTAAATATCTTATTCATTCAATTCAGTACTTCAAGTTAACATTTTTTAACGAGGATGTAGGTAGTTCATCCCACACATAATTTTTTACTTCTAAACATATCAACCTCTAATGTTAGGAAATCTAACATTTACCCTCAAACTCATTTGAGGATCAATCTTTATGAGATTGTAAGGATTTGATTTTGAACCTAAACCAAATTTCATGAACCTAAACTCACTCATACTAAATTTTATTTGAGATGCTTATCGTCATAATCATTGGTCTATCTATAATTGGAGACATACAATTCCCTCTTAACCAACCATCATTATCTACATAATTTAATAGTTTTGAACTATGCTCCAAATTTAACAATTCGAGTAAACAACCTTATAAAAATCAATTTGGTAGTTTATATAAATGCGCATGTCACCATAACATAGATGCATCTATTAAATCATCATATTAAGTCGTCCACATGGAAGGTGAATTGGAACATATTCACCTTTTTATATGTTCCACTTAATTTAGGGGATACTACCCTAAATTTACCTTCTACAATGATCATTTACACATGAGAAGAAATAACAAATGTGAATTCTTCAAGAATCATTTGTTTTTCAACATATATACACGATAATTCTAAGGTTTTGTTATTCATTGGATCGAAATGACCAACCGACTATGTCAACTAATATTAACACTAGTAAACTCTTAGATTACTTTTATATGTGACTCCACTATCATTCATATTTGCATAAAAAAAAGTAGACAAAAAATAGTTAATATTTTACGTAAAGATTTATCACTAACGTTACTCACTGTTTAATGACAGCTTGGACTAAGAGAAAGCCATGTTTTAATCGATAGAGACTTGTTAGAAGAGTTTCCAGGAGCTCAACGATAGACTCACTTCAGCCACGGTGCTTACTCTGCCCAAGTGTTGTGAGACTAACATTTTCTATTGTGATGCATCTAGGGTTTGTTTGGGTTGTGGTCTTATGCAGGCTGGTAAGGTGATAGCATATGCTTCCAAACAGCTCAAGGTTCATAAGAAGAATTAATCCACTCATAACATGGAGTTTGCAGCTGTGGTGTTTGAACTAAAGATGTGGAGGAAATATCTATATGGAGTGCATGTGTATGTGTTCACAAATCATAAGAGTCTCCACTACGTGTTACACAGAGGGAGTTGAATCTACGTCAGCGAAGATGGTTGGAGTTGTTAAAGGATTATAAGACATGCATGTGCACTACTATCCAAGTAAGGCTAATGTTGTGGCTGATTCTTTTAGCAGGATTAGAATGGGGAGTACAGCCCACGATGAGGATAAGAAGAAAGAATTTTCAAAATAGGTACACAGACTGGCCTGACTAGGTGTGCAATTAGTTGATTCTACTAGTGGGGGTGTTTATATTCATCCAAGTTCTGAATCATCCTTGGTAGTAGAAGTTAAGAAGGGTCAGAATGTTTATCCTGTTTTTGATGGAGCTAAAGGACTCAGTGATGTTAAAAATGAATGAGTCTTTCACTTTGGGAGGTCATGGCATACTTAGGTATAATGACAGGTTGTGTGTACCAGATGTGGATGATTTGCGGACGAGGATTGTGGCAGAGGCCCATGGTTCCACATATTCCATACATCTAGGTTCCACCAAGATGTATCATTGTCTTAAGAAGATCTATTGGTGGGACGACATGAAGAAGGACATTGAAGAATATGTGGCTAAGTTTCCTAATTGTCCGCAGGTTACTTCATAGCATCTTAAGCATGGTGGTCATTGTGGTTGGTATTTCAAGGACTAGGAGGCAGCTTGACTCCTATGGGTTATTGTGGACAGGTTGAAAAAGTTTGGTCACTTTATCCTTGTGAAGTCTACCTACAGATCCGAGGATTTGTGTGACTTTAAATTGATGAGATTGTGAGGTGGCATGGGATTCTTTTGTCTATCGTTTCGGATAGAGGAGCTCAATTTACTTCACAATTCTTGAGATCTTTTGAAGAAAAGCATGGGCATGCAGGTAAAGCTGAATACCGCCTTTAATCCTAAGACTAATGGGCAGGCAGAGCGCACCATTAAGACATTGGAGTAAATGTTTAGGGCTTGTGTAATCGACTTCAGAGGTAGTTGGGATTATCATCTGCCTTTGATAGAGTTCTCGTATAATAATAGCTATCACTCCAGCATTGGGATGACAACGTTTAAGGCACTGTATCGTAGAAGGTGTAGATCTATAGTTGGGTGTTTCGAGGTTGGAGAGTCATCCATTTTGGGTCCAAAGATCATTCATGAGGCCTTATAGAAGGTCAGAGTGATTAGGGGAAGGTTTGCTACTGCTTACAGCCAGCACAAGTCATATGAAGGTACGAGAAAGTGGCCCATAGAATTTGATGTTGGTGACCAGGCTTACTTGAAGATATAACCTCTGAAAGGGGTGATGAGATTTGGTAGAAAAATGAAGCTGAGTCCGAGGTATGTTAGTCCATATGATATCCTACACCGTGTGGGTGAGGTGGACTATGTGTTATCATTTCTTGCGGATCTAGCTTCTGTTCAACCAATATTTCATGTCTCTATGTTGAATAAGTGCTTAGGTTATCCAGCATCGATTCTACTTGTGAAAGGTTTCGGGTATTATGTAGTCTTGTCTAATGAGGAGGTACCTGATGACATCTTAGACAGACAGGTCAAGCGGCTGAGGAACAAGGAGATTGCCACAGTGAAGATATTGTGGAGAAATCATCTTGCTGAGAGTGCTACATGGGAGGCTGAGGCCGACATGATATCCCTCTACCCTCATCTTTTCTTCTCTTGAGGTTAGACTTCCTACTCTTAAGTCCATGTTTCCTTATCTGTCCGTGCTTTCTTGTTATTGATTTACTGTGCATAATGATAATGTGATAATCTGATTGGAATTACGATGTTTAGTGGTAGCGCCATTCGGGGAAGAATGTTCCTAATGGAGGGATAATGTAACAACACTAAAAAACTTAATAAGATAAATGCTTAAGGTGTCAAGAATGCTTGCGATTAGACCAAGCGCTCACACGGATTGATACACTTAGAAAAAGACCTCATAACTCTTACTACGGCAAAGCCAACAAACATGGGGATTCGGTTGAGTTTTGAAAGGTTGAATGAACCATCTAGGGCTCTCGAATACGAAGATTTAATCCAAAGAGTCTTTACCATAATTAAAAGAGGAAATTTTAAGTTTTGAGGGTCCATGGGTAAAATGGTCTTTTAAGGGAAAGGGTAATATCGTAATTACCCTAATGAATTAATTAATTGATTGGTTAATTTAATTAAAAAACCAATTAGGCTCAGGTTGACCTGAAATGGTCCATTTCTCAAGGGTCAGTCCACCCGAGTTCGAGCCCCAATTGAAGCAACATTTTGGGGATTTAATTATGTTTTATTATCAGATTTTTTGGGGGAATAATGGTCCTTTTGGCTAAGATAATTACATCAGGTTTTTATTTAAATTAATAAAGAGTCCTAGTTTGACTAATTCCTAAATTAAAATTCCTAATATTAGACTACTCTTTCACGAACTCTCTCTCTCACGTTTCATCATCTCTTTCACTTTGGTTTATTCCAAAACAACTAAAAGAACAAAATAATATTAATCTTTCTTCCCACATGAAGAACACACATGAACTTTTAAGAAAAAAAAAGTAACCAAAACGGTTAAGGCAAAGAGAAGTTGTTCGTCGAGTGGTGTGGACGTTGAGGAAGCTTGGACTGATTTTGGAGAGGATTTGGGGCAGAAACATCAACGTTTGAACAATTAAATAAGTTATTGGTTTCCCTTCCTAACTTAGTTAATTTTAAATTAAAAATAAAGATAGGAGGCTGTGGGGGTTCAAACCCATAACATCATAGCCACTAGCGAAATTTAAATTTAAATAAGGAGGCTGTAGGGGTTCGAACCAACAACCTCCCAATTCCCAGTGAAAAATAAGAATAAAAACCTCTTTGTTTAGTCAAAATTGGGCAAAAAGATGATACTGAAGAATAAAAAGGGGTTGTGGGTGTTCGAACCCACAACCCTTCGGCCAACCAAAGAGGGAAACCAAGTAGAAAACTAAAGATACAATGTTGACGATGGGGTTAAATCTAGAGTCCCAATATATGAAGATCAAAATAAAATTAATCAAAATTGTTAATGTTATCCAAGTGATTCGAACTTGGGTTTCCTTGGCGAAACTTCTGTATTGATACATAAGTCATATGTGAACAAAATATCCTATAATAATGCCACCTACTTAGATTGAAATAAAGATATTGGCATATATATACAAGATACATAAGTCTTGTACTACGTAATCTTAGGAATGTATGAATCACTTAACAAAATATGAATGAAGCCCCATGGCTTGTGTGTATAGACACATAAGTCTAGCATACGTCCAAAAGTAAGTGAACCTAAGATCTATTTAATGAAATGATGAACCCTAGAAGGGTTAAGTATGAGTGTAAGATATAATAAGTTACCAAGTGATTTGTCATAAGATGAGATGAGCAATGAAATGAGGAAATGAACAATAAATTGATGAAACCCTAGAAGGGTTCATTAAGGGTGTGAAACAAACTTAATGTCCAAGCGCATTGGCATATTATTAAATGAACATTCACGTAATAATGAGGGAGTAACTATGAAAAGAAAAGGTGCTAAATGTAATGAAAGTGGTGACAACATTATATGATATCAAAACGTACTCACCTATGAGAATGTAAGATAATTAAGAGACCAGTCTCTATGAACACTCTCATGAAATTATTGAGATTAAAACACTTAATAGTAACGATGAGATGAGAAATCATCTAATGAGATAGGACATCCTCATACTAGATGCTAGTTTCCATGATGTATGAGATGAATGTAATGGAACTTTATACTGTGCACTGATAGGCTAGCCATGAGCGGTGATGCCTTATTTCATGAAGGGTGGACGTTCACGTAACTCTCATGAGATGAGACTGTCCGGCTTGCTGGGTATGGGTCTCCTTATGTCTCCTAGTCTTCGAACCTATACAGTCAATATAGGGATCTAGCAGGGTTAAATACCCATGTACGCTAGCATGTTAAGGGTAAATTTGGCCAATGATTAAACCTCTTTTTGGTGTGGGGAAGTAACTAAATTTCATGATTCTCACATGATCTATGTCGATTAAAGTTAAAGTTCCCAATGAAATAATGAGGCCATCCTCAAATGATGTATTGAAATGAATGATACCAAAGATGTTAGGATAGTATAATGAAAAGGTGAGTTAGAGTCAAGTAATAACATTAGGTCATTCTTTGTCATTGCACAACGAAGCTAATGAAAGTATTAAGCTACATACTAGGTATAGGTGGTGTTTACACATTCCTATGAATGAAATGAAATGAAGTACGTATGAATGAACGAAGCATACTTTGTGTTTGCTAATGAAGACTCCCTAGTTGAGGTCCAATCTGTTGAGCCCTCATTTCTTGAATGTCTTGATGTTAAGTCCATGATTCTAAGGTCTAATGGCATATTAATGAATGATATCAATGAATGATATTAATGAAGTTTTGTGCTACATGCAAAATGTGTAAATGTTATGTGCTGCGCGCAAATGTGAAAAGTATGATGATGTATGTTATTCTCATGGTATAACTTTCCTATTCCATATCACGAAAGCTCACTGATTTTTCTAATTAAAATTTGGAAAGCTCATTGACTTTCCTAATCAAAATTTGGAAACTTCCCTAATCTTAATTTGGCATGTCCAGTGACTTGACATCCAAAAATCATGTTGTTAGAAAAGAGCTATCTCATGCATTTCCTTTGTGTGTGCTTGCATATACCTATACATAGTAAAAGTGTGCACTAATACTAAACTAACTCTACTTTTTAGGTGCAGGCACAAGTGGACGATAGAGCTATAGGATCATCGATACAGTTATCCGAACGTTCAACATTCATCCGATTTTGGTAGGTCCTCATGCTTTTGAGGATGTTGTTGTTTTATATTCTAGCTTAGTTTTAGAGTTGAGATAGTCGAGCATGTTCCACTATCAGTTTTTCCTGATTTTATTAAGATTATGTATTGGTGCCATTTTGTCAATTATACACTTAATAAGAATTGAACTATTTCTTTAACTAGCTTATTTCATAATGTTAGATGTTTGATGGTGAACAATTACGTAACAATGAAAATGTTTTTATAAGTATGTTAAGAAACAAAAAGTTTCAAATATTCCGCCAATATTAACCTATGTTGAAGCAAGAATGACGTAAGTAGGCTTGTCAGCAACCTCTGATATGTCATTGTCACCGGTCTCGTCTGGGGTTTAGATTCTAGTCGTGACAGGCATACTCGATTATTATACTAATTATCTTATAGAAAATCTTTTTGATTGCTTCTTAAAAACTCAATTCATAGGGTTTATGCAAAATTATGGACATGAATGACTCAACTTGGGAATCTTAATATCAATATAGAAACTGAGTACTCATAACTTGAGAACTCTAAAATCAAGGACTGAAGAACTCAAGAACTCAGAACATAGAATTCAATGATACTACTCAACTCGCGAATACTCAATTCGTACAGTTTATGCAGCTTTATGATCCTTAACAACTCGACTCAAGGATATCACTAACAATATATAACTCATGGGTACAACTATTCTCATTCTCGTACTGACTTCCTCAAGAATTCATTGAAAATAATGGCAAATTTCAAAAGAATTCTCAAATTTTACTCAAAAGACCAACTCAAACTTTCCTCTTAATATCTCATTAAATGGGAATGTAATTTAAGAGATTTTTTTAGAATATGAACTATTATTAAATGAATAATGAAGAATTTAATATGTAATATCAATAAAAGAATGATGATATTATTTAAATGACCATATACAGAAAAAATGATGGTCATGAAAAAGGTTCGAACACTCTCTAGTAATGGGGGGTGGGGGGCATCGCTCCATCCCCTAACATCCTGGGACTGATCTTGGGTGCATTGTACTCATTGAGTGACATTTCTCCTGCTGCTCTTGGGGGGGTATTATCTCCTAGGTATAAACTCATCTAAAATCCGACCAATTTTCTTCTTAAATTTTGGGATCAATTCATCATGAATATATAGGTTTCCTCCAATATAATTTTGATTCACAAAACCAACACTAAATTATGATGATTTACCTTAAAATATTTCAAGAAGTACCACCCATTGGAAAGACACCACCACAAGAACTCAATACCTTCATTGATAATGAATGGGTCTAGAAGTCAAGAATTACAAAAGAATATTTACATAAACGATTCCATGAATCTATAAATTGAAGAAATACATGATTGGAATAAGTACAAAAATATCCTTCACTATGAGAAACCTCACATACAAGGAAAAAACCATGATCTTGGAAAAAATCAATGAATCTTGATGAACACTTGAAAACCTCCCTTTAAAAACTCTATATGTTTTACACGTGAAAAGGTATTTAGATTCTAATTAAACACTAAATTAGGTGAGGAAAAATTCATTATGATAAGTGGAAAAAATGATTAATCCAAAATACCAGTTCCTAAAAATAATTGAAAGCCCTAACAATAGAGTCTTCACTCATACTTCATAACCTTTTACTCAGAGTTCGGAATTTGATATACTTGGTTGCGTTGGAAAATTGAATCAAATTCTAATGGTTTGATATTTTATGGGTCATTTAATTATTTAAGTGATTAAAGATATTGCATTTGGATTTTGACAAATAAACGTCTCACGGTGAAAGTAAATTGGAAAGAATGTTTTCAACCAAACTATATGCTAGGGAATTCTAGTAACCTCACCATCTAAGAAAATATAGAATCACTTGGTAAAGATAGTATTCACCATAAATAATGACTCATTTTTTAACTTAGAACTTTTCTGAATTTTACAGTGTCTCCCCCTTGTGTTTCGTCTTTGAATGATAGTTTGACTATATAATGGGAAGGGGTTACTCTTACTATATTTAAGCCAACTCAAAATCATATAGTACTTCCCATAAAAGGACCCTCAAAATGATTTTAGGTGATTATAGAATAACATGTGTCTAAAAAGGATTAAAATATGTTAATTAAGGTTGTGACAATATGCATACTTTATTTGAAGTTAGCCCTTGAAACGTGATTGTGAGTTCTAGGGTTCGTTTATACGTTGTATGTATTGTTTGGAGTTCAAGAGTATGTAAGAGGTTTCTAAAATGTATAAGAGAGTTATTGAGGTGGAAACTTCTCGGCAAAAATCCCCAAGGACAAACCAAAGGATCCTTGTGGAGGATCAAACCTTAGGCCAAGAAGTTGCCTAAGGCCGCATCTTTTCTTCATGGATAAAATACGTCTGTGTCAGGGACTTGGTCCTTCATAGGAAAAATGTTGGTCCGCGTCGTGGATACCACGCATACACAACTTCCCCTGAAGTTATTTTCAGAAAAATAATGCAGGAACAGCTCCGCGTCATGGACTTTCTCCCCGACGAAGATTTTAAAAATAAAATTTAAGATTGACATGTCTAAAAGACCAAATTAATGTGGGGGTGTTTTGGTAATTTTGGTAGACGTTTATAAAAACTTTATAAGACTATTTTAACCCTTTGCCAAATAAAACTTTCACTATGGTCACTTTACATGCAAATTCTGCACATTAAATAAACAACAAAATGCACAATTCAAAGGCTGCAAAAACATTAATTTCACAACAAGTTGAAGAATTAAGAGGCTGGAAAGTTTAACTACAAAAAGAGTTGCAGAACTCAGAGGCTGCAAACATTAACTACACAACAAATTGCAGAAATTTTCTTATCATGGATTCATTTCATAAAAGTAAGATATCTAACTCAAGAAAAACTAAACAAATTGCCAACCACTTATGATAAGATGTTATTTTAAGTAATTTTTTATCACCTAAAAAATTCTTGGTTTCTTTATGACAAAATGGACAAATTCTTGATGTTCTTTATTTCTTCAGAAAGCTCTCAACAACTTTTTAATAACCTAACAAATTGTGGAAAATAAAGTGATCTCTCTCTCTCTCTCTCTCTCTCTATATATATATATATATATATATATATATATATATATACCATATTTTTTCTTGTTAAAATTTGGTTTAAATAGAAATGTTTGTGCCGAGAAAAAGCCATGTAATATCATTCACATTGATCTCCGGGATAGCGGACACTATATTTTTAACATATTTCCACTCTATAGGTCAAATAAACCATTAGTTTTATACAAAGTCTTAATTTTTTTCCTTTGTCTATCTGCAAGCTAGATCATATCTTAAGCACTATTTAGGATTAATAAGCTCTATCATTGGAACCTATTAAATACATTCTCCTTGCCCATTCATGCAATTAAATTTAATATTGTATATATTTGATGAGTTTCCTAACATTTAGCATGGCTTAGTCAAAAAACCATATTTAAATTCAGTACGAATTTCTTTATCATTTCACTAAGCTAACAAGTTCTTCTATAATGTTGAGTGTGTATTGTTATATTGTAAATTTTCCTTTCTGGCAGATCAATGGATGTACTGTTGGCAAGCTATAGAGTGCTAAAACTAATGAACCTCTCATGAACCCACCCCTTCCCTTACCTACTAATTATTTTAGAATATTATATACCTCCCGCCCTGGCCTACTCCGCGCTAACCCATTTTAGTATTTCCTTGCCCTGCCTATTTTAACCTTTAACCTACCCTGTCCTGCCCTTCTCTAGAATTCTTCATGTCCATCCCTAGTAAACTAACATTATTTATTATCTGAAAAAACATACCCAACAAAAATTATAAGCAAAACAATTAAACCAACACTTTTTTCTTGAGAAATAATAGATACTGTGGGAGTAAGGATGTGGGAGAATCCCATATAGAATTCATCTTTTTGGAAATTGCTTTTGGAAGAACACTTTGGCGAAAGGAATCCCAAAGGTGAAATATTCTCATAACTTGGTATTATTTGAAGATTGATAGAGAAAAGAGACCCACTTGCTGCCCTAGATCCCTCGCAACTTTCCCTTCAATGGAGTCTTCTTTGTGAGAGAGAAAGTAGAGAGAAGGTAGAATCATTTGGGATAGGAATATGTAAGGTGTTAAGTTGAGTTTAGGCTTAGGGTAGTTTATATGTTCATTTATGTAACTTAATTATCATCCTTTAACACCTAATAAAACCCCTAACTAATTAAATAGTTAATTGCACCATATTAAAACAAGACAGTGAAAATTGAAAATTTGACCTACGAGACCTTGACTTAGGGTCCGTAGATAAGTCGACGCGCATTTCCTTCATCGTCTAAAAGGTCTGTTGAAAAGTTCAGAGACTTGCGATTTTGGCCATTTTTGATACATGTCTATGTTTCATTGAAGGGGGAATTGACGTCCCGTCGATCCACGTAGCCTTGTCTCTTGCAACCGTAGGTAGACATTGACTTCATACAACTTTTTGGAAAAAATGGAAGGGTCCTCGTTAAGGCCTCTTAGGGTGATCCTTGAGGATTTGTACCCAGATGTTTCGACCCTACACCTACTCTATTACTAGTTTTACACCATTCCACCGAATTTCATCAATTTCTAACTCCTGAAACCTCGTTAAATAGGCTAAGTCACACTAGCTCTGACCCTCTAAAAACTAACTTAGGTGAACCTAGATCCTAACATGTTTTTCATAATATTTCAAGGTACAAAAAAATTTTATTTTATTTTTTGAGGCAGTGTCTAAAGATTTAGATGCATTGGAAGTCAAATGTCAAAAGTCGATCAAGACGTTCGACGACAAGTCACCTATGTGCCTCATGTATTTTTAGGTACCTATATGTGTGTTTAATAGGTTAATGAGGTAATTATTTCATTAATTATACTATTTATAGTATTCCCTATGTATTTTATATGAACGATTTTTAAAAAGACTTTTCGAGTAATTGTAAAAATTTTTAATTCCGCATTATTTTTCATACATATATGTGATGAAACATATCAAATGGCTTGTATGTCACCTCTGAGAGGTCAAGTACGTCCTTTGCACTCAAGTTTCATATCTTCTAGGGTGTGTTATTACGATGTGAAAAGATTTGTATCAGATCATAGGTTATGAAAGTGCTCTTCATATCCAAAAGTCTCATCAAGTCATGCCTAGTAGAGTCATGTCCATCGGTATGAGTTGTGACACAAATTTATGTGCGAGATGTTATACGATGATAGAGTTTTCATTATTTTCTACTCTTATGACGTGACGTTGAGTAAAAGTTATAAGTACTCTTTTATTGTGGTTTTCCTTGAGTTTATAGGAGATGAATACTAGACGGGTGGTCTCTAGAAGGTTGGAAGAGGGAAGGGAGAACGAGGAGATTCCTCCTCCATTTGAGAAAGTTTATCAAGGTTCTAAAGGTGATCCATTCCCTATTATGGGAGGAAGTAATGATGTTCCATTGGTTCCCCCGTAAATGAACAATGGGGACATTAGAAAGGCTTTAATCACTTTAGCTTGAGCTTTTAACATTAATGTGATTATGGGTATTGAGACTAGAATGAATATTGTGTAGAGAATAATGAAATCTATATTGAGAGATTTTTTAAGGTGGAATCCTCCTATCATTCTTGGAGCAAAGGTGGGAGTGGGTCCCCAAGAGTTCCTAGATATAGTGTTTACGGTGTTGAGTGTTATGGGGTGACTTCTAGGGAGAAGGTAGAGTTAGCTTCATATCAATTGAGAGAGGTTGTTTAAGTTTGGTATACTCAATTGAAAGATAATAGGTTGGTTTAGTCGGGTCCTATAGAGTGGGAATAATTCAAAGAAACTTATCTAGAAAAATACTTTCTCCGCGAGAGGAGGGAGGTGACGGTAGAGGAGTTTAACAATCTCAAGAAAGGTACTATGAGTGTTGAGTAATACTCTTTGAAGTTTTCTAGGTTTTCTTAATATGCTCCATCCATAGTTTCTAACCCTAGGGATGAGATTAGTAGGTCTGTAATCGAGGTCACTGATCTAGTGAAAGCAGAATAATGTACGACCATATTACATGATGATATGATACTAGCTATACACACGGTGTATGATCAATTAATTGAGGTGTCTTTAGTTGGTGTGATTACTACAAACTTCAAGAGATGTGGTTCAAGCGATCAAATTCAATCTAGGTTCAAGAAGAAGGTTGCAACTCAAGAAGAATAAGCTTTATGGGGAGTGTTTTGTTTGTATTATAATTTTATTGGTTGTTGTAAAGATGGACACAAAGTTAAGGATTGTTTTAATATTGCTTCTAAATGAAGAGAGGTTAAGCAAGTTACTACAAGTGTTCCGGGCAATGATGCTCTAAAAGGGAAGGCTCGTATCTATGCACTTCGGGCAAGAGGATCAAAGCCAGATAATGATTAGGATTATGGTAAGTTCTTGTATCTCTTTCGCCTCATGAGTTCCTTCTATGTAGGGGAGAATTGTTAATAGATGGTCAATAAAGTCATAGAAGCTTGTTGAATGTGCATGGTGTTTAGGAGTCTTGTGGTATTGGATTTCTTTGATTCCTTGGATTATCTATTTCATGAAGACATGATTATGTTGAAAAATGTGTTATATGATTTCATCTTTCATATTAGTATGTTTCCATCATGAAATGCCTAAAAAATGTGTTTATATGAAAAACCTTGCATACTTCACTATAAAAGATGCCTCCTCACTGTAAGATTTTGCAAAATTGACTTATTTGTTCTTTGGTAAAAAATTGTTGTAATGTGTTTAGAAGTTATGAAAATGAAAATAATAATGAATATAAAAAGAGTTTTTGGTATTTTGAATGATGGATGTGAGTTTTATAGCATAATTAGTTGTAGAACTTATTCTAGTTTCTTGTTGTGTTGTGAGACTCTTCATTAAGTGAAGTTGATGTTTCTAGTAGATGTTCGTACTGTATAACGTGTAATATGGTATGTTTATGAGCTTCAATTTGAATCTCTAGTCTAGGAAGTGTTCGCATAGTTGAAAGTGTCATTCGAGACTAATGTTTTGCAAGTGGGGGAGAATGTGAAACCTCAAAAATGACTTAGATGAAGCTAGATACTAATATGTTTTTAATGAGTGTATAAAGTCCTTAAATATTTTATAATGTGGTATCGAGGCATTTTTAAAATATTTAGGTGCATTGGAATTCAAACATCAACGGATGACCAAGACGTTCGATGACTAGTCACTTATATGCCTCATGTTTTGTTTTGTGCCTATATTTTTGTTTAATGAGTTAAAGAGTTAATTATCTTATTTATTATAGTATTTATAGGACGATCTTAAAGTTTAATGAAGTTTGGAGGTTAAACTACCAAGAACGTCCATGACGTTGAAAAGGTTTTCCTCAAGACGACTTTGTATGTATTTGCTTGTTTCGTTGAGTTTTATGTGTTCATTTTTGATGAAATTTATGTTGGAGTTACTTAAATCATGTACAAACATATTCATGATTGAAACATCAAGACAAAAGTCTTCAAGCACTACTCAATGGTCCTTGAGGAAGGACTCTTCCTACAACAAAAGGTTGTGAAGACCAGCTCCAATAAACTTAGTGAAATGACGTTTCTTTGGCAAGTCGACGAACCGTTGATGGAAATAATTGGAAAATACTTATACTTTATTAATCTCCCAATGGAAAATCTCATTCCCAAACAACGACCAGACAAGACAGTCCGTGTGGTCAAGTCGTCGATGGGTCTATTTTTGCACAACTTCACTGTAAGTTGTAACGTTGAATTGGTAAATGCACCCAATGTCCAAATACGTGTTTGGGTGGTTAATTTGGGTATTCTAGGTATTTTAAGTGGGTTTGTAATTCCTATATACCCAGATGAATTTAGTGTTCCAAATCAATACTCCAAAATCTCTTTGAAATTCTCTAGAACTCAATTGAAGCCAAAACTCAACAGAGATCTTGGATTGAATATTCAAGTGGTGATTCTTCATAAATTTAATAAAATAACATAATTGAGATATGTTTTTTGATCCTTGAAACTCTATTCATCAAGTAGCCCGAAATTCAAAGTGATTTCTAAATGTTTCTAAAGATAAACTTGTGCAATTTTATAATCTATCCATGGGTTCTTGCATTAAAGGTTTTAAATCATTACATATTTACTGAATTGTTGTTAATTATATTGATTAAACCCAATTAACCAATGAACCCATGTAATTAAATGAACCCTAGTTTTTTACTACTTTATGGTTCACTGGATATTGACTTAATGCCTATGAATTGTAGTGTAGTTTTCTATGGGCTGTTGAAAGATGTAAGAATTGTATTCAATTGATGTATAGGTTGTATTATATTGATAAATATATATTCAATTGACATAGATTAATTGATTATTGTTAAATTTGTATTGAATGGATGTTCATAGCCATGAGTAAGGGCTTTTTGGTATTGAATTGGATGATTTAGCTATTGATTGAAGAGGGTAGAATGGATTGGTTGTATGCTGCATTTCTCCTTTCTATGTAAATAATGTGTCCTGGTTTGCGTTAATTTATGTATTATATTGATCATGGCCTTGTCGGCAACTTACTTGATATATCATGATGCTTTGTGTAGTGATTTGTGTGAAGTATGATTCTACTTGTAAAAAATGTGAAAGTATCTGTCCTTGTATTGACATTAGTTGATCATGTTAGACTACGACTATGTCCTTATGTGTGTAGTCTTAGAGATGATGCATTATTATTCCTACTTGAATATATGAGTCTATGATGATTATTTTGATAATGTTATCGTACTATATAGGATGACTTATAGATGATAATGATTATGTCTGTTACTTCTAGAATGATATGATATATGTGATAAAGTAAAGTCATTGGTATGTCTTGTGTGGTAGACTAATGTTGCTTACTTCATACATGTATAAAAGTGAATATGAGATGTATTGACTTAGGATGCTAAATCCTCTTAGTCTAGTATGTATGAATGATATGAGACCTTGAATGATTTGAAGAAGGTCCTTTATGTGAAATTATAAGCCTAGTGGTAAGGTTATAAACCTTGAAGTCGAAAGTCGGAATGGTATTCTTACTTTACAACAGATGTACTTAAGGTTTGTTGACTGGAACAACATCATATCATCCTCAAGAAAGTCAATAGAGTTATCCTCTTCGCCATTATAAGTCATCTCTCGGGGACCTATTTAGTAGGGTGAATGTTATTGGGTTACAAACAAGATATGGATCATCTTCGTATGATCCTTTAATGTAAATTACTCTATGAGAACAAAGGCTAGAAACGATTGAGTATGGTTTGGGATGTAGCTCTAGTGAATAATGAGACTAAATTACAGAGAAAACCCTTCATATTGCTCAACGACGTGCCTACATTGGATGAGTGTAAGTTCTACAATTGACAAGTAGAACACCCTCTATTATAGTCTATTACAACTGCGGATACCATGCTTTGCTACCATGGTCTATGTAATTTATTGCCTATTCTCTTCATATGGGATGTATACTAATATATGAGAAATTCTATGAAGTTTAGGTGTTGGTATGGGATGCAATCTAGATTTTGAACAATAGGCTTTGAAGTTGTTAGTGAGAGTCCCTAGGTATTCTCCAAGACCATTAACTGAAAGTACATTATGTGATGATTTAGTCTTTAATAAAATAAGGAATGTAATGACTTACGTTAAGAAAGCATGTTAAACTAATGAGTACTTATCTAGAGTAATTAAGGGTTATCTATAGAAGGTGTGAAGAGGGCATAGAATGTTCACTTCGCATATTATCTAGATATCTCTTAACAGTGACTCTAGTTAGGAATGTTTGTTGGTTATGCAGATAGGATCCGAACTTAGGTAGTCATAAGGGTTACTTTGGTAATCTTGAAGAGTTCAAGTATGGACATTCTATTCTTGATTTACTTGATTAAGTCTTTTGGTAACCTTTTTGAATAGAATGTCATATTTTATAAATGCTATTTTGTTAAGTGAGAATGATTCCTAGGTAGTCTAAATGATATTTTAAGCTTTTGTGATAGGGATTGTATGGGCGGTTGATTCACACGTCACTCAAGTGAACCTTAGGGTAACCTTTGGTAGGAGGATTACATGTTCATATGTTTGGATCATTTTAAGTATGTGTTTTTCATTATAAAATGTCTTAAGAATCATTTGGGTGTACCGAGAGAGGGTATATAGTTGATATCTCTTTTTCTATACTTAAAAGAGTCTTAGGATAACTTTTAGTGAAAGGATTGCATGACAGCAAATGTTCCTTCTGAAGTTGAGACACTTCACTGAAACATTTAATTATGTCACTCTAAAGTGAAATGGTTTTAGTGTAACGTTTTCTAAAAATGTCATAAATTTATTTAAATGTTATCTTATGTGTTACTGAGGTGATCAACATTGTTCTTATGCTTATATTATGATATTTAAATAAAAAAGATTTATACTTCCAATAAATGTCTATTTTCATGATTTGTATGCGTTATGCCATACTTAGTAAATGTGTTTGTACTAATTCCATGTTTCTATATATCTCCAAAGTGATTCATAGGTGAAGAAGCTTTTTGGAGCGAAGCTTGGATTATACGATCGTTCAAGCAACTTGAAGTGTGTCGTCATTTGACTCGAGGGCATAGATTACTTTTATTTCTCTTATTGAAGTATTGTAATAGACTTAGTTGCACTATATTTTCTCTTTGATGGGTCATGTACCAAAGTAATATTGTGTCTAAGATTTGATTAAATTAGACTTAGTATTTCTTATGGATTTTATATGGAAGAGTTTTTGAAAGACTAGTCCAATATTTGTGAAAGAGTTTTAATTCTGCACTACTTTTAGTATATATTTATATATATGGGACGAATGATATGCAAGGGTTTCTACAACACATCAAAGAGATCAAATGCACCGGTTTCACTCCGGAGTCCCATTTTTTCCAGGGTGTGCTCTCGGGATGTGACACAAGCACCTATTTTACTAGTCTCTGGATATCATGGACCTTTCTTGACGTCTTCACTCTAAAACTTCCTAAATGGCTTATATACATGATTTTTGTTTTTAAAATTGTGCTACAACCCTTAGGTACTCATGTGAGTCTCTATATTAGGTCTTAGAATTTTGGAGTATTAAATTATCCCACCATTAGGAAACATTCGTCCCTAAATGACAGTAAAATCTTTTGTAGGGAAAGGATAGACTTAATACTAACAGCCCAACCAATCAATAACACAATGAAAACATGAGTACAACTCCAATAAGCATAACAACATGACATTTAACTGTAGCAATTCAAAAACTCACTTACTACTTATAAGAGCTCAACATAACAACATGTGGAGTTTCCTTCTAAGCATCAACATGAGCTCAATAACACCTAAAGTGTCACTTAAGCCAAAAAATTATTTCAAAACACATCAACATTCTCAATATCATTTCATTAAGGCAACAACATACCAAATACACAAATAACTACAAATCAAGCAAAAGAGCATCTTTTTCATGAAAATCTCATTTTAACAGAACATTTAGAATTTTAATGCACAACTTTGCCAAACAAGTAAAAATTCAAGTTTATTCAATATTTTAGTTATTTGTAGGAACAACTAATATTATGATATTACGTCATTAAAAACATTAGGAACAGACTAATTTTTCACTATATTTATAAATTCGTTGCTAATATCACAATTATGTCTGTCATTGTTAATTAATTCGTGATGGAGTTTTCGTCGTTAATCTGTCGCAATACAATACGCATTTGAGCCAGTACATTTGGCACAAAACAAGTTCGTCGTTGGTCCATCACCATGTTTGTTTCTAAATTTTTTCCTATAACTTTGATTTATTTCATCATGGTGCTAATATAATTCAAATTAAATTTCCAAATACCCCAAAACAACAAGCATATAAAATAATATCATATATGGTTTAAAATCTATAGAATATCAAAATATAAACTTTTTCGATTCAAACATAAAAAAACAATATATCAAATATTCTCAAAAGAACATATATTCATCAAATATTATTACTGGAGAATTTGTACTTTAAAAAAGTAGACAACATAAAAAAGGGATACAATTTTCACATGAAACTAATGAAGGATGAACCTTGTCCACATTAGAAGTAGCTGAATGAGGCACAAAGGGTGTAACTATTGATGGGTTTTCCATGGGAGTACTCCCTTCTTAGACTCTCCCCATAATAACAAGAAGAAAGTGATTAGTAATTCAATAAAACATTTGCATAAAACTCAAGAATGTTTGTTATTGTTGTTGATCGAGAAATTGAAGAAAGTACTAATGATGAGGTAGAATGTTTTCGCATGTAGTAACATTTTGCTTCAAAACCGAGACAATATCATATATTCTTCTATTCATTTCTCCCCCACAATTTGATAAAATGATTCACATTAATTAAAATCATTTTGAGTCACTGTTTTTTCTGGCAATATTTCTTCATATTTTTCCAGTATTAAAATTAGAGGGAAAAAGAAAAGCATTGAACGTTGGAAATAAAATATATTTTGAAGGCAAATGCAGATGCATGCCTAACCTTTTAAGTATTAGCCATAATATAAAAATTGAGGATTCAAATTTCAATCCATGAAATTCAACAAACTATGAGTTCTAATATATTTCAGTTGGATCAAGTGAGCATATTGTGAGAGATCATGAGGGTACTTAGTTGCGAATTATGAGAAGTTCTAGACAGTAAAAATAATAATCTATAAAGTGCAACATCCTAATAGGAATGTGTCTGCCCTGCCTACTGTCAAGAAATATATTAGACTCCCAATTTAGTGAACCATAATTCATCAACTAATGATAAAAAAAATGCATTTTAAATAGAGATTGAACAACTTCACATGAACATACAAATATTTTATCTAAATATAGAAACAGATGGATGAATTAGACGACAGAATCGCAGAAGTTACAAATCATGCAAATGAACCAAATCTTCCCAACTAATAAAATGGATCAATTCATACCTAAATAGAAGCAATATATACTATAGATATAAATAATTTATGTTTTTATCTTTCACTACTCAATTATTAATTGAGTATTCTAAACAAATTGCTTAAACCTTTCATTTTAACTAAAGAATTGAGTTTTCAAAAGCTCCATAGCAGTTAGCGTGTCGTCTGGATTCTCTCTAAGACAAGAGAGAAAAATCACCTCAAACTCCTATAAAAACGCCATTTTCTTTCATTTACCAAAAGACATCACTGCCTAAAGTTTGTTATCCCTCTTGATCATCATCTTTTAATGTGATTTTGGAAATTTCATCATAACTGTATAAAAAGCTTCTACAAAATAAAGTTATTTTTTTTGGCCAAAAACATCCTTATATTATCCGTATTATTTAAGGTGCATCCTTCAATTATTCTTTGTAACAAAAAAAACATCCTTACAGTGTAAAAAAATTGGCAGTTTTCATCCAATTGTTACGCTCCATCAAAAAACTAACACCTACCCTTTGGCGGCAATTCAAATGAATTTTTCGATCCTAAAATCCACAAATAACATAGAACTAATGTCGAAATGAGAAAACTAAACAAGAAAGAAAACCCCCTATACAGAATAGAAGATCAACATATAAGCTAACGATCAAGAAGAAA
This sequence comes from Solanum arcanum, assembly GCA_027789145.1. Lineage (NCBI taxonomy): Eukaryota > Viridiplantae > Streptophyta > Magnoliopsida > Solanales > Solanaceae > Solanum > Solanum arcanum. Next base: position 36,265,321 of record CM050943.1, read on the forward strand.
AAAGACAACTATAGAATGTGTATCGTGTTCCGCAAACTCATCAAGTATAGATAGAGGAACAAATAAAATTGAGTCATATTACAAATATCTCGGTAACTAACAGGTTTAATGGATTGATTTAAAAGTAATATATTTATTAAACTTTCTAAACTAACTTATTGTTAAAAGTTATACCTTGAAAAACTTTTCCAGTTGACTCTAATGGAATCAACATCATTTCTAAAAGACTTAGCTATAAAATTCGAGCATGTATAAGAAGGTTCCAATCTGCATACATTTGAAGCAATTATTTGAAAAGTTATCATAAAACAAAAAATAATAATTAAATGTATCGGAAATTATATATATAAGTTCTTAGAAAACTCATAATATAGAGCTGCTGATTTTTCAGATCCATTATTTATTCACAATAAAAGTTATATAAGTTCTGACCCTCTTACTCTCAATATTAAAAACATTCATTGTGGTCACTTTACATGCAAATTCAGCACATTAAATACACAACAAGTTGCAGAATTCAATGGCTTTAAAAAATTATTGCACAACAAGTTGAAGAATTCAAAGGCTGCAAAGATTAACTACACAAAAAGTTGCATAACTCAGAGCCTGCAAACATTAACTACACAAAAAATTGCATATATTTTCTTAGCTTGAATTCATTTAATAAAAGTAAGATCTCTAAAACAAGAAAACCAAAAAAAAAAATTGCCAACCACTTATGAGAAAAGGTTATTTTTAGTAAATTTTTATGACCTAACAAATTATTGATATTCTTTATGACAAATTGTAACGACCTGTTTAGTCGTTTTGAGCAGCAGACTTTATTCTAGAAAAACTGGCTGAGACGACGGACCGTCATGGGCACGACGGACCGTCGAGGGGGTCTCGTTTCAAAACACTTAGAAATTAGAAATTTGGGTACTGAAATCGACTCTCTGAACTTCGTGACGGAATGGCAGGACGGACCGTCACAGGCATGACGGGCCGTCACAGATTCTTTAGTGGAAATCGAGTCTCTTAACTCTGTGACGGAACTGCAGGACGGGCCGTCGCAGGCACGACGGGCCGTCACAGGTTGCGTAATCCCAGGCTGGGTCGGATTTCTGTTTAAGTTTTAAAGGGGCGTTTTGGACTATTCCTGCTATTATTATAAATTTCGTGGGTTAATATTAATAACTCAATTTCTTGGGGGTTAGAAGAGATAACCTTGAGTTAATTAGTGGGTCACTATTGCCATCTTTTATACTTAATTATATGCTAATTAGGGTAAAATAAAGAGGGTTTGAATAAGAAAAATAGAAAAAACAAAGAGAGAGAGAGAGGATCGAACGAGAAGAAGAACAAATCTTTGGGAAATTGCTTGCTTGATCACTAATCTTCGGTGGAGGTAGGTTATGGTTTTTATGCTATTCGTAGTAAACTCTTAATAGCGAATGATATGTATTGGTAGTATTGTAAACCCTTCTATATGCTTAATTGTATGATTGCATGAATGTGATTATATAATTGTGATAAAATAAGCATGATTAAGCTATTGAATCCCAAATCTTGTAAAGGAACCCTAATCTACTTGTTAATGATGATGCCTTGGTATAAAAGAAGGCTTGATGAATGAAAGTAGTGAGATTAGGGGATCGGGTGCCACGTTCTGGTACCAGGATAGAAGTAGAGGATTGGGTGCCACGTTCCGGTACCAGGATAGTATATGAGGATCGGAGACGTTCCGACACCAGGATAGTATATGGATCGGGTGCCACGTTCCGGTACTAGGATAGAATGAGGATCGGAGAGTCACGTTCCGACACAAGGATAGTATATGCATCGGGTGCCACGTTCTGGTACAAGGATAGAATGAGGATCGGAGTGCCACGTTCCGGCACCAGGATAGAATATGGATCGGAGTGTCACGTTCCGACACCAGGATAGTATATGAAGCGGAGTGTCACGTACCGACACGAGGAGAATAAAGATAATGAATCTTGAAAGATGTTAATATACTCAATCTAATGAACCTAATTCCCAAATGAGTATGATATTGAGGCTTCAGTCCTCATGTGTGAACTTGGCGGTACTTATTAATGATTATAGTACTTGTTGTTGCTACATGTTGAGTATTGTAGTTGATTTTATAATATTACTTGATATATATTGTTTTCTATTTTGAGTTGGCCGATGATACCTACTCAGTACTCGTGTTTTGTACTGACCCCTACTTGTATGTTTCTTTCTTTCTTATTTGTGGAGTGCAGCAAACGTGCCGTCGTCTTCAACTCAACCGCAATTCTAGCCAGTCTTCGTCACACCGGATCTTCAGGGTGAGCTAATGCTTCTAGCTTGGACTGGATCTTCTTCTTTATGTCTTGATGCCTTGAAGTTCCGGCATGGACTAGCTTTTACTTGTTTTAGCTTCTTTGAATACTCTTAGTTTAGTAATTTGATCATAGATGTTCTTGTGGTGATGACTTCTAGATTTTGGGGAATAATAGATGTTGAATTTTAGAAGTTAATGAATTGGTTTTTATTTATGAGTTTAAGTCTTCCGCATTACTTTCGGTTGATATTATATCTTAATGTTAGGGTTTAGATTGGTTGGTTCGCTCACATAGGAGGGTAAATGTGGGTGCCAGTCGCGGCTCGATTTTGGGTCGTGACACAAATGAACAAATTCTTGATGTTCACTGTTTCTTCACAAAGCTTTAAACAAATTTTTCATCACCTATGAACTTGAGGAAAATAAAGTGAAAAAATATATATACCATATATTTTCTTGTTAAAATTGAATTAAATAGAAATTATTGTGCCAAGATAAAGTAAAGTAATAGAATTCACATTGAGCTCCAGGATCGTGGACACTACATGTATAACATATTTTCACTCTTTAGGTCAAACAAACCATTTGTTTTATACAAAGTCTTAGTGATTCTTTTCCTTTGTCTATCTACAAGCTAGATCATATCATAAGCAGTACTTACGATTAATAAGCTCTACCTGCTTACCCATTCATATAATTAATTTTAATATGGTATATATTTGATGAGTTTCCTAACATTTTTAGCATGAATTAGTCAACAACCCATATTTAAAGTCAACACGAATTTGTTTATCATTTCGCTAAGCTTAGAAGTTCATCTACAATGTGGACTGTGTATTGTTCTTTTGTAAATTTGCCTTTCAGGCAGATCAATGGAAGCGCTATTGGCAAGCTATAGAGTTCTCAAAATAAGTAATCTCTCATTAAACCACCCCTTCCCTTACCTATAAATTATTTTAGAATATTAGCTATGACCTTCACTAGCCTACTCCGCGCTACCCCGTTTTAGTATTACCCTTCCCTGCCTTGTTAAACCTTTACCCTGCCATGTCCTGTTCTTGACCTTCCTCATTTCCATCACTAGTAAACTAACTATTTATTATCTGAAAAACATATCCAACAAAAATTATAAGAAAAAAAAATTTAAACAAACAAACTTTATGGAGAGAAAATAACTACTGTGGGAGTAAGTATGTGAGAGAAAAAAGTGATACGTTATGATAGAGGCAATCATATTGAATACAACTAGTCATTCAAAAAGTTCTATCGGTGGTACAAAATAAAACATAAATAACTGTGCAATTACTTTGAAAAAAAAAGTATATCGTTGTTGAAATAAGACATAAAGACTAAGCACGTTGCTGCAAAATTGGAGTTGTTCGATTAAATTAACATTTGGGTATGAATGCAAGAGAGAAACTACATTCTGCATAATTGTTTCTCATAAGGGTAGTGTCATGAGGAACATTCTTAATGCAGAAAGAGCTGGCAGACTAGAACAAACTTATTTCTTGGTTAGCTCCAATGAAATGAAGTTTGCATTCTTTCAATATTTAGGTATCCTATTATGCGCTATAGTAGTAACAAAAAGGTCGTCACTCACACGTTGAATATCATAGGTGTCCATATATCGAATCATCTTGCCAGTGCACTAGAAAGAGACAGTAATAGTGTTGTTGCAGACATAAGTGGTGACACAAGGATGTTATATTCGATGTTGGCAAAAATTGTAGAGGAAAGGGGGCAAATGGGGGTGAAAGTGTTACTTGTCAACCACATACTAAAAATCTGCGCAAAATCATTAATTTGTAATGCTAAAGCAGCTCCCTATCTCAAATGTTTTAGTTTTCATCAAGTATATGAAGAAGAAAACTAGAACCTAAAGCATTGTACAAAATCATTGATTTTTTTCTTACTAAACCCTATTTTCAGTACACCAAAACTTCTAAGTTCCTATTTTCAATAAAATTAACCTTAATTCCCCAAAAGTGAATCCTCCCAAAACCTTATTTCCCGAAACTGAAACCTCAAATACTGCACGTAAATCGGGTTTGTTTTTGCAAAACAACTGTTGTCCCCAAAAAAAAAGTACAATAATAAGAAAAACAATTAATTGATTTAATTAAAAGAGTACTTAGTTGTAAATGGAATATTTGATTTGAAATTTTAAGGAAGATAGAGTTGAAGAGAGATAAATAATGTTAAAAAGATAGTTCATCTATTAATGATGGAGAAATGAAGAAGAATTTACTCACTATACTAATCGGAGATAGATAGGTTGAGAGCTCACTTTCTTCAGTTGAGAGTTCCATTGGAGAGGTTGGGAGCGCACATTCATCAAATGAGAAATAAATGTTGATATGAAATTTTTCCCTAGAATATATGACATAAATAAATTCACCAACGGACTTAGAAACAAGTATCATTCGTGGCTACCAAATAAAGATATTTATTAAGATTAAATTCTAGCAACGAAATTTTCTGTCGATATAGAATATAATTTTATAAAAACATATTTAAAAATTTTGCGTACGATTTTCCGTCACTAATTTCGTTGAATAATATTAATTATATTTCTCATGAATAATTTGTTACTAAATCTGTAGGAAATTTTTGTTGCCAAACTTTTGTGTTGATATTTATTGACGTAAAACATATTCCATCATTAATATGTCACTATATCATAAGTCAGAAAAATTGTTATTTTAGCAACAAAATTGTACTTTCGTTTCTAATCCATCGTTATTTAGTGATAGAATATAATTCGTCGCTAAAATCCATCGCTAAATACTGTTGTTTTATTAGTTTCGGTAGTTCTTCCATAACACCTTTACGGAAGGGACCTCTTTGTTCCTCAACTTGTTCACTTGTCGATCAAGGGTTTCCACCAGAACCTCTTCATAGGATATATTTACAGCCACATCTAGACGTACAATAGAAAGAATGAACTCGAGGTTACCAATGAACTTGATAAGCATAGATACATGGAATACCGTATGAATAAAAACTAGGTCACTAGGTAATCTCAACTCGTATGAAACCTTACAAACTCTTTTAAAAATTTCATAGGGACCCAAATAACTAGGATTTAACTAACTTTTCTTGCAAAAGTTCATCACCCCTTTCATGGGTGAAATTTTCAAATACACTATATCACTTTCTTCAAACTCTAAGTCTCTCCTCCAATTTTTGGTATAAGACTTTTGCCGGCTACAGTGTATTTTCAGTTGGTTCCGTATGATATGAATTTTTTCAAAAGTTTTATAGATCAACTCGGTACTAAAGACTAAAGAATGTTAACATTAAAATACCCAATCAGAGATCTACATCTCCAACCATACGTTGCTTCAAGAGGATCTATGGATATAGTAGAATGGTATAGGTATAAGTAAGCTCATCCAAAGGCAAGATTTCAACCCAACTTCCCTTGAAATTAATTACACAAGCTCGAAACATATCCTCAAGGGTTTGAATAGTACGTTCCACTTGGCCATCTATTTGGGGATGAAAAGCAGTGCTCAACTCTATTTGTGTGCCTAACCCTTATAGGAATGACCACCAGTATTTAGACATAAATTGAGCACCTCTATCTGAAATGATTGATAAAGGGATCCCATGAAGACTCACAATCTGGTCCATAGATACTTGTGTAATCTTCCGCCAATAAGTTGACTTAATGGGGATAAAGTGCACAGATTTCGTCAACCCATCAACAACCACCTATATAGAGTCATTTTGCCTTCGTGTTAGAGACAAACCCACTAAAAATTCTATATTCATGTCTTCCCACTTCCAATTGGTAAGTTGCATTTCTTGATGTATGCCACCAGACTGTTGGTGCTTGAAATTCACTTGTTGGCAATTTGGACACTTTGCAACAAATTTCGCTATGTCCCTTTTCAAGACATCCAACCAAAATACTTCTCTAAGGTCATGATACATCTTCGTAGAACCAAGATGAATCGAATAACAGGAACTATGATTTTTCTCGAAGATGCAATTTCTCAAATCATCTACATTGGGAACACACAACCTCTCTTGGTACCATAAAACACCACCCCCCCCCCCCACGGAGAATGACTCATTAAGATTTCAACAACCTATTCCTTTAACTCCATCAATGATGGGTCAATGTGTTGGTTAGACTTCACGTCAACCACCAAAGAGGATTTGAAGTTATGATGGATCAGAAAACCACAATTAGGGAAATATTCCAATATAACACCCAAACGAGCCAACCTATGGACATATTTCAGTAGGTCTTTCTTGACTTCTTTCACATAAGAGACAGTACTGATAGTCATAAGACTTAGAGGATTCACAACCACGTTCGTCTTGCCGGGGTGGTAGATAACACTCATGTCGTAATCTTTCAACAACTCCAACCACCTCATTGTCGGAGGTTAACTCCTTTTGAGTAAAAACATAGTGAAGACTCTTCTTGTCGGTGTACAAATCAACATGAACACCATATATATAATGTCTCAATATTTTCAAGGCGAATACCATGACTTCTAACTAGAGATCATGAGTTGGGTTCTTCTTTTTCTGAATCTTGAGTTTCTTAGAAGTATAGGCTAGAAACTTACCGTTTTGCATAAGTGCACAACCAAATCCCACTGTGGATGCATCACATATATCACAACACCCTTGGTACCCTCCGATAAAGTCAACACTTAAGCGGTAGTAAGTCTATCTTTCATGGCTTAGAAGGTTTGTTCACAAGACTCCAACCACTCAAACTTCATATTTTTTGGGGTACACAAAACCATCTTGAAACCTGCTATAGTATCTGGCAAGACCCATGAAACTTCTTATATTTGTCGTAGCCTATGGCCTAGGCCAATTTACAACCTCCTCGATTTTCTTTGGATCAACCTCTCCTCCCTAACTAGAGGTGATATGACAAAGAAACGCCTATGACCTTCATCAAAACTTAAACATTCAATACTTGGCAAATAGTTGGTGTACCCTCCATACTTGTAACACCACTATTAAATGCCCCATATGAATATTCTAATCCTTTGAATACACAAAGACATCGTCTATGAACACAATCACAAAGGAATCTAGGTAGTTTCGGAACACCCTATTAATTTTATCCATGAATACTGTCGGGGGATTAGTCAACCGAAAAGACATCACACCAAAATCATATTAACCATATCTTATTCGATAGGCCATTTTTGGAATATCCTTCATCTCTCACCCTAAGTTGGTGATATCCCGACCTCAACTAAATTTTTGAAAAGTAGCTTGCCCCTTGGAGTTGATCAAACAAGTCATCAATCCGAGGAAGTTGATACTTATTATTAATGGTCCCTTTATTGAGTTTTCAATAGTTAATAAACATCCTAAACAACCCATTCCTCTTCTTCACAAATAGAACCGGAGCACCCCATGGGGAAATACGAGGTTGAGATAAGCCTTTGTCAAGTAAATCTTTAGGTTGAGCTTTAACTCTTTCTATTTGGATGGATCCATCTGATAAACAATAATAGAGATGGAATTTTTATTCGGTAGTAACTTAATTAAAAAATCAATTTCCTGTTCTTGAGGAATTACGAGAGATAACTATGAAAGATCTCCGATAATTCCCTCACTACGGGAACTAACTCAATAGTAGGAATGTTGGATTCTAAATCTTTGACTCTCACAATTTGGTATATATACCCTTTAGAGATCATATTGCAAGCATTTAGACAATAAAAAATATGACATCTAGGAATAGATCTTCCCCCCATACAATCTAAGACAGTGTTAATTAGGAAATTTGAACTTGACCACTCTTGTCTAACTATCAATGGAAGCAAAACAAGAATGCAACCAATCCATTCCCAAAATGATACAAAATCCACCATATCATGTTCTACTAATTCTACATGAGTAGCTCTATTAGGAAACGTTATAGGGAAATCTCTATACACTCTTTTTGGAACGTACGACTCACCTAACGGGGTAATCACCATAAAAGGGTCATTCAACATATCGAGAAAAATATCAGAAAATACTTTTTCATCTTTTTTCCAACATAATGATATAACAATAAAGAATGTATTTTATTTAATAATATTACAACACAAACAATACCCTTACACATACCAAGACGTTAAGTCCGCAAGTGCAATGACCAATTAGAGCCCCATAATCTTACTCAACCATGTATAGCCAAAAAGAACCATAAGGAATGTCTAGAGTCACATAACATAACATAATAAGTTTTTATCATCATATCTAGAAATATAGGGAAATAACATAATCATAAGTGAAGAAAGTATCATATAGGCTCAAATTCAATATATGCATATCATTTACCGTATAAAACATAAGAACAACCTTCTAGGACTTCCCTCAAAGGCCACTAGTGCAATTTGGTAGAGTGCCATACCCTTATCAAGACTAAGTAAAACCCCATAAGTAAGACTAGTTAGTGTTCACTTTATTATTTCCTTTTACTTTTGGGAACACTTGCCTTAACTGACATAGATCACATAAGGTAAATGTGAAATCCATTGACATGAACCCTATACAAAAAAAAATGTGGACTACATGCCAATGTAGTATAAAACATGAACGTAGAATTATCAGATGGATCCACTAGCTAGTATTCTTATGGGGGCAATATAGTTCAAGAACAGGAAGATATACTTCGGACCCTCTTTATGCACATTGCATTATGGTCTCCAATATCATAAGTACAATAGTGAACCTACCTTTCCACATTGGGAAGGACACTCTTCTCTACTAGTTCGCTAGGTGCTAAGGTAGGATTGCTTTTCGAAATGTCTTTATATGTTTTTATAACAATCATAAATTAGTTTTGGACATAGGAGACTAACCTCTTGTATATAGATAGTCATTAACTCATTAGAAGTTGCATGAGAATGTCCATTAAATACAACCCTTATATGTGCGATCAACACATATAATCATCATGTCATAATAAAGCACATAGGCAATTCATAACGAATTTTATATCATTAAATCATAAACTTAATATCACACCTTCAAATAATTAAAAATTTCAATTGCAACTTCATACCAACACCTAGTTAACATAATCACACGACATACTTCAACTGAACTTCATCAGCATGTACAAGCCATCACAATTGAAGTAAAGGTTTAAGATCACAAAGACTTACGAATTCTCCTTTAAAAGCCATCATCATTTTTTTACCCTCAGACAATCCAATTTAATCCATCAATAGGTGTAATACATTATTCAATAGTTATTAACATAATAACTAAGTAAATTTCATCATTACTAATCAATTCAATATGAGTTCATAACTTGGGGTTAGGGAATTTGGGTCAATACATGTTCTATTCCACATACAAGGTTTGTTATCAAGAACTAGCATAATTTAACCATAATAAATCATAATTTATTCATAATTATGAAAATAATAAACAATACAATTTAGAAGATGAATTTAAGATTAGGAAGAGATGCTCATATAATTCATCTTGTTGGAAATTAATTATTTGAAAAACCATTTTGGTAAAGGAATCAGCAAGGTTAAAGGTTCCCATACCTTGTTAATTTTTAAAGATTGATGGAGAAAATAGACCTTGTTTCTTCCCTAAATCCCCTAGAACTTTCTGTTCAATCGACTCTTCTTTGGGGGAGAGAAAGTAGAGAAAAAAGTAGAGTGATTTGGGTTTGGGAATTATGTGGTGTTAAGTTGAGTTTAGGCTTAGGGTGGTTTGTATATTCATTCAGATAACTTAATTAACCCCTCTTTAACCCCTAAATTAAACCCTAACTAATTAACTTGTTAATTGAACCATCTTAAAACATTACAATGAAAATCACATGCTTTACCTTTGAGAACTCGACCTACAATCTGTAGTTCAGTGGACGCCCATTGCCCCACACCATCCTGCAGGTCGTCCTTTAAGTTCAGAGACTTGTTATTTTGGACATTTTCATGAAATTACTAATTGTACATCAAAGGAGGCATCGACACCCTTTCGATCCTCCTAGCCTCCTTGCCTGCAACCGTAGTTTGACACTATCCTTTGACAACTTTTTGGCAAAAATGGATGGGTCCTTCTCAAGAACCCGAAGGTTGGTCCTTGGGGAGTCATAATTTTTTGCCCTAAACCTACTGTAACACTAGTTTGACACTTTTCAACCAAATTTCATCAAATTCTGACTCGTAGTGCCTCATAAAATAACCTAAGGCATACTAGCACCTCTTTCACTATAATTTTGACGTCAAGGACGTTTCTTGACGTATTACTCTAAAACTTCCTAAATGGATTATAAACGAATTTTTTTACATTAAAACAGTTCTATAATCCTTAGGAATTAATGTGATTCTCTATAGTAGGTCTTGGACTTTGGGAGTGTTACAAGTATACCCGAAATGTAGTCTAAGGTATGGATTCTAGGTATTTAACATGCTTTACTGCCAAGTTGATCCCAAATTTATAGAAATAGACATATAATTACTTAATCATTCTTAGTCTAGTTAGAGGGAAGTCGTAGCTTACTTGTAGGAAAATCACGCGCTCTCCAAGTCATGTTCTATGACCTTTCCCCTTCTATACGATTACGGAATGCTGCCACACAATTAAAAATTTAATAATAGCGTGAATACTTTTGTTTTGACACCAAATTCACATTGATGGCGACAAAATCAGCTCTAAAGTGGTGTTATTGGACCCACAATCGGAATCCCAAAATTGACTCTTTTAAAAGGTTTGTTTTATCACCCCGAACATGTGTCACAAAATTGAACACAATTAGGTCTCAAAAAATCATGCAACCAACCCATCTATTTAAATCACCATTTAATATAAACAAAGAGAGAACAAAACAACTAAAAAGTAATCCCCCAACAGTCCATGACCACATCAATTATCCACACAAATTTAGAGGAACCAACCTATTAATCCCCCAAAACAGGTGTAAAATGAGACAAAAATTGCGCTAACAAAATGAAGGTTGAATGCTTATTTTCGGTTTCAACTAATGGCAAATCAGGTCGGTAAAAAGTAATATAGATCGCTAAAAGGGGACTTTTTCTGGTCTATAAAAGTCTACAGTAGATATGTGTTTTTCCAACCTTTCGTAACGGACCCTTGGGATTCATTCGGAAAAAATAAAGAAATATCAGATAAAAAAAATTTCTAGGACACAAATACCCCCTCAGAATCCATTAGCGCTAAAACTCAAATTTTCATATAAACACGAATAAATCTAAATGAAGATCTTAAGACGCCAAGGAAATGTCTAACTAGAAAAAATCCAACACTTTGGAGCTATTGGTGCTCACGCAATTCTACTGCGACAAATAATTATATTTATGGCTAGCAAAGTCAACTGTTGGATAATAGGATTTAACATCTCGTCTAAGTGCTCAAAACTCACCGTGGAAGCCTTAAGACACGAACTAAATGTCCTTCTACACTAACCTCGATGTTCCAGAGCTAACAACGTCAATGGAATTAATATTCGAATGTGTTTACCAAGAATATTTACCACGGTCAAACACTGGTCAAGACTTAAAACCTAAATTGCCTAATGGAATAAACTCACACTTAAAACCTCAGGATTTGAGTTCACAATGCCACTAGCCTAAACTGACATTTAGGAAATGATGGAACCATCAAAATTCCATTTTGTGGTTCTTTATGTGAAGTTTTGACTAATGTCAACTGTTCATGTTTCAAAAGCTCCAAAATAGGGTAACGTGTATAAAACCCAAAAAATACACCATGCGACCAAAAATTTAGTTCCAGAAAGTCATAAATTACTTTGAGTCTCCATAAGAAATCTATAAATGATGAAACTAAGAAATTAAGTTAAAAAAACCTAGAGGATCATTACGAAATTCCGCTACTAAAACAACCTCGATCGCAAAAAATCCCATCATTGGCTAAGAAGGTAATTACGATATAGGTCAAACTATCATTCAAATCGACCATATAATCTTGGAGTATATAACACTAATCTGGGACATATTGGTGCAACAGAGAAAAATGGGAAACTAGAAAGTAGTTGTCAATATAGGAGGCAAGGTTAACTCATAGGTAACATCAACAACTCTCCTAAAAATCTTAAAAGACCTTATAATTATGGGGCTAAGCTTACCCTGCCTCTTATATCTTATCACACCTACCAACCGAAAAACTCTTATGTCTACTCTATGCCAGCCTGAGCTTATCCTGAAAAACCCTTACTAGATCTAAGGCCTCATTAAGCAATTCTGTAACACGCGTTCTATGCTCTTCAATGTGAAACCAACAAACTAGAGAGAGACAACACCTATCATATAAGGTGTCACTTATGGCCATGTTAATACAATATTGGATGCTATTCATTAATACAAACTTTTCCAAAGGCAAAAACTAGTACACCACTAATCTCCAAAATCTATAACATGGACTCACAACATATCCTTAAATATTCTAACGCTAATTCCAGCTAGGTTATGTACCAATATTTCATCAATGAGGACTGGAAAAGTAGTTAAGGTATGACCTGGTTAGATAAGTTATCTGTTCCATGTAGGCGGTAGGGGAATTAATCAACCCAAAAGATATCAGTAGGAACTCAAAGTGGTTGCAAAAAGTATAGAATAAAATTATTGGTATGTATGTTTAACTAATCCTAAGATGTTGGTAACAGGATTATAATTCAATATTAGAAAACATTGTCACACCCTAATGTTTATAACATAAGTCATCAATATGAGGCATATGATAAAAGTTCTTCATTGTCACATTGTTCAGCTGTCCGTAGGCAATACTTGGGAAACCTTCTTCTTAACAAACAAGACTGGAGAACCCCAAGCAAATACACTAGGATTAATAACGTGTTACTGAAGAGGTCCATAAGATTTATGGTGAGCTCCCTGATCTTTTCTAGTGACATCAGATGAGGTTGAAATATTACGGGTAATTGTCTCCAAGTATATGGATAAATAAATCTCACGCTTTGGAGGGAGGCCAAACATATTTGTGGGAAATATATTTGCAAACTCCCTAACCATTATCACTGATCAATTAAAGTCATATCCTTACAAATATAATACACATAGACCAAATAGGCTATAAAAACTAAAGCAACCAATCCCTTAGCACGCATGAGAGAGATAATTCCCATTGATGCATTACTATGTCACCGAGCAACAAGACCAGAGGAATGTCAAGTATGACTGTGGTAATGGTCTTTGTATAGCAATACAAGACCACATGGGGTGGGGATAACAAATCCATGCCCATAATTATATAAAAACTACCATATAAATGAATATAAGGTCAAATTAGCTGTATGTCCTTTAAGCAGTCACCAATCAAGATCCAGATGGTTAATAAAATATGAAGGACTCGCCCATTGGTTTAAAACAACTAACAATCTCTTAAGGGGATCTGGACTCATACTCAACTAAGAATTATAATATAGAGTTACATAAGAATAAATGGAGCATAAATAAAATAAAAATTGAGCTGAGTTATAGTAAAAAAATCTATACGTAATTACATTATCCAATGCCTCAGCTACTACTCTAGCTTGAGCTACACAGAAGTATAGCTATGTGCCTCAAACATCAACTAAGCCACAAGTCTTGCCTTCTCGAGAACCTTCATATGTACCCTGGTGACAACACAAGTGATCTTCATCCTGACCTCCTTTTACAATATGAGTGATGGTGTAATTGCAAGTCTAACTACCTGCTGAGATGATGCAACTAACGTACAAAGAGGGTACTCTATCGATCAATAATTGATCTCCCTGCTATCATAAAAATCACATGGTGGTCTTCTCAATACTAGAAGCTGGAAACCCTAGCGTGAAGAATATGACTAAACACCATCTAGACCCTAACTCTGTGACGACCCAAAGTAAACTCTATCAGATAAGGAATCCCTCAAGTCAGAACACGGCGTACTTGACTTCTCAGAGATCTCATACGATCCCTTAGACATCATTCATTGCATACATATGAAAAGTAGTGGAGAACTAAAACTTTTCTTCGAAAATATAATGCAAAATCATTTCATAAAAAATTTATCATATGTTTGAAAAACAATATATTACAACATGAATAAAATAGTCTTCGTTCACAACACATAAAAGTATAACATAGAAAATAACATAATTAGTAATATAGGAGTGATGTCCACGGTTGTTATGAAGGCTAACCAATCTTTACTTCTTTATAAGCCTTTGAAAATGTACCTTTCAAACAAACTTAATCTCTTCAAGACCCTACAGTAGATTAGAATGTAAAAATAGGTATTAGTACAAAATGTAAAATGTATGTAAACTATTATACCATAACATTAGATATATAAAAGTCATAGTCATATTCGTCATAATTATAAGATGTAAAGACATAAGCATAACATGACTATTTTAATACTCCGAAACTCTAAAGCATAATATAGAACCTACAAAGAGAGTGTAAGGGTTATAACATAGTAAAAATTCAATAATAGTACATTCAATTCATTTAGGAAGTTTTAGAATCAAAACGTCAAGGAACATCCATGACTTTCAAAAACTAGTTGAAAGAAGTGCTAGTGTGACTTATCTTATTTGGCTATGTTTTAGGAGTCAAAATTAAATAAAATTTCGTGCTAAGGTCTCCAAAAAATATTAGAGTTGGTTTATATTGTAAATTATTGGGTACGACTCTCAAAGGACCAACCAAGGGCTCTTGAGGAGGACCCTCACAATTAGACAAAAAGTTGTCATGAGGAAGTGTCCATCAATGAACTACAACCGATGATTCATTTATACAGTAATAGGGAATAGATGAAGACTTAGCCATGTTTTTGTAGGGTTTATTTGAAAAAGACTCTAACCAAATCCACGAATGTGCAGCATAGAGGCCACACTGCCCGTTAGTCGGGGTCTCGTAGGTCATGTTTTTGTTTGTCTGTCAGTTAAAAGGATATTTAGTTGATTACGGGTTAAGGGAGGTTAAGTTAAGTTAATTAAGGACCCCTATATAATGACTCAACCTAATTAAACTAGAGCTAACACTCATAATTTGCCAAACCCAATTGCTCTTCCTTTTCTCCCAATGAAACTCAATAGAAGACCAAGCAAAGGAGGGTACTAGGGATTCAAAGTATCATGTCTTCTACATAAAACTACATCAATTTTAAAGGTATTGTATTCCATTAACCTTTGGGATTCTTTCCTCAAAGCGTTTCTTCAAATTGATTTCAAAAATAAAAGTTTTCATGTGGGTTTTCTTCTATTACGAAAATGATCATCTAATTGGCTTTTTTATGATTTATTTAGATTATTATGAGTATATTATAACTTACTTTAATGTAATGAGTATAGATCTTGATTAATTAACTTATGTTGTGAAGTAGTTCATGAATTTTATGTTAATTTTTTAACCATAGGCTAGAAACTAGTGATGAATGGTTGTGTAGTGATTCAATTGACTTCATTATTCTGTTTATTATTATAGTGTAATGATATTATACCCATTGTTTGGTTGAATGGACTGGTTGATTATAAGGTATTGGTGATGGCTTTAAAAGAGATTGGGGTATGTCTTGTGATCTCAAACCTTTACTTCAATTATGATTACTCGTGTTTAGTGATAAAGTTATATTGAAGTATACCTTATGATAGGATTGAATAGGGTTGGTATGGTGTTGAATTTAAATGTCTTGATTATGTAATTTTGTGATTAAGCTTATGATGTGTTGATATAATGTTAATGTTGGTGATGAAGTACCTATGTTCTTAACGTTAATGTAATGATTTTAATGTGATAATCTCACATTTACGGGTTGTAATGAAAGGTATTCTCATGCAATTCAAATTGAGCTATAAATTTTACTATATAAGGGTTAGACCTTATGACATAAACTAATGTTATGATTATTAATGAAAGACATTTAAAAAGGGACTCTAGCTAAGAACCTAGTGAACTAGTAGTGAAGAGTGTTCCTTACCACATAGGGAAAGTAGGATCACTAATGTAATCATGATATTGGATACTACAATGCATCTAGCATAAAGAGGGTCCCAACTATATATCCTTGTTATTCAACTATGTTTCACCTGTATGAATACTAGCTAGTGGATCCACATAGATGTAATGTTCATTTTTTGGTACTACCTTGGAAAGAAGTCCACCTTCCGTCGTTCAAGGGTTCCATGACACCGGATTCCACATTGTCTCATGTGGTCTATGTTGGTTAAGGAAAGATGTTCCCAAAAGTAAAATGAAGTAATAAAAAGGACTCTAACTAGGATAATTTGAGGGGTTTGACTTAGTATAGGTAGTGGTATGGGACTCTACCTATATATTGCATTAGTTAGCCTTGAGGAAAGTCATTGAAGGTTGTTCTTATATGCTTATATACTTATCAATGTATATGATATATATTTATATATATATATATATATATATATATATGTTGATATTACATGTTCATGATACTAAGTGATGTTAATTTTACTTATGGACAGGTGGATGGTCTTTATTGCTAAAGTATGATGATGTTTTTTGTAATTATATAGTATGTAAAGTTTGATATTGCTAAGGTTGTTTTTGAGTTCACTTGGTTGAGTGATTTTATGGGCCCTTACTTAGTCATTGCAATAGTTGAGTTAATATGTGTTAATGAGTAAGCATATTGTTTTGGTTATGATGTTATGACCTTTTATACATACTTGTTGATATTATAACTTGATGATAGAGTTGTTTTAGTAATGTCCTTGATTATGTTGAAACACATGTTGACATGACTAAACTAAGTATTGTTGTTCTTGTGATATACATGGTCTTTACTTAATAAAGATGTTCCATTAACATGTATTGGTGCTTGAATGTGCATAATGTTTCAAACTAAATTAGCATGCTTCAATAAAATGTCACTTTTTAGAGTGATTTCTATGTTGTATGTGCATATGGTCGTACACTTAGTACAAATTATGTTTTAACCCCGTTTCTGCCCTTTTCCCCATTTTTTTTGGTTTTGGTTGTTGAAAGCTTCATGACTACTTTTGAAGAAGACATAGATTATGATTCTCCAAGTTGGGTAGGTCCTCACCACTGTGAGAACAATGTCATTTTCTACCATTGGATGTTGATTAGTCTTAAGACTGTTATTTATCTAATATATATAAGTCATAAAAGTAGAAGACAGTGTATTATTCTTATACGAAGGGTTTGTATATACTTGATATGAATATATTATGTGTTCACGAGAGGTCTAAGTTAACCTCAATATAAAATTAAATTAAAAGATGGAAATTTTCCGCTAATTTAACCTCTGAATGCATACGAAAAATGCTTTCGAGGACGAGGACACCAGTTACTTCTAGGGGGGTCTTCCTGTATGTTACAAACTCGGTATTACAGTATAAGGTTTAATATCTCTATAAATGATGTCTCACTAAACCACTTATATGTAGATTCTTATTCATAATTGTGAAAATCCCCAAACATATGAATGAGATACTATGTTATGCTTAAAAACTCTAATCTTCTTGTATTCATATGTCGTGCCTATAGAGTCTTATTATGTCATTTTCACCTAAGCCTTATATAATGGTTATAGGCATTTATACTCGAAAAATTGTTTTTAGAAGGGACGAGGAAGAAATGGCTAATGTGGGGAATGAAGATAACCATGTGCCTCAAATTAAAGATGTTTATATGGGTGATCATGTTTTTAATGATCCTCCATAAATGACCCAGATAGATATGAGGGTGTTTTTTTCTATCTTTAACTCAAGCCATGAACTCTCAAGCTAAAGTTGTCACTTCTCAGGTCAAAGCTATGATCGTTTAAATGAATAGGGAGGTTGAATCTAGAGTTCCTTAATATGCAAACACATGACCTCTCATTTGAGAGACTTTACTATGATGAATCCACCTATGTTCATTTGGTCAAGGTATGAGGAGGGGCCTCAATATTTCTTCGATGATGTCTATAAGATTCGCTATTCTATAGGTATGACCTATGTTGAGAAGATCGAGTTGGCGACCTATAAACTCAAGGATATGGCCAAAACATGATATGTGCAATGGAGGGATAATTGGTCATTAAAAGGTTGCTCGGTGAATTAGGAGATCTTCAAGAAGGCACTCCTTGATAGGTTCTTTCCTAGAGAGTTGAGAGAATATAAAGTGGAAGAAATCATCAACCTCATTAAGGAAGTATTAGTTTACTTCACTACTCATTGAAGTTTACTAAGTTGTGAAAGTATTCTCTATCCTTGGTTTCAAACCCAAGGGATGAGATGAGTCATTTTCATATGGGGGTATCCGATGATTTCTTTAAAAAATTTCATTTGGCTATGCTATATGATAATATGAATATCTCTCATCTCATGGTTTATTCTAAACAAATTAAAGAAACTTTGTTAAGGAGAAAGAGTAGGGAGCCAAGAATACCAAGACATATGAAGGTTGGTTCCTATAAGGGTAGGCTTGAGATTAAAGAAAAGCTTAGGTTAAATAAGAGGTTTTCTAGTCAAGTTCCTACTAAATTTTCCAAAATCATGATGATAGGGTGTCTAACCCTAAGTCTCATAAGGGAAAAGGTACTAGTTAATTAACCAAGAATCCAATTTGTGGAAGGGTGGCAAGAATCATTATGGGATTGCCTAGTTTGGACGGACAATTTGTTTTGGTGTGGAAAGAGTTTCCACGAGGTTAAGGATTGCCCTAATTCGAAAGGGAAAGACAGTGGATGTGGGCAAGCATAAGCTTGTGGTTCCTATGTGGACGCTCCAAAGAATAATCACTTTAATGCACTTTGCTCAAGGGGTTAACAAGAGATTTCTCCCATTGTGGTAACTAGTATTTTACAAGTCTCCTTTATTAATGTATATGATTAACTTGATCTGGGTGCTACATTATCTTTTGTTACTCCAATGATATCTAGAATGTTTTATATTTTTTAGATATCCTAAATAATTCTTGCATGGTATTACCCCGGTAGGTGATTTTGTGGTTGAAAGAGGGTATATAGAAATTTTCATATAATTTTCCCAATACATTAACATATGTTTAATTAGTAGAACTTGATATGGTTCATTTGATTTCATCTTGGTGATGGATTGGATGAATGATTGGTTTTGTTCCACTAATTGTAAAACAAAAATGGTTAAGTTTAACTTTCAAAATGAGCCCGTTGTAGAACTGAAGAGGGGAAATTAAATTCCTAGAGGTCGTATTATGTCTTATCTAAAGGCTTGTAAACTGATCTGAAAAGGGTGTTTATACCACATAGTGAGAGTCAATGATTTAGACTACGAAAATCCTCCCATTAAATTAGTCCCCGCTATAAGGGAATTTCTAGATGTATTTCGTATTGTTTTTCCCGAAAACCCTCCCGAACTGGAAATTTATTTTTGTAACAAGATATCAACTCCATTTCAAATTCTCTTTATTAAATGACTTGTGCAAACCTGAAAAACTGGAAGTGTCAACTCAATGATTTACTAGACAAAGGATGTGCATTAATAATCGCCAACTCAATAAAGTCAGTATTAAGAACAAGTATACTCTCCCTCGGATTTATGACTTGTTTGATCGATTCCAAGGGGTAAGCTACATTAGTAAGATTGACCATAGGATGGGCTATCACCAAATTCTTGGGAGAAGGTGTGCTATACAAAAAAGGGCATTCCGAACTAGATATAGTAACTATGAATTCTTTGTAATGTCCTTTGGTATCACTAATGCCCCGGCGGCATATATGGATATCATGAATAGGGTGTGTCAAATTTTCCTATATTCATTTGTCATTATTTTCATTGACGACATCTTGGTATATTCAAAAAGTTAGGGTGAACACATGGATCATTTGAGAGTAGTGTTGCAAGTGCTTAAGGAGAACCAACTATTTGCAATGTATAGCAAAAGTCAGTTTTGATTAAGGTCGGTGACATGCATTAGTCAGCTAATCACAGGTGAGGGTGTTGAGATTGATCAAAAGAAAATTGAGGCAGTCAATAATTTGCCTAGACAAATAACTACAACCGACATTAAGGGCTTTTTGGGTCTAGTAGGATTTTAAAGGAGGTTTGTGGATAGTTTTGTTTCCATTGCATATTTATAAAATATATTGACCCAAAAGAGTATTAAATTTGAGTTGTCGGGGGCATGCGAAATAATCTTCTAAATCTTGAAAGAGTAACTTACCTATACTTGTTGTTAACTTTACCGAAGGGTACTAAGGAGTTCCTGGTACATTTTGACACATCCCGAGTGAGCTTGGGGTTTGTGCTTATGCACCATTAGAAAGTAGTGGCATATGCTTGTAGACAACTTAAATTGTATGAGAAGAATTACCAAAATCATTATGTTCAATTAGCGTTGTGCTATATGCCTTGAAAATATTGAGGCATTATTGGTATGGTGTCCATGTATATGTGTATACTGATAACAAGAGTCTTATATGTATTTACTAAAAAAAATTGAGTCTCCTGCAAATAAGGTGGTTGGAATTGTTAAAGGATTACGACATGAGTTTTCACGACAACCCTGGCAAGGCCAATGTGGTTGTGGATGCTCCAATATCGTATGACGTTGGGTAGTGTGTCTCATATATATGAAGCCAAGAAAGACTAGTAAAGGATGCTCCTAGGTTGGATATGTTGGGGGTTATATTGGAAGATTCTCCGAGTGGTGGTTTTATGGTCCATCATAACTTATAATCATTTTGGGTTGTTGAGGTGGAGTCTAAGCAACACGATTCTAAATCATTGATGGATTTGAATATATAAGTTCTTAGCAAGATGAATGGGTTATTCTACTTAGGGATGGATGGAGTCTTGAGGTATCAAGGAAGGTTGTGTGTACCCAAGGTTGATGACTTGAGCAACACAATTCTCGATGAAGGTCATGGTTCTCGTTATTCCATTCATATTCATTCTAAAATGATGTATAATTACCATATACAAGTGTTTTGGTAGGAAGGCTTTAAAATAGAGATATTGGAATTTGATGCAAAATGTCCAAATTGCAAACAAGTGAAAGCCGAACACAAAAAGTCGGATAGTTTACTCAAAGAAATGCAAGTTCAAGAATGGAAATAGGAAGGCATAAATATGGATTTCGTGGTAGGTTTGCCACGGACACAAAAGCAACATGATATTCTATATGGGTGGTTGTGGATAGGTTGACCAAATCCTCTCATTTTATTCCTGTCAAGTGCACATACTCGGCGGAGGATTATGAGAAGATCTTCATAAATGAGATTGTTTGTCTCCGTGGTATTCCGTTATCCATCATATCGTATAGTGGTTTACAATTAACATCTAGGTTTTGGAGGTTGTTCCAAAAATAAAAGGTACCAAGGTGAAGCTAAGCACCACTTTTCATCCTTAAATAGATAGTCAAGCAGAGTATACTATTTAAATCCTTGAGAAAATACTTAGAGCTTGTATAATAGATTTCATGGGGAATTGGGATTAAGAACTTTACTTTGGTTGAGATTACTTATAACAATAGTTATCATTAATCTATATCACTGGCTCCGTTAGAGGGCTTGTATGGAAATAGATGTAGATTAATTGAAGTGTGTGAGTCTTAACTTTTGGTTGCCAATTTGATTAATAAGACTTTGGAGAAAGTTCCAATGATTAGGAATCCCTTGGAAACAACCTATAGTCAGCAAAAGTCTTATGCCGACCATAGCAGAAGTGATTTAGAACTTTAAATGGGAGATAAAGTGTATCTCAAAATTTAACCAATGAAGGGAGTGGTAAGATTTTGCAAGAAAGGGAAGTTGAATCCTCATTATGTGGGTCCCTATGAAATCTTGCAAGGAGTTGATGAGGTTGCATACGACGTCAAGTTACCTAATGAATTGGCTTTGGTTCATCCGGTGTTCCATGTTTCTATGCTTGAGAAGTGCATCGGTGATCCCGAGTCCATTCTTACTATTGAAGGTATAGGTGTAAAAGAGAACCTCTCATATTAGGATTTTTTTGCTTCAAAACCTTTATCGACAAGTAAGGGAATTAAGGAACAAGGATTTTACTTCGGTAAAAGTGTTATGGAAGAATCACCTATTTGAGGGTGCAACATGGGAGGTCCAGGTCTACATGATGTGCCTTTACCCTCATATATTTATTAACTAAGGTTAGTTGTTCCTATTTGTCGTCGAAATAATGAGTTTATTTAAAGTATCCTTGTTTTTGGTTAAATATTGAAATATATATTTTGTTATAGTAATTTACAATTAATTATGCCTATCGTAAATGAAAGATTTCAATAAAATTCTGTTGTACTTGAAAGTCAGAACCTCAAACATATAATTGAACTCCTTCTTCATGTTATCCCACCAATAGATCTTCTTTAGGTCATGATATATTTTTGTGGAACCTTGATGTATTTAATAGCTAAAACCATGGGACTATAAAAATATCTTGGTCCACATATAATCCACATAAGGTACACACAGCTTGTCCTAGTACCTAAGTATGTTGTCACCTTCCAAAGCAAAAGACTCATTCATCTTTATGAGAAATGAGTCCTTCAAATCCATCCACACAGGATCAAGATGCTGACCCTTCTTGACTTCAACTACCAAGGATGATTTAGAACTAGGATGAACTAAAATACCCCATCTAGTAGAGTCCATTAACCGCACACCTAGTCTGGTCATTCTGTGTACATCCTTAACCAACTCGTTCTTCCCATGATGAATGTGGATTTTACTCCCCATGCTCAACCTATTCAAAGCATCAACTATAACATTTGCCTTCCATGGATGGTAGTTGACACTCATGTCATAGTCCTTCAACATATCAAACAATCTACACTGATGTAGATTCAACTGCCTCTATGTGAACACGTATTGGAGACTCTTTTGGTCTCTCAACACATCCACATTAACCCGTACAAGTAATGCCTCATGCTTGTGAGGACGCATGTCCATTATATTCTAGCTTAGATGTAGTATTGAGCTAGTGGAGTATGTCCCACTAGCGTTTCTTTCTCAATTGTTTTCAGACAATGTATTGGTGCCATTCTGGAAACTTTATATATAATGATATGACTATTTCATTCAGTTGAGTATCTTCGCATTAGATGGTTGCTGTGAACAATTATGAACTAATGTAGAAGACTCGTATATGAGTATAATATATTTTATTATAAAGTCTGTTTATACTTTAACTAACTAAAAGTTTCAAAATTTCTACTAAAATTAACCTAGATGATGTAACAATGACGTATGTAGGCTTGTTTGCGACCTCTGAGAGGTCAACGACGCCGATTTTGGCTAGGGTTTAGACACTGGGCGTGACAAAGTAGGTATTAGAGTGCTAGGGTAAATTTCTAGGATAATAAGTTCACATAAACAACATCAAGTAGTTTCTAACTCATGGTAGTAAAGTGCACCACTATCCTGAATTAGACACTACATGATGCGTAGGAAAATTTTCTTCTTCTAATATTATCATGCCTTCTCTAATGTCTGATTTCTTGGTGTTAAGTGGATATCTAACATCAAATCTTGAGATTTAGAAAGACGAATAAGAGAAGAAACCCATGTGGGGAGTTTGGAGGAGCAGCTGGTGGGGTAAATCAAGTTCCTCCCCAGGCTTTAGCTGCTTGAATGGAGATGCCAGTTAACCTAACTAGGTTGACAGATGGAGAAGTTAGGAAACCCTTGGTACAGATGGCCCAAGCCATCACTTTACACGGCAAGGATTTGATCGCACAGGCGCAGCAATAAGGTGTTCCCATGGAGAACAGACTTACCAGCACCATGGCTAGAATGTTAAGGGACTTCACAAATGTGAATCCTCCTGTTTAAACTGAATATAAGAATTGTAAGGATATCGAGGAGGAGTGTAGGTCATATATGTTGCATGATAGCATGGACCTTTCATGTCTTATGGTCCTTGTCCAACGAGTGGAGGAAAGCAGGAAGAGGAAGCATACAAGGGCAGGGAACAAGTCAAGGCAAGCTGAGAAGATTTTTCAAGGAAGAGTAGTACTAAAATGATGAATAATCCTAGGCCTAAGAAGGGACTTTTACACAAAGGGGATTCAAGTTCATCCAAGATTCGCTATGTTATGGATTTTGAGCCTAGAGTTGAGATAAACATTGAAGTACATACACCTTAGGAGAGGCCACCTTGTAAGAAGTGTGGCAATATTCATGGAGGAGAGTTTAGGAGGGGCTATAATGCTTGTTATAGTTGTAGAAAACCGGGTCACATGATGAAGGATTGTCCTTATATGAGAGGTGTAGAAAATGGGAAGGAGAAATTTCAACCAAATGGTTCAAGTGAAGAGGCTCCAAGGAGGAAACTATCCTTTGCACTAAAGTCTAGGGGGTAGGGAAAGACACCTCTGGTGATGTCTCGGTGCGTAGGCCAAAATTTGTTTTTCATGTGTATGGTTTTATACACTAGTATGAAGTTAATATGTTGGAGTCATCATGTTGGTTGCTGACTTTTTTGACTTATGTGTCTATTTATGTTGTATGTTTCATGAGACTAGTTTAGGAAGGAGTTCCTTAAGATAATAATGGGAAGCTGCTAGTAGGTTTCAAGGATGTGCACCAACCTTCTAATGTGTAAATAAGATATTGACCAATACAAAAACGCATTGAACAACTTAGGTATGGATTTTTTCCATAAGTCTTATGATAGCATAGACTATCAAACCAGGGTAGTGAGGTTTGAGTTTCCAAATGAGATAGGGTATAAATAGACAGGGCGTGGACCAATCCAACAAAGTCATAAAATTTCAAATCTTAAGGCCAACAATATTTTATCTAAGTGGTTAGATATACTACTCTTAAGGCTGGTTTTGTTCAACAAACTCTAAGTTTTAAAGCAATAGTCGACTTGGTGTGGTAAGTCCAAAATCGTATGTGAAATAATTGTACTATGTGAGTTAAAATGAATCAATGTTTGCATGTCCTTTTGCTATTTTTGTATAGCGTGGACATGATTTGTGTGATTAATGAGTTGTGAAGTGCATCAAGTTAAGTGCGATTGAGAAGGAAGTTCCTCAATATAAAATATGAAGCTTCAAATAAGCTTTATTATTATACATTGTCTAGAGTAAGTGTGAAACAGAAATTCACAATGAGAAAAGTCTCAAGTATGTTAAAATATCTTCAAAAATCACCCTCTTTATATTAAAATTATCTTGAGTTTCATTT
Organism: Solanum arcanum; assembly: GCA_027789145.1. NCBI lineage: Eukaryota > Viridiplantae > Streptophyta > Magnoliopsida > Solanales > Solanaceae > Solanum > Solanum arcanum. The sequence continues at coordinate 36,290,768 of CM050943.1, forward strand.
AAGTACGAATGTTCCTAAGGGGGGGATAATGTAATTACCCGATCTAAGTAATGATTAATGTATCTAGAATGCCTACGATTAGACCATGTTCACATGGATTGATGCGCGTAGAACAAGACCTTTGAACCCTAGCAACATCCAAGCTAACTAACTTCGTGAGGTGGTTGATCTAGTAAAGGATGGGTCCAGCCATGTAGAGAACCCGAATAGGAAGATTTAACCAGATGAGTTTTTACCAGACTTAAAAAAGGGTAATCTTATGTTTGGAGGGTGTAGGGGTAAAATGGTATTTTATAGGCTAAGGGTAGTATTTTAATTACCTAAATTTTTTATTAATTAATTTATTAATATAGTGAAGGGGAAATTCTTGTAGGATGGGCTGAAATTTACCCTTTGAGCAAAATCTTTCTCCACCCGGATTCGAACCTTGGTGTAAGCAATGATTTAATTGATTTATTGTATTTAGTAAATTAGTTCATATTTTATTTTCTTATATACTTAAAGGAAAATAAGATTTTTAATAAATAATAAGAATGATAATAAAAATAATAATAATAATAATAAGGAGTCCTAGTTTGACTAAGTCTCCACTAACTCTCCTAATCCTAATCCTCTCATTATCACGTCTCTCACTCTCATTCTCATGTTTTTCATCAGCAAAAGAACTGAAAATAATAGTCCTTAACTCTTGAAGAACTTACACACAAAAACTCAAACGAAAAACAAAGATAAAAACAAAAATCAACAACATTCTTCTCAACGGATTGGGTTTTTGATTTTGTTGGTGAGGCAGTTCTGTCATCGGAATAGGCAAAATTTAAGGAAGGAAGAGGTATTGGAGTTGTTTCAGTGTCAAAATCTTTTCAGCATTATCCTGTGACAGCCAAACTCTTATTTAGTTGCACAAGCAACAAGGCTTAATATGAAGCTTGCATCTTCGGTTTCAAAATAGCCATTGACATGAATGTCCATGAGTTATTTGTTATTGGATATTCACATTTATTTATTCATCAGGTTGAAGGAGAATGGGCCTTGAAGAACCCAAAGATCACACCGTACGTGCAACATATACGAAAGTTGTGCAAGAGATTCCATAAGATTTAGTTCAGAAATATACAACACAAATTGAGTTAGTTGATGCTTTGGCCACCATCGCTTCAATGATTAAACATCCAAATACTAATTATATTAACCCTCTACATATAGACTTTAAAGAATATCCAACCATTTTCACATGTTGAAACATAACCAGACGGTTATCCATGGTATTTTGATATCAAATATTTAGATTCCAGAACTTATGCTGAGTATGTGACACTTTACTAGAAGAAGTCGATATGTCATTTGTCCCTCAACTTCTTTCTATGAGGGGAAATCATTTATAGGAGGACCACAAATTTAGGTCTGCTCAGATATATTGATGTTCCTGAAGCTGCGAAGCTTATTAAACAAGTACAGGCGGGCGTTTGTGGTACGCACATGCATGGACTCACTATGGCGAGGAAGATCCTTCGAGCTGGATATTTTTGGAGAACTATAGAGCATTATTGTTGCAAGTTTGTGCAGACTGTCATAAATGTCAATTGCATGGTTATTTGATCTGAGTGACGCCTCAAGAACTCAATGTTATGAGTTAACCTTTGCCATTTGTAGCTTGGGCATGGATATCATCGGCCCGATAGAGCCAATCACTTCTAATAGATACAAGTTTATTTAGGTTGTCATTGATTAGTTCATGAAGTGGGTGGAACAAGCTTCGCTTAAGTCGGTGACCAAGAAAGTTGTAGTTGATTTTATTCGCAACAATCTGATATGCAGGTTTGGAGTACTAGAATCTATCATTAGTGATAATGGTGAAAATCTCAACAATCACTTAATGAGAGATACTCGTGATCAATTTAAGATCACTCACTGAAACTCAACCGCTTACCGTCCCCCAATTTATAGAGCTGTAGAGGCTTCCAATAATAATATCAAGAAGATTCTAACCAAAATGATTGACAATCGCCGAGGTTGGCATGAGATGTTTCCATATTTGCTAGTATATGGAACAGAAGCAGCCATACCTGCTGAAGTTGTGATACCATCCTTGAGAATCATCAATGAAGATTTGATTAACGCTAGATGGGCTAGCAAGCGGATTGATCAATTAATATTTATTGATTAAAAGAGAATGGTCGCTTTTTGTCATGGTCAATTGTTATCTTTAAAGAGAGTCGGATCCAAAATTTTTGAAATTGGTCAATTTGTCCTTAAGCACATTATTCCTTATCAAGATGAGTACAAAGGGAAATTCGCAGCGAATTCGCAGTGACCTTATATGGTTCGCAAAGTATTATTTGAAGGTGCATTGAATCTGTCAGAGATGGATAGAACGCATGGCCCGAAACCGATCAACTCAGATGTTGTAAAGAGATACGACATGTGAAGTTTCAATTCATACTTCTTTCATTTTCTTGTATTCATTCTATTTGTATTTTAACTACTTTCAACCTGAATTCTCAAGAATGAGATACGTAGGCGGCCTATGTGGGTCTTGGTCAGTTTTCTTTGTAAAATTATTATTATTCTTTACCTTTGACTAAGAACTATGTTTGACCTGATTCCTGCCTCAACGGGATGGATAGGTTCCACAAGGGTTCGGTCAAAATTACATGATTTACTCACCGACTATTAAAAATAAGCCGAGACATGTATGTTGGACAAAAAATTTGAGGATGGCCTTAAAATTTCATTACAGGTTTGTCGACAATCTAAAATTACTTTGTATACTCCCCAACAAATAATTAGAGAGACCTCCAAGAGTCTGACTCAAAAAAGTTCTTTGAACCTGACACAACATGACACTTGGCTAAAACCTCTTTTCAAAAGGCTGTTTTACAAAAATTTATTTTCTTTAAAATTCTCCCCTTATGTTTCATTTCTTTTTGAAAAAACTATTTTCTCTTATCTATCTATAGTTGGGAGATAATAAAATCAACCATATAGATCAGGAAAGGAGTAGACAAGTATAGAAATCGGTGCATATAAGTTCTTTTTAAAACTAATTTTTTTTTCAATGCGGGTTTATAAGCTTCATCTGAAATTAGCAAATTCCTTCAATCTATGAATGTGGAGAAGTTAAGGTAGCGAAGAGCTCTCCCATAATACACAATTATTGTGTGGAAGCAGGAATTATTTTTATATTGTTTATATCTATTATTGGGAGTGTGAATATTATTGTTTCATCCAATTCCCAATGACATGAAGCCTTAAATGAAGATACAACTATGTTCAATGATGAATCAAATGGAAACTCCAAGAAGATATTTTATGATTTTTTATCTAAGACGTCATCTGCATCATGTTATCATACATGAGAGTATTACTACACGGAGAGTCATTATATTTGTTTAGTCGATTGCAATGATACACCACCAAGAGGGTAATTTTATTTGCATCTTGAATTAAAACGATATCAGTATCGAGAAGGTACCTAGAAGAGACTATGTTGCTCGATTGAAGCGACATTTTCATTTGGTACCAAGGATGTCATCAAGAGAAAGATATTCATGGATCAAGAGAAAGATATCCATGCATCGCGGAAGATATTCATGCGTCTTAGAAAATCGTGTATTGCGAGAAGATATTCATGCTTCGAAGGAAATCATGTATCGCAGAAAATCATGCATCATGAGTTAATATTCATGAATCACGGAAAACCATGCATTGCTAGTTAATATTCTTGACTAGTAGAAAATCATGCATCGCCAAAGATCATGCATCGCGATTTTATATATGCGCATCAAAAAATCATGCATCCCGAGTTTATATTTGTGCATCGGAAAATCATGCATCGCGAGTTAATACTCATTCATTACAGAAAGTCATGCACCGTAAGAAGACATTCATGTCTCGCAGAATATCATTCATCACGAGAAGATATTCATGCCTCGCAGAAAATCATGCATCACGGAAAAATGATGCAGCGCAAGTCATTATTCATTCATTGCGAGTTAGTATTGGCATATCATGAAAATTCGTGCATCTCGGAAATATATTTATGCTTTGAGGGAAGTCATGCATTGCGAGAGAAAAATGCATTATTGAAGAGAAATTTTGCATTGCAAGAGAAAAAATTGTACATCCCTAGAAATTATTTGCTAGTCGACACCAACCGCATCTTTATTTTGACAAGAGAAAACACCAAGAGAATCATCGAAGACGACATCAAGATAAACATCAACATTGCGTCATCTTTTATTCATTTTGACATCTAATGAAGAGTACATTAAATATTTCATTGCAAATACAAGACATAATCTTTATTATCTTTACGTCAAATCAATCGTGTTGATGTCAAATGTAGAAGGAGAGAAATTTAGTGTGAAAACGGTAAAAGACACTTTATCCCATTGGAATGCAATTTTTATGCTAATGAGTTTTATCTGAGTCTTTGTCGAGAATATCCATAAGGATGAATCCTTCAAAAGCAAACAACAGGTGTGGAGAACATCAAAAGTATGCCGCACAACGTGGAATTTTTTCTTAGCGGTGAACTAGGACATAGTCCAAAGAGGGGTGTAAAACTCTTAGGACCCGAGCAAAGGAGCGACTCCACCATAATCAAATAATTCCCCTATTGTAAGGCATGTGGTTTTTCTTTATATTTCTTGGTTTTAGTCACGCATCTGGAATTTGGGTTTGCTGGAAGCAAGTCTCTAATCTTAGTGGCAATACGCCAAGAGCTTTGAAAATTATGCCCGTGTAAGTTCTTAATTGTCGGTCTGAAGTGCACCACATTAATGTCTAAGAGGTTACAAACCTTGTCCAGAACCAAATGTTATCTATCATAATAGAATTCCATTTCAATCGATCAAGTTGAACTACAAGTATCTTGATTCCTAAGGTCTAAGGATATGTAGGTGACCTCAATGTTGAAAACTTGGCTATATTCCAACATTTCGCTCTTAAATCATATTCTGGAGTGTTCTGGTCCCTTCATAATCGGATATCAAGATTACATTCAAATTCTCTAAAAATCATGCGTCAAATTAAGCTTTGTATTTAATGCTTTTACCTGCCTAACTCAATTTTATTATTTACCTTTTTAATGTAGTAGTTTTTTTTCTTCATAAATCACATTGATTGCCTATTTACTTGTGTTAATAATCAAGAGCTCTTTGTTTTGATTTAAATGAACACATGCTATATTGATCTTTCCTGAGATGTAAAAATTATTTGTGTATAACTTGTGTGTGAATGGTTTACTCTATCTATTCTAGTTGCTTATAGAATATGCGTTAAAATAGTGTTACTTTTGCTAACCCTTTCTTTTTTCTTTCTCTGCCTTGCGTGAATTGTATCTACCACCTCTGCATTTTCCTATTAGTCCATGGAGGCCTAATGCCGCTCAATTCGAGTGACCTATTTTTGAGAATCGAAGAATAAGTCTCGGAAAAGGAGTACATGACCCAAAGTTGCAATTTCGGAGCAACGTGAGTTGAATTTTTTAAAAGATTGGGCCTCGGACCCCTCATTTTTTAATTTATATTTTATTATTTTAGGGCATAAGTGTTTTTCAATTCTGTATTTATTATTTCTTCTGAAATTTAGGAAAGGTACAAAATTGATTGGGCTTAAGGCCCCAAAACAAAATGTGTCCAAATAGTGGTCTAGGCAAACATAAATCGGACTAGGACAAAACTCTCTCTCGCTCTCTCTCTCTCTCTCGCTCTCTTTTACTTTATCGCTTATGTGTTTTTTTATTATTTGGAGTTAGTCTTAGGGTTAAAAATACTAATCCCCAAAAATATGCTATTTTGTTTTTATGATTTAAACTAAATGAATCGATTTCAAACGGACTTGAAAACAGTAATTTTGCAAAACAAACAACTCAATTAGATGCTAGGTTTTATTTATTTTTTCAATTGAAAAGATTGTAAATAATTCTATCAATTCAAGTTCAATATAAAATTACTTTTAGACAAATAAAGGTAGTTGTATGATAATCGCGAGTTAGCGAGTATTTTAGGTGTCGTAAAAACCTTCCTAAAATTTAAATAAGAATCTCTGAACCCCATTTAATGTTTTCAATCGGCTTTCTGTTTTAATCTTTTTGAAAACTAGGTTTTCTTAATTTTTCTTTAGAAATTAAGTGGCGACTCTAAAAATGTCTGAAAACATATAACATATTTTCTTCCTATATGAAACAAGGACGACTACGCCGGTTAGTTCTAGTAAACTCATTTACAGTAAGTACAGTAAATTTACAGCAAACTAACCCTTCCTTTATTGTGAACTCATTTTCTTCTAAATTCCTTAACCTTCCAAGTAACCCTCTAGTTACACTTGCTTAAAAGCATCACCTTAAGGCCACAAGGAAATCATACATATGACCTACATAAGTCAACACATACCATCATACAAGTACAGTACATCATAAGACACATTCAAGTCAAGACACATAACACAATTACAGTAAGTCATAGTCACATTGCATATATGTTAACTTCACTTCACATAGGCCACTACAAGTGCCTTAGGCACAACCACCCTATGTCTACTAGTTCAATGTACATGTGAAGCACCATAACCTCACATATAATTAATAAACCTATCATGAGACCACAAGCCTTAACAATTAACTTCATACATCTTCGTAGCAACTATTCACACTTCATTTGTAACACTCCAAAAATGTCATGACTTAGAATAGAGCTTAATCTAGTGAATAATGTTTAAAATGATATTTCCATACCTATATTAATGTAATAAGTACTTTTAGAAAAGGTTAGAGACAAAACGACTTAAAAAACCTTGACGTCCGGAAATTATCTTAATTGAACTAGTTTATGTCCTTTTGTTTGGTGAAGGCTTTGAGGTGTAAATAAGTCTAATACTAGTAAAAAGATTTTGGATAGGTAGTATGTTGTACAAAGAGTCCAAATGTCTAGTAACAAAACCCCAAGGACCACCCAAAAGGTTCTTGGGGAGGAACCCAACATGGGTAGGCAGGCTGCCCAAGCAGCCTGCACTACAACATTTTGTACCTCTAACAACCCTAGATAAGTGTGGCCAAAACTATGAAAAATTGTGCTATTTTAGCGTACGCTTTTTCAGGGGTGGCCGAAAGAAGTGTAACCTTAGAGATTAGGCAACATTTAACATGTTCGCTTATCAACTGCACTTAAAAGCGTAGCCTAAAATACAAATAGGCGGCGCTTTTTCAGCTGCGCTTAGAATTGTTTCCTTCTAATCTGCACTTTAAAACGTTGCCTAAAAGGAAAAAAGGATACACTTTTGTAGCTACACTTAAAAGGGCTGCCTAATAAACTACACTTAAAAGCGTAGCCTAAAAGGCAAAGAGGCCACACTTTTGCAACTATTCATAGAAGTGTTACCTTTTGATCTATTCATAGAAGTGTAGCTGAAAAGAATAAAAAGACCCCGCTTTGAAACTACGCTTAAAAGTGTCTCCTTACCAACTACACTTTCAAGCATGACCCTTTCTTCCATATTGTCCGCAATTTTAAAGTTTTGCCTTTTCTATCATATGTATGACAAAATTTTGAAGTGTAGTCCTTTCCTATATGCATATCTTTCAATATAAACTACTTTGACTCCACTTCTAAGTGTAATAATATTAATTTTGCTCTAAATTAATTACATGTCAAAATTTCTAATTAAAAACATTAATATTGTTTTGCAATAAATAATCTCAAGCATCAAGTCAGCTAATAAAATATTCAAATATATAAATTTGCAATTAATATCAAAAGATAGTCTTGTGTACATATACATACACATGAAAAGTTCAAGAAGTATTAAAGCTTTTGCAATAGTTCAAAAACTCTTCATTAATCATTCGATATCACTTCAGCTAGATCAAATTAACTTGTGGCGACCCTCAAATTTGAGCACCTCTATTTGCATATACACATTTAAAATGAAATATAATTAACCATCAAAACAAACCAACAAATCAGATTGCAATAGTTTGTATCTGTTAGCTCCAAGAAAACACAAAGAATTCACTATTATAAGAGCTAATAATGCAACACTTTGTATCACTAGACATTCAACATCAATACTTACTCTACACATTCACGTCTTTTCTCAGAGTTTTGTTTTCAACATTTGAAATAGTCATGTTGTATAAAATAATGGTAATCCAAATCATATAATATATGAATCACTTCATGAAATAACACAGAGTCAGGAAACACATAACGTAACATTTAAAAATCATACTTAAACAAATTTGGAAATAATCTTGTAAGATAGAACCTAGAGATTGAACATTAGATTTTGATGCACTTTGACGGACAAAACAAAAATTCCTATAAACTTAATGCTTATTAGACGATGGAATCTTTGTGTTTTTCGTTGAGTGGAAATATGATGGTTTCCTATGTGTACACGAAAAGGGTGATTTAAAATGAATGCACATTTTCCTTAGAAGTGTGGTGGCATGTGATATACCGTGGTTTCACGATATAACTAATACTTTTTCATTAAGTTTAATGTATCCAAAAGCCTTTTTTGTGCTAATTTTTATATAAGTTTCTCTTTGTTTTGCAGGAAATCTGTCCAAAGCTGCATGCGGAGATTTTGAGAGAAGAAATGCATAAGAGACCACCTACGGAACTTATGACGGTCCGTCATGCAACTGCTGAAGGAAGGTGGGGAAGTATGACCGAGTGTGGGATTACGAAGCTTCCGACGGTCCGTCATGTCTTTGACGGTCCGTCCTACAAGTTCGTCATGAAGTTCAGAGAAGTGATCCCAGTACCCATATTCCAAGAGTTGAAGGTTTTGAAACGAAGGCCCTCGACGGACCGTTGTGCCTATGACGGTCCGTCATACTTGCCGTCGAGGATGGTGAGAGAGCAGCAGAAGAAATTGCATAAGTATGGGACGACAGAGTCCATGACGGTCCATCGTGACCACGATGATCCGTCTCGTGGTCCCTCGACCCAGCCGCGTTTTGGCAGATTTCCAGCAAACAGAGTCCTTGTTTAATTAGGTTTTTTATTTTTTATAAATAGTTCAAAAAACCTCGTTTTTGAGGTTGGACTCTGTTAGGGTAGGCTCTTAGATTGTAAAATTCCTTATTGGTAAATATTGTATTGTGAGATTCTTTATAATCATTAGACTTTTTGTGAGATTATTGATTACTTTGAGATTCTTGCAAGTGAATATTGGTGATTAATCAAGCAAATTTTTGGATTTTACTCTTTCTCATTGAAGTAAGTACATGAACTCTTATTTAATATATTTTAATATTGTGTTTATGGGCATGAGTAACTAAGCTCCATAACTAGGGTTGTGGGAACCATAGGCAAATAATGAGATAAACCCTAACTAAAATAACAATTCTAGAATAGTGTTTTTCATGTATTAATATTTATTTCTCTTAGAATTATTTTTAACGGATGGCCAACGTTAAAACTCGCCTTAATACTACTTGCCGGACAAAGGAGGTAGATAATAGGAAAAGAATTATTAACATAGATTTAGTGTATACTATCTAATAGGCTAGGATTGATTGGTATGAGGTAATAACTTAGTCAAATATCCAATACGATGCTTAATATGAGGTAAGGATAAGGGTTAGGATAGCAACACACATAGCCGGACCAAGGTGCGGAGTGAGATTTTCTAGATGCCGGACCATGAAATTAGAAATACATAACTTATCACTTTGCATGCAAGATATTAGGAAAGCATTGTTATAGTTAGAGTTATCAAGTTATGAACCTGTGGGGAACGCGTAAACTCTAGTTACTTTGATTAATTGATCAAAATACAACAATCAAAGTTGTTAAGTGTCTCTGTCAAGTTTGTTAATAAATTGTACTTATTTAGAAATAGAAACCCACCTTTATTTTTTTTACTTTCCAAGAAAGTCATTGACCAAACAATAGTAGTAACAAGTTGAAGTTAAGTCTAGACTATTTTCCTCGTGGGAACGATCCCAACCTCACTAGTTGGGTTATTTACTTGACACGATCGCTTTACTTCTTATTTGAGAAGTAAGTTTGAGTATATCAAATTTTGGCGCCGTTGCCGGGATTCTAGTTTTTAGATTAACTTGAACTTATTACTATAGTTTAGTTGATATTTTCTTGATTTTACTTTGTTTTCTTCTTTTTGATTTCTTTTCAGATTTATCCTCCTTTTATGCCAAATACACGGAGACGAAGAGAACCTTTTTTTCCCTACGATCACGAGTTAGAGCGTATACTGCACAATATGAATCGAAACTTGGGAATAAATGATGAGGATCCAAACCAGAACATCCCAGCTCCGATTTATGTTCATTGTCAGATGTTACCTGATGCTCCGGGTGAACATCAACAGAGGGGACAAAATCCCGTTCCACGGCCCCAAGCATACTACAGAGGGTATGATAACATAGCAGACTAGGATGGGACACTTGTCTTGCCCCCTCTACCCACAAGCCGCACCTTTGTGGTAACTAGTAGCCTGATGCAAATGCTCACTGCCAGAGGTTTTTTTTCAGGGCTACCTTGTGAGGATCCACATGCCCATATAGCTAAGGTAAGGGCAGTGTGTAAAAGTTGTGTGGGTAGACCTGATTTGGATCTATATGTAATAGGGCTCAGAGTGTTTCCTCTCTCACTGACGGGAGAGGCTGCTATATGGTTCACTGAGCTCCTATACAACTCAATCTTCAGTTGGAACCAATTAAGAGATGTGTTCTTACCACGCTACTATCCGGTCTCCAAGAAACTAAACCACAAAGACAGAGTGAACAACTTTGTGGCACTACCAGGAGAGTCAGTTAGTAGTTCATGGGATAGATTCACCTCATTCTTGAGAAGTGTTCCAAATCACCGTATAGATGATGAGTCACTGAAGGAATACTTCTATCGGGGACAGGATAATAACAATAAAGCGGTGTTGGACACTATAGAAGGTGGATCTTATGGGGAGTGTCCTTATGCTGATATCGCTGAAAAATTAGAGAAAATCTCCCAAAATAACAAAGCCTAGAGTACTAGGAAGTCTGATACAGGGAGAAACACCTTAGCAGTGCAGTCCACTCACAACCCAGCAACCAATGAGATTCATGAAGAAATGGTTCAGATAAGAACTGAGCTTGGGTTGGTACTAAAACATGTCACAGGGGGTGCAGAAAAGATAAATGCAGTCAACTACTTGGCGAAACCACCAACTCCTAATGATGAGTGCTATTATGCGGAGGACACTTATGCAGTAAATGAGCAGACGGGGGGTTTTCGACAAAGCGCCCAAGGCTCAAATCAGGATAATTGGCGCCAAGGTCAAGTGAACCAAGGTCGGAACTGTGGTAACTACAACCGTGAGGGTCATTATGTCCGAGATAGAAACTAAAACTGTGACAACAACTTTAACAGGGGTAACTATGCTAATAGAAACAACAGGAATGGGCCCTATGTCCCTCCTCAAAATCTTGAAGTTACTCCTAGGGATGGTGGAGATAGTATGGCGCGAGTTGAGGATATGTTGCACAAAATGACGAGGAGGTTCGATGCTAGTGATGAGCACATTAAAGAGTTGAGGTGTGATTTATCTAGTAATAGGAAAAAAGTTGATACACATGCAATTTCGATTAAACAGATCGAATTGCAAGTGACCCAATTATCTGCAACAGTGAACACACGGCAATCGGGCACTCTTCCTAGCAACACTGTCCAAAATCCCAAGAATGATGTGCACTGTATTGAAATCACTACTCGGGGTGGTAAACAAACCATTGACCCACCTATTCCATCTACTGAGGAAAATGTGAGAAAGGATAATGATAATGTGGTAAAGGGTAGTGGTGAAGCAGAGGAAAGTAATGGAAAAGATGCAAAAGTACCTACCAAGGTAATTCCCATGCCTTGGACACCACCACCCTTCCCTAAGAGATTAGTGAAAAATACTGAGGATGGTAAATAACGGCGATTCATAACAATGTTGAAGCAGCTTTCTATCAATGTCCCTTTGGTAGAAGCTCTAGAACAAATGCCCGGTTATGCCAAATTTATAAAAGATCTGGTCACCAAGAAAAGATCGGTCACTTTCGAGGATGATGATAGACTGCAGCATGGTAGTGCTATTGCTACAAAATCCCTCGTACAAAAGAAAGAAGATCCTGGTGCATTCACTATTCCTTGTACAGTTGGGTCATTACATTTTGCGAAAGCATTATGTGATCTGGGGGCAAGCATAAATCCGATGCCCCTCCCGATTTACAAGAAATTGGGTTTGGGGGATCCAAAACCCACTGCGATGCGGCTACTGATGGCTGATCGGACACTGAAATGGCATATAGGGATACTCCATGATGTGCTAGTAAAAGTGGAGTCATTCATCTTTCTGGCTGATTTTTTTATTCTTGATTGTGAGGTCGATTTTGAAGTGCCTATTATTCTTGGGAGGCCATTCCTTGCTACAGGTTTGGCAGTAGTTGATATGAAGAAGGGACAGATGACATTTCGGTTGAATAATGAAGAAGCGACATTCAACATTTGTGGGACCATGAGGCAGAGTGGTGAGCTCCAATCGGTATCTGCCATATCCCACAAAGAAAATATTAAAAAGGAGATGGACCAGAAAAATGCAAAACAAGAGTTTGTGGTTGGGGAATTGGTGCTTGTAGACAGTTCTGGGGTGCCTTGTCTTCCGGGCAAGCTCAAGTCCAAATGGACTGGCCCTTACTTGATTACCCTAGTATTCCCTCATGGAGCAGTTGAGTTAAAAGCCAAAGAGGGAGTGCGGTTTAAGAGGAATAGAGATAGAATAAAACTCTATTTTGTGCATAAAGCATGGGGGAATGAAGTGATAGAGGCATACCATCTTGATGAAGTCTGAATAATCAAGGGTCCCCAGTTGTGCCGCGACATTAAATCAGGCGCTTGTTGGGAGGCAACCCAATTCTTATAGTCTTTTAGTAATGGTAGCATTTTTCTACTAATGGGTTTTCGAATTTGCAGGCAGATCACCAGGAAATTCTGCAGAAAACTACTCTGCAGCAGTCACTAACGGATACATCGACAGCCCGTTGAGCCTGCGACAGACCGTCATAAAACTCTGTCGTACCAGGTTCGTCTTTCTGTTATTTTAAAACTAGGGCACACAGGATGGAACCAACGACGGGTCGTCACAACTGCAACGGACCGTCGTCGGGGAACCGTCGCATGATTAATGGGTCGTACCCGACCCGACCCGGCTGGAGTCTTTTTCAAAATTAGACCAGTACAAACTTTTCGTTGAATAAACAAAGGGAGTGGAATTAAGATATAAAAATGGGAATGTAGTGCTGCTCTATATATATACTGAGAGGAAAAAATATTATTGCATCTCAACATCACACCCTTTTTGAATTCTAAAAAGCAGGTATGCTCTCTCGACACTGATATTGTAGGATTTCTCTGTTACTAATGCCAACACTTTTCTATTGCCATTGTGTAATCATTTTCATTTTCCCCTTTATTGTACACGTAGGAAATCATCGGCTTGCCATCAAACTACAAATGATATGATTCCAGATACCAAGAAGCAAAAAAATTTGCCGGAACTATTCCCTTTTCTTCTTTGAAGTGCATATGAAAAAGATTACCAAGCATTTTTCTATGGAGAAAAAACAATAGTTTACTGTACAATTTATAATAAAAGCAATAACTATCAATATTTAAGGATAGTTAATGTGGATCAATCGAATAATTGACAGTAAAATTTATAAAAAAGCACTAACAAATCAAGAGTACTAACGTATTTTTCAATGAGAAATCAACTATTACCTATGATAGAATCTATAAGCAGATTAAAGCTGCCACAATAAAATATCAATAAATCAATGAAAATATCAATGGGGATTGATGTTCTATGTCATTCTTCATGATGAGACCACTAACGTGAAACACCAATGTAGTGATTTTGTCATTAAAAGAAACATGTAGTGAAGGGAAATGATGTAATAGGTAAAGAGGAACATTTAATGTCACAGAGTAACGACAAGAAACATGTAGTGTAGAAACATGTTTGGATATACTCAAACATGTCCTCTTTATTGTTCTCCACAAACGCCTTACCATTTTAAAGGTTAAGGTTCAGGACCAAGTCAAATTGTAAAACTTTTTTTTAATAGAAGTAAAAGATGGAACAAAGTTGTGTTATCAGCTATGTCAAGAATTTCCATCACTATATAAAATGATCCTATAACATGTAAATTGATTATATGCCTGCACAAATCAGATCCTAACAATGAAGTTGTAGCGACAGCTACATACACAAATTAACTATAATGATCTTGTTGTGCAGGCAACCAACTACCATGAAGAACAAGAAAATTATCTTCAAAATTTGATACTTCAATAAAGAAGAAAGATAGAGACAAAAGCATTAAGGAACCAAAAGAATACATTTTTAGAATTGGATCATGAGCTTAACCTAAAGAATTTAGAATATTATGGCCTCTTAGAGCTTTTTTGCTACTTGCATCAATAGGTGAAACAAGGTTAGATCCAACAACCTCAGATATATCTTGAACATTCAATACAGGGTTGTTTTGCAGCCTTTGACTAAAAAAATGTCTCATTTTATCTCCCATTTAATTCATTTCTTCCTTCAGAGAACTAATTTCATTAGCATGCTTTTGTTTGATATTGTTAATTTCCTCATCTTCTTTCAGAAAACATGTTGTCACTGATCTGTCGTAGCACCTAATTCGTCAAGGATGCCACTTTCCAAAACACTGCCCTGAAGGCGTCATTAGATGTTTCTTCGGAATTCTGACTATGCTTGAGCTCAGCCAGTTGGATAAAATTGACATCCATAGTTAACTTCAAGAACTATTTACTTTACCACTAAAATCAGCTTATGATTTATTTGTTACATTCCTTCCAAGCAAATTGTTCTTGTAATAGCAATCAAGAACTAAAAAATCTAAAAACTTTTTCTAGAAAAGAATTCAAAATAAAACATATTTAATATATCCTCATTCTTGCACAAGAAGAAGAAGAAGAAGAATAAGATGATGATTATGAAATACTTAAAAATATATAATGGACTCACACTGTCAACAATATAGAAATTTTAATTCTTAACCAAATTCACCATTAAAGAACTTACTATTGTAACTTTTGTATCGGGTTGAATTTCCTTTCATGTCGTTGTATGAGTTGCGATTAATATTTCTGATTGTGACAGTTCGTCGTACTTTTATTTCATATGCCTTGTAAGTATTACCAATGCGACAAGTACTCCTTCAAAATTAATCGGTCCCATTAAATGCCTCCACTTTTGTGGTTTCTTGCTTCTAGATTTCGCATCAAATATGGCATCTAATTAAACAAAAAAAGATGTTATAAATGACAAATAAATAAGGAAATAGATATGATGCAAAATACGTCAAAGAGTACGAATGTATTATTTTAGCATCGGTTGAACAGTTGGGTGTTGCCAATACTGGATCAACTAGAACAATTGAACTTCTAGATTATCATGACGACATTTTGCTAGCTTATCCTCAACAGTACTATTTTTATAAAAATAACTCTCTTTAATAACATGTTTGTGTTTCCTCCAAGCATCACGGAGAGTAGGCATCACACACTTCTTTCCTTCCATTGGGATTAGGAATTTGGACTATGCAAAATAAAATATATTTACCTTCATTAGAAAAAAAACAACAAAATATGTAATGTCAAAATTTATTGTTCTTACATTGATATATTTTCACATGTGATTTTTAATATCTTTTGGTACCGCATGCCAAGTAATTTACATCAGGTTGATGAATCTAGGATTCCTTGTAATTGTTCCAATACAATTGGTTAATTCCGACACTATCTTAACAGTGGGAGGAACTGTTTTTCCTTTATAAAATGTAACCTCCTCCCTTTCTTCTGAATGTCTTCCATGAATATTCTTACATGTTCTTTTTCTCAATTATTTTTCTGATTCAATATACAATGATTGATGTAACAAACAGGAGATAAGAAATTTCTTTTATAATGAGTTATAAATCTTACAGGATTTAAATCATACCTTTTCCGCTATAATCAATGTCATCTTTCTCGTCTATAGCACACCCATCCTTGTTGATTTCTTCTTAATCCATTAGATCATCCAATATTTTATTAAGTTCATGAATAGAATGAGGAGTATGCATATTGTCACATCCCTAAACGACACCCTAGAAGTTAGTGGCAATGTCGGATCGCAATCGGCATACTTGACCTCTTGGAGGTCTTGTACAAGCCCTTACATACCATTTATCCCATATACATTAATAAAAAGTAGTTGTCACGCCCCAAAAGGGAGGGCAGACACGAACCACATGGATACTTTATCTACGAATAAGGTATGTGGTTTAAGAAATTTTAAACTAATAAGCGGTGGAATAACTACACATGATATGAATACATATATAAAACCGATGAAGTTGTATGAGCAAAACAACACAACTCGATACATTAAGATGTCTAAGAAACCTCTAGAATATGTGCAACATCAGATGCCGAGAAAGATCTCGGCGTATACAATTAGCAACTTATGCATGTCATCACAACTTTTAGATACAAGTTGGCTACAGATAGAGATGGACCTCACCAAATCATCAACTGAGGTCAACAAGTAAACCTAATGTGGATATTCGCTTCCCTTAGAACCTTGTCCTTCATTTACAAGGAAATGTAGCGCCCCATATACAAGGATGCCAGTACATATGAAACTAGTAATGGTAGAAAGATCAAGCAAAATAACAAATCCATAGATAACAAAGCTCATATGAATCAGATAAGATATTAAATAGAGAAAATTATGATTATATTAGGAGTAAACATAAGGTATAAAACAGTATCCTACGTGTTCACTTAATTGTCCCATAATAGAAAATTTCAGGCAATGCTCTTTGTATCATTATACCCATTTTACTTTCCCACGTGGAATAATTTAAATAATTTTCTTATAAATGTTCACTTTACAGCTGATCAAGACAACTCACATTAACTATACGCCATGAGTTTCTGAAACGTCCATCTCTGTGTTCTTATGCATACGTTATAATTGTTGTCTGGTACAAGGTACACCTATCGTGGGCTCACTATGAGGGTCTGCCTGCAGGCCATGTGTGCCATTTATTTGCTCGAATCAGGGATAAATAGTATATGAGATTTCCGGCAGACTCTAAATACAAATTATGCCACAATGATGGTACACCACAATAATGAGGCTCACTTTAGTGGTTTGGTCTCAATCCTTTGCACAGAATGGCGTTGCATGAATGTGTCAATTAGAAACCATGAATGCCCGTACGTCGCTATATTTTATCAAATGATGTTATAGGATCAAAAGCATAGTAGTTATGCTAACAATCGTTCGGTTAATCAAGCATGTAGCCAATATGAATGTTTTACATTCTTGTTTGAAGGGAACTAACTTGACCTCTATATAGGAATCACGTGACACAGATGATTCCCGAAATTAAGGCAAGATGAATTTAGCTTCACATACCTTGTTTCTTCCTAGGCTAAAGATAATTCTCAAAGACCCAATCACCAGAACCAAAAAAATCTACATTATTAAACTCAATCGGTAAATCATCTCCAAATTATCTATATACTACAATTAAATATTATTAACATGATTAAGCCACAAAAAAATCAACCAAGTTCATCTGAATAATAATTTATAATTCCACAAGTTTCCTCACTTGATTTTCTTTGCAATTCATTATTTTCATTTGAACCAATAAAGAATTTTTAATTATCTCATAGACATTTGATTTTAGATCCTTGAATCAAATACAAGGATGCATCTACTCAAATTAATTTTTCCACCTGATTCATCATCCTAAAATATATATACACATCTTTAACAGACATAGGTCTGAAACTAAAAAAAAAAAGAGAATATAAGCTACCTGGACTGAACACATGGTCGGTTTTCACAATTTTTGTTTTTGAATACTAAAACTCTTACAATCTTTAGGTTTATCAAGGATCAAATTTTCTCACCTAAAATTCCCAAATTTCTCCTGCTTCTACAGGTATATAGTAGCATATATTTAATTTCCTTTCCCCTCAAGATTGTTCATAGAGTTTCAAATATATCTTTGTTGAAGAGGTTGCCTCTTTGATTCCTTTTTTTTCTCGTTAACCTTATTAACCAGCCTTTATAACATTATAAGGGATAAATTACTACTTAAGTATATCAATACTTATCCTATTTCCCAATAAAAGTAGTGGCTGAAATAAATTTTAAGGACCCACTGTTCATTGCTTCACATAAATGACTCAAAGGTATATATTCATTCTTCAAAGATCAAAATGAATCCAACAAAATAGACAGTAAGTAATCTACCCATGTCTATATCTGTAATTACGTTTCTTTATGAAAATAAAATGCCAAAAAATTCCAAAAAAACCATTAATATAATTGCTGCTTTTGGCCTATAAAATAGCCAATTAAACTTGAACCATGAATTATCTTCTTCCTTGTTGATGAGGTGCTACATTAAGGATAAGAAATTCACCCTTGACATTCCTTTTAGTTGGCAATATAAAATAATATGCATCTCCATATAACCCTTTATAGCTTAAGGGTTAGATTTTTACTTAGTAGAAAACATACTTCAGATTCCGTCGTCGGGAACCTTCGCGTGATTAATGAGTCGTACCCGACCCGACCCGGCTGGAGTCTTTTTCAAAATTAGACCGTTTAACCCCCCCCCCCCCCCCAAACCCTTCATTTCACCCTTTTCATTCATTATTCCTCCCACTTCCCTCTCTTTTCAACTTCCATATTATCCCCCTCGATCATTGTTCCCCCAAAATTCTCCAAAGCCCTAAAAGTGTTAATCTACTAGTCGAAGTTGCTGTTGTGGGTGTTTGCCTATCCATCGAGTACTTGCCCAGTTGTTTTCTCCATTCGTAAGGTATGTGTCTCGAATTTCTACTCATTTATCTTACATTTTTATTTATTAGTTAGTATTAGCTTAGTTCTTCGTCATATGTTGTTTCTTTTATACGATTTTATCTAACCTAGCTTAAAAATGTTCGAAAATTGCCATGTTTACAACCCTAGACATAGGTGCTTTTGCATTGCTAGTTTCCTAGGTAGTTGGGTTAGACAAATGTAGGTCAAAATTACTACAAGTTTGATGTGGGTTCATCGGGGATGCATAGGGTACCCTCAGTTCTGTCACTGTTATTCAAAACGAGACCCCGATGAGGGATCGTCATACCCACGACGGACTGTCGTAGGGTCCGTTGCAAAAGCCCAAGCACCCTGTCCCAACGGACACATGTGACGAACCGTCATACTCACGACGATCGGTCCTGCACAACCGTTCCGGTTGTCAGAGACCTTGTTTCTATCTATTAGATATTTTATGATTCAATGTCATTGTGTTTAATGTTTTATACTTATTCGATTTTCACTTTGGACAAAAATATTCTCTTAATATGCATTTTTTTAAAATCAAAATGTGGGACCCATTATTGATGTATTTGGTAATTTTCTATGATGGATTTGTTTTGTTTGTTTCTTTTAAATTTCTTTTACTATATTATAATAATTATATAAAATATTATAAATTACGATAATTAATTACTTAAATATTTAAAAGACAAAATATATAAAAGATCTGATAGACTAAATGAAATAATATATATTATTTGAAAATTATTTAGAAAATACTATAAATTACAATAATTAATAAATAGAAAATTTTCAAAGATAAAAAAATTGATTGAATCTCAAAATTTTATTAGTATCACATAAATTTGAGAGAGAAGAAATAACCTTTATTATTTGAAAAATGTTTAAAAGATATTACAAATCATACAATGATAATTAACAATTTACAATGTTAAAAGACACAAAAAAAAATTGCCATAATTAAACAAAAAAAATTAATAGTAAAATTTGATTAACTCTTTAGTTTTGTCTGCGTCATATAAATTAAAATAAAAAAAATATATAATGGTCCATGCTAGCACCAGCTCTGATATCTAGTTACATAAATACACTAGTCACTAATATAGGTATAATATCCTAAAATTCCATACATACATTATTAGAGGAGATTGAGACTGGATGCTCTTACTTGCATTTTCGGTATAGGTTAGTTTTTGCCTTTTTTTTCTCTAAAATAATTATGTACTAAAAGGTCGTTTAATTTGAAGACAAATTCTTTATTTAATTATGTATTAAACTTTATTAATTTATTTTAATATATATGGACCAAGTGATATAGGAAAATCAAAATTTAAACTTGGTCCATTATTATTTACTAAATGAATTATCTAAAAACTACAGTCACATTAATTAGCTGTAATGACATGAATGATTCAAAAATTCCAAAAATAACCTTTCTAGTCAATATAATATGACGACTCAATTTTAGTTTCAAAATTGTAATTTCTTAACACACAAATGTGAAATGATTTTAAGAAAACGAACAATAAACTAAACGGAACATACCATATTTAGAGTTAGATTGTTACTCCAAGATAAAATGAGCAATTCTTCCTTGTAAATTACCAAAATGGAGCTGCCAAACTCGAGAAAAATCTTTAGTAAATTAGTATTTTCTTCGTTTTACACAGAATAATCTGGTTTGACTTGACACGGAATGTAAGAATAGAAAGAAGAATCTTGAATCTTGTGATTCTAAAGCTGAAATTAAAATGTACCAAAAAAGAAAGAGGTGGTTCTTTTTTAAACAGACTAAAAAAGAAAGTAGATCATTCTTTTTTAAAAGGGAAAGTAACAGTTACTCCATCTGTCCATATTTTCTTTTTTAGATGTCCCTATTTACTTGTCCATTTTGTCAAATCAAGAAAGGACAAAAAAATCATATTATACCCTCATTTAAACTTATTGAAAAATTCTAAGTTTTAATTCATTCTTTCTGAAACCATAATTAATGTAACTTCACTCTGCTAATTATTGTTATGTTAATATTTGTATTTCTAAAATGTACAACTAAATACAGGCAGAGGGAGTATAATTTATATTGTATTATTTAAATCATTTGTACTCTTCTTAAGAATATTCTCACCAACATAAAATTTATTATTATTATTTTAAATTATTTTTTACTTTATCATTTATATTCACCAAACTCTTTTATTTTTTTTATCAAATTTATTACCAGCTAGATGAACCAACAAATGACTCAAAATAATAATCTAGGTTCATCTTCTCGGTCATATGATTGAGAACTACAAGTTCAACATGACATAATTGACATGTATTATGTGAGAGTATTATATTAAAGACTCTAAACCTTTTGTTCAATTTTTATTTATTGAATTAAAATTTGATCAATAAATGTTATACTTTTTTTTTGAATAGCTGTTAGTGTATTATGTGATTTTTTAAAATTTTTTTTACTTATTTGGTAAGATAATATAAAAAATTGAGACAACTTTAATAGTTTTACAACTTATGATTTTCTTATGTTCATAAGAAAACATACAATATAAAAAATTCAAATTGCATATCCAAACAAAGCTTCAACTTCATCTTATAATTTCATATTGCATGCCCAAACATGCCCCTAATATCTAATTAAATATCTTTATAACGACATATATTTAATTGAAATTGGAAATTATTCTTGAACAATCATACGGTAATTTACAATTACATTATGACAAATAAATAGATCCTTGTAATTACTTCCTTTATTTCACATTAATTGATTTTTCAGCATTTTATTCATTATTTAATATAATTGAATTTTTTAAAGTTCAAGATAAATCTTTAAATTTTTTTATATTTGTATTTTCTTCAATAAAATTTGATAGTTTTTAGGAGATCAATCGCACTACTTACAAAGTTATACTTCAAAACTCAAAAAGGTCAATATAGTAGAAAATATAGTTTTAAGTATGCCGTTGAATATTTTTCTAAATAAACGTATATTGCCTCACAATTGAGTTAATATAAATGAGTACGGAGCCTAAAGAATATAAAATTTTGATAAAAATTTCAAAATGGTATATAAATTTTAATTTTAACCAAAAAGGCAAAAATGCTGATAGAGCAACGATTTTGCTCGCCGGAAAAAGCAAAAAATCGCTGCAATAGCTACGATTTGCTAATTTTAAATATTTTTAAAAAAAATTCAAGAAATCGCAGCGATTTTCAATATATTTTTTTTTATTTTTTTAATAAATCTCTTCCTACAACAACGATTTTACATTTTGTAAATTTTTTTAAAAATATTTTTTTAGTAAAAAAAATTAATTAAATCACTGCCAGTGCAGCGATTTGTACCATTATTTTTTAAAAAAAATAAGTAATCGCTGCTCTTGCAGTGATTTCCTAAAAAAAATTACAGAAGGTAAAATCGCTGCAGTAACAGCGATTTACCAAAAATATTTTTAAAAAAAACAAATTTAACAATGTAAAATCACTGCAGTAACAGTGATTAACAGGGATTTACTTAATAATATTTTAAAAAAAAATTACAAAATAAAAAATTGATGCGGTAGCAGCGATTTACTAAAAATTATTTTTAAAAATTCCAAGCATCGTATTTTATTGATGATTTCGCTTACTTAATTTCGAATATAAATTTATATGTAAATATTTATTTTTTAAGTACAACTATTGTGATATGAGCTTATATATATATATATATATATATATATATATATATATATATATATATATATATATATATATATATATATATATATATATATATATAATTAGATTATTTTCACAATAAGATTTGATCTAAAAAATGAATCGAGACTCAAACAAGAGTCTGCAATGACTATATATATATATATATAATTAGATTAGATTATTTTCAGAATGAAACCAATAAGATTTGATCTAAAAAATGAATCGAGACTCAAACAAGAGTCTGCAATGACCCTAGCTCTAAGCGTGGATCTCCAGCTCCGCGATGGCAGAGTCCAATTGAATTTTATGATATTTCTCACTATTATAAATTAGACCATATGGACTATTTTTCCAGGGTTAACTCTTGTAATAGAAAATAAGTTTTATTGTTCAATGCTACAAACTACTTTATAATATTTCTTAGCCTTTAGTTTATTACTTTCATAGTGATTTATACGGTACGAGTAAAATATTCTTACAACAACTACATTACTTCAGGGATTATTTTAGGAAAATTTAGCTAACTAGTCATAAAATCAACTCATTTAGTGATACTGTCCATACTTTAATAATATTAGTAAACATGTCAAAAGTGTCATTATTTTAAAAATAAATAATAATAATTATATTATTAATATTTTCTCTCTCTTTATTTACACCATTTTTTCTCTCTCATAAATTATATATATTCCTATATTTAAGTAATTAGATATATACTAATGATATTTTAAATTTTCTCTCTCTTATATTAAGATTATTATTAATTTCTATCTATATATTTATTACTAATCAATTCCACAACTTCCAAGATTTATTTTCACTTTTATTAATAAAAGATTTTCACTATCTTTATAGCCTTTTTTCAAAATTAATTATGCATAGATTCCCGAATTTTACTTTTATATTTGTTAATATTAAACTTATCATCTTCCCAGATTTTAGTTGGGATTGTCACGTTCTCTCTCTAACACTCTGTTACCCGAATTTCAATTGGATTGTCACGTTCTCTCTCTAACCCTCTTTAATAGGTAATTCCACAACTTTCAAGATTTATTTTCACTTTTATTAATAAAAGATTTTCACTCTCTCTCTAACCTTTTCCAAAACTAATTCTTCATAGAATATCTTTGATAATATTCAACTCATAATCTTCCATGATTTTCGTTTGAATTTCAAGTTCTCTCTCTGACCTTTTTCAATAGACACAACTTCTTCAAAATCAATTTATTCACGTATCATCAACTTCCCAGATTTACGGTTGAATTTAAATTTCTCTATCTAACTTTCTTCAAAATCAATTTATTCACATATTCCCGAATTTTCATATTTTACATCATTCTCAAGTAATTCTGTTTGAAGGTTTGATTTGGAGATTCACATTGAGTTGGGTATTATGTTCTTCATATTACTTTTTGATTTACTTACTTATTTTTTAAAAAAAAATTAATTTTTTTTGTTTTATTGTTGTTCTTAAATTATTTTTTAGGGTTTCATAATACAAAATTCTCTTTTCAATGGATGCATTCAAGAGAGTTACTAGAGGTATAGTAAAAAAAAATCACAGTTCTAACGAGTTATCATAGTTTAATTTTTTTCACTCAAGAAATAAACAACAATGTAGGTTCAGCTTCTAAGTCTAAGGAGGTTATACGAGGTAGGAAAATGGTTGAACCTGTCGAGGTGCAAAATCCCACAGAAATTCATGAAGTTGAAGAAGACCAATTTTTTGGAGAAGAGGTAATTTTTTTTGCATGTGTTGTGTATTGCATGTTTAGTTTAATTTGCTTACTAATTTTTAAGATTGAAAAAAATGCATGTTACAATGAATTTGAAAGTGTATTTGGAATGTTTAGTCTGTTATAGTTTCTATGTATTTTGTATTGGGAAATTTTTTGAATGTCATTTATGTATTTTATTTTGTATTTTGTTCCTCTTTTTTGTGTTAGTTGTCAATGTAATACAACTTACAAGTTTGATTGTCTATTTACTATTATCGTATACATTTGTAAGTGTATTCGTAATTTTCATCTTCTTATAGTTATTAATTTTTTTTCATAGTTCTAATCTTTTTTGTATTCACTATTATAGTTAGCATGTATTTTTGTATTTAATATGCTTATTGTATTTTTTTTTGTCAATGTAACAAATTTTACAAGTTTGATTGTGTATTTACTATTATGTTTTTTTGTCAATGTAACACATTTTATAATTTTGATTGTGTATTTACTATTGTTGAATAGATTTGTAAGTGTATATGAAATTTTTATTATGTTGTTGATATTATTTATTTTTGTGTTTTATAGTTTTAATATTTTTTGTATTCATATATTTGAAAGTGTATATTGTGTTTTGTTGATGTTTTAGTCAAGTATGTATTTTTGTAGTTCTGTAATGACCTGTTTAGTCGTTTTGAGCAGCAGATTTTATTTCTGGAAAAACAGGCTGAGGCAACGGACCCCACAACGGACCGTCATGGGCACGACGGACCGTCGCAGGGTCTCGTTTCAAACACTTAGAAAATCTGAGATTGGGTACTGAAAATCGACTCTCTGAACTTCGTAACGGAATGGCGGGCAATTTATCACGCAGTGTGACGGATAAATCCTGAACCCATGGTGGAAATTTGGGTCTCTGAACTATGCGACGGACAGCAGGACGGACCGTCGCAGGCGCGACGGCCCGTCACGGGCTACGCAATCCCAGTTCGGGTCGGATTTCTTTATACGTTTTAAGGGACGTTTTTGACTATTCCTGATTTAATTATAAAGTTAGTGGGTTAATGTTAATAAGTCTAATTACTTGGGGGTTAAAAGAGGTAACCTTAAGTTAATTAGTGAGTTATTATTGCCATCTTTTATTCTTAATTATATACTAATTAGGGTAAAAGAAAGAAGGTTTGAATAAGAAAAATAAGAAAGAACAAAGAGAGAGAGAAAAAGGGAGAGAACGAGAGAAACGAAGTGGATAGCAAGGATTTTGAGAAGATAGCTTGTCGATCGCAATTCTTCGGTGGAGGTAGGTTATGGTTTTCATGCTATTCGTAGTAAACTCTTAATAGCGAATGATATGTGTTAGTAGTATTGTAAACCCTTCTATATGCTTAATTGTATGCTTGCATGAATGATGTGATTATGTAATTATGAATAAATAAGCATGATGAAGCTATTGAATCCTAAATCTTGAAAAGAAACCCTAATCTACTTTGTTAATGATGATGCCTTGGATTAAAAGAAGGCTTGATGAACGAAAGTAGTGAGATTAGGGGATCGGGTGCCACGTTCCGGTACCAGGATAGTATACGAGGATCGGAGTGTCACGTTCCGACACCAAGATAGAATATGGATCGGGTGCCACGTTCCGGTGCCAGGATAGTATATGAGGATCGGAGTGTCACGTTCCGACACCAGGATAGTATATGGATCGGGTGTCACGTTCCGGTACCAGGATAGAATATGGATCGGGTGCCACGTTCCGGTACCAGGATAGAATATGGATCGAGTGTCACGTTCCGACACCAGGATAGAATGAGGATCGGAGTGTCACGTTCCGACACCAGGATAGTATATTGAGGAGCGGAGTGTCACGTACCGACACGAGGGGAATAAAGATAATGAATCTTGAAAGATGTTAATATATTCAATCTAATGAACCTAATTCCCAAATGAGTATGATGAGGAGGCGTGAGTCCTCATTTATGTGCTTGGTGTTGTAACCAAGGGTTATGGTAACTGTAAATGCTGCATGCTAAGGATATTAGTTGATTTTATGATATTGCTTAATATATACTGTTTTCTATTTTTAGTTGGCCGATGATATCTACTCAGTACCCGTGTTTTGTACTGACCCCTACTTTTATTGTTTTCTTCTTGTTTATTTGTGGAGTGCAGCAAACGTGCCGTCATCTTCGACTCAACAGTAATTCAAGCCAGTCTTACTACATCGAAAATTCAGGGTGAGCTAATGCTTCTAGCTTGGACTGGATCTTCTTCTTCAAGTCTTGATGCCTTGAACTTCCGGCATGGAGCAGCTTCTTATGTATTTTTAGCTTCTTAGAATACTCTTAGTTTAGTAATTTGATTATAGATGTTCTTGTGGTGATGACTTCCTGATTTTGGGGATAATTATAAGTTTTTGAGTTATAGAAGTTGATTATTGATTTCTACTTATGAGTTTAAGTCTTCCGCATTAATTTCTGTTGATATTATATTGAGATGTTAAGGTTTTAGATTGGTTGGTTCGCTCACATAGGAGGGTAAGTGTGGGTGCCAGTCGCGGCCCGATTTGGGTCGTGACAAACTTGGTATCAGAGCATTAGGTTCGTTGGTCTCATCACACAAGAACGAGTCTAGTAGAGTCTTAAGGAACGGTAGGGGGACGCCTTTACTTTTCTTTGAGAGGCTATAAGACTTTAGGAAAATTCCATTCTTTCATTCTTTCTTTCGTGCTACTACTTGAATCCAATTGGTATCTAGGTGATACAAATTGGTATCTGACCATCTTCACTCTCTTTCGCAGATGGTTAGAACTAGAGCAACGACTACGCCAACACCAACACCAGCACCGGCGAGACAGGGTGCGTCTGAGCCAGCCACTGGGGCTGTAGCTCGAGGAAGAGCAGCGGCAAGAGGCCGTGGTAGAGGTCGTGGGAGGACGTCCTCTAGGGGAAGAGGACGAGCACCTAGTCCATCTGATACTAGGGCAGTGACTCCTCCACCGACTGAGGAGGTAATAAGAGAAGGGGAGGATGGGGAAAATGAACAAGTGCAGAATGAGGGATTGCCACCTCAACCTACCCCAGAGAAGATCAATCAGGTTCTCGCTTATCTTAGTGGGTTATCTGATCAGGGCCAGACACCCCCAGTGTTTTCTGCACCAGCACCTCAGGCTCCGGAGGTACAACATGCGGCTACTATGGCTCCCCGCATGGATGTTCCATTGGAAATAGGTACATTTTCTCGTCTGACTACAGGGCCTATAATGACAAGTGATCAGCATGAACTTTTCAGTAAGTTCTTGAAATTGAAACCTCCAGTCTTCAAGGGTGCTGAATCTGAGGATGCTTACGATTTTCTGGTTGACTGTCATGAGCTACTACACAAGATGGGTATAGTAGAACGGTTTGGTGTTGAGTTCGTGAGTTACCAGTTTCAAGGGAACGCCAAAATGTGGTGGCGGTCACATGTTGAGTGTCAACCAACAGAGGCACCACCTATGACTTGGGCCTCATTCTCTAGTTTGTTTATGGAGAAGTATATCCCCCATACTTTGAGGGATAGGAAAAGGGATGAGTTCTTGAGCCTAGATCAGGGTAGGATGTCGGTCAATGCATATGAGGCTAAGTTTCACGCACTATCCAGATATGCCACCCAACTTTGTTTTAGTCCACAAGAGCGGATTCGTCGTTTTGTGAAGGGGTTGAGGTCAGAGTTGCGGATTTCAGCCATACAGGTAGCGGCTACGGCAAAATCCTTCCAAGAAGTGGTAGATTTCGTGGTAGAGGTGGAAGGAGTGAAGCCAGATGACTTCACCATGGCAACTACATCAAAAAGGTTTCGAAAGGGAGGTGAGTTTAATGGTTCTTACTCTAGAGGACAAGGTTCCGGAGGATACTCAGTTCGACCCATTCAGTCTTCACTACAGACTGTAGTTGGGGGTCCACCTCAGACCGGCCAATACTTCTCTGAGAGACCTATGCATGAACCCCGAGAGTGCTATGGATGTGGGGAGATTGGACATATTAAGAGATATTGTCCAAAACAGAGTTACAGACCTCCAAATGTTAGAGGTAGAGGTAGTCATGGTAGAGGCCGTTATTCTGGAGGACGTGGTGGTCGAGGTAATGGTGGTCACCAGAACGGCCGAGGTGATGGGAAACCTGTAGCCACTACATCACAACATGGTAGGGGAAATGGACAGACAAACGATAGGGCCCATTGTTACGCTTTCCCTGGGCGGTCTGAAGCGGAGGCATCTGATGCTGTCATCACAGGTAATCTTCTGGTGTGTGATTGCATGGATTCTGTATTGTTTGATCCTGGATCCACATTTTCTTATGTATCTTCCTCATTTGCTAATGGTCTAAATTTACATTGTGAATTACTTGATATGCCTATTCGTGTTTCTACTCCGGTGGGTGAGTCTGTGGTAGTCGAAAAGGTATATAGGTCTTGTTTGGTGAACTTTGTGGGGAGCAACACTTATGTAGATTTGGTTATCTTAGAAATGGATGATTTTGATGTAATTCTGGGTATGACTTGGCTTTCTCCGCAATTTGTGATCTTGGATTGTAATGCTAAAACGGTGACGTTAGCCAAGCCTGGGACAGATCCGTTAGTGTGGGAGGGTGACTACACTTCCAATCCAGTGCGTATCATCTCCTTTCTTCGTGCTAAGAAAATGATTAGTAAAGGGTGTTTAGCTTTCTTGGCACATCTCAAGGATGACACTACCCAAGTACCTTCGATTGAGTCGGTTTCAGTGGTCCGTGAGTTTCTGGATGTGTTCCCTGCAGATCTCCCTGGTATGCCACCGGATATGGATATTGACTTCTGTATTGATCTTGAACCGGGTACTCGCCCCATTTCTATACCCCCTTATAGAATGGCTCCCGCGGAGTTAAGAGAGTTAAAGGCACAACTTCAAGAGTTATTGAACAAAGGCTTCATTAGACCAAGTGCATCCCCTTGGGGTGCTCCGGTTTTGTTTGTGAAGAAGAAGGATGGGAGTTCTCGGATGTGCATAGACTACCGGCAGTTGAACAAGGTAACCATAAAGAACAAGTATCCTCTTCCTCGCATTGATGACTTGTTCGATCAGTTACAAGGTGCTTGTGTCTTCTCTAAGATTGACTTGAGATCCGGTTATCATCAATTGAAAATACGGGCAACGGATGTGCCAAAGACTGCTTTTCGAACGAGGTATGGGCATTACGAATTTGTAGTGATGTCTTTTGGTCTTACGAATGCCCCTGCTGCGTTCATGAGCTTGATGAACGGTATTTTTAAGCCATATTTGGACCTCTTCATGATCGTATTTATTGATGATATACTGATATACTCAAAGAGCAAGAAAGAACATGAGGAGCATTTGAGAATGGTATTGGAAATGTTGAGGGAGAAAAAGCTTTATGCCAAGTTCTCTAAGTGTGAGTTTTGGCTAGATGCAGTGTCCTTCTTGGGGCACGTGGTTTATAAGGATGGAGTGATGGTGGATCCTTCTAAGATTGAGATAGTGAAGAATTGGGTAAGACCTACTAATGTGTCAGAAATAAGGAGTTTTGTTGGTTTAGCTAGCTATTACCGCCGATTTGTCAAGAGATTCTCTTCCATTGCTTCCCAACTGACGAACTTGACTAAGCAAAATGTTCCATTTGTATGGTCGGATGAGTGTGAGGAAAGCTTTCAGAAGCTCAAGACCTTGTTGACTACCGCACCCATTCTCACCTTGCCCGTAGAGGGTAAGAACTTCATTGTCTATTGTGATGCATCCTATTCGGGTTTGGGTGCAGTTCTAATGCAAGAGAAGAATGTGATTGCTTATGCTTCGAGGCAATTAAAAGTGCATGAACGTAACTATCCAACTCATGATTTGGAATTGGCTGCGGTAGTGTTTGCATTAAAGCAATGGAGACACTATTTATATGGGGTTAAGTGTGAGGTCTACACGGATCATCGTAGCCTTCAGTATGTCTTTACTCAGAAAGAGTTGAACTTAAGACAGAGGAGATGGATGGAGTTACTAAAGGACTACGATATCACTATCTTGTATCATCTGGGAAAAGCGAATGTTGTGGCAGATGCTCTAAGTAGAAAAGCAGGAAGCATGGGAAGTCTAGCCCACTTGCAAGTTTCTAGACGTCCATTGGCTAGAGAAGTTCAGACTCTAGCTAATGACTTGATGAGATTAGAAGTAAATGAGAAGGGAGGATTGTTGGCTTCTGTGGAGGCAAGATCTTCCTTTCTTGACAAGATTAAGGGAAGAGAGTTTGATGATGAGAAACTGCGCAGAATCCAAGATAAGGTATTACGAGGAGAGGCTAAGGAAGCACAAATCGATGAGGAAGGTGTTTTGAGAATCATGGGAAGGGTATGTGTACCCCGAGTTGACGATTTGATCAACACTATTCTGACAGAGGCTCATAGTTCAAGGTATTCAATACATCCGGGTGCAACCAAGATGTACCGTGACCTAAAGCAACACTTTTGGTGGAGTAGAATGAAGCGTGATATTGTGGATTTTATTGCCAAATGTCCAAACTGTCAACAAGTAAAGTATGAACACCAAAGGCCCGGAGGAACACTTCAGAGAATGCCCATTCCGGAATAGAAGTGGGAAAGAATTGCAATGGACTTTGTGGTTGGTCTTCCAAAGACATTGGGTAAGTAAGTTAACTAAGTCTGCTCATTTCATTCCGGTCAAGGTGACTTACAATGCAGAGAAGTTAGCTAAAATCTATGTCTCAGAAATTGTTCGGTTGCATGGGGTTCCACTCTCCATCATATCAGATAGAGGTACGCAGTTTACTTCTAAGTTTTGGAAAACATTGCATGCGGAATTGGGTACTAGGTTGGACCTTAGTACTGCGTTCCATCCTCAGACCGATGGTCAGTCTGAGCGAACGATTCAAGTATTGGAGGATATGCTTCGCGCATGTGTGATAGAGTTTGGTGGCCATTGGGATAGCTTCTTACCCTTAGCAGAATTTTCATACAATAATAGCTATCACTCAAGCATTGATATGGCTCCATTTGAAGCATTGTATGGTAGGAGATGTAGGTCCCCCATTGGTTGGTTTGAGGCGTTCGAGGTTAGACCTTGGGGTACTGACCTTTTGAGGGATTCGATAGAGAAAGTGAAGTCTATTCAAGAAAAGCTTCTAGCGGTGCAAAGTAGACAAAAGGAATATGCAGATCGAAAGGTTAGAGACTTAGAGTTCATGGAGGGTGAACAAGTCTTGTTGAAAGTTTCACCAATGAAAGGAGTGATGCGGTTTGGTAAAAGAGGTAAACTAAGCCCAAGGTATATTGGTCCCTTCGAAGTACTTAAACGAGTATGGGAGGTGGCTTATGAGTTAGCCTTGCCTCCAGGGCTGTCCGGAGTACATCCGGTATTCCATGTGTCTATGTTGAAAAGATATCATGGGGATGGAAACTACATTATCCGTTGGGATTCAGTTTTGCTTGATGAGAATTTGTCTTATAAGGAGGAACCTGTTGCCATTCTAGATAGGGAAATTCGCAAGTTGAGATCAAGGGAGATTGCATCTATCAAGGTGCAATGGAAGAATCGACCTGTTGAAGAAGCCACTTGGGAGAAGGAGGCAGATATGCGAGAAAGATACCCACATCTGTTTACAGATTCAGGTACTCCTTTTCGCCCTTGTTTTCCTTCTTGTGATCGTTAGATCTTGAAATCGACTCTACGAACCGTAGCGGAATGGCGGGGCCGGACCGTCACGCAGGTGTGACGGACCGTCCTGAACCACTGGTGGAAATTTGGGTCTCTGAACTATCACGACGGACAGCGGGGCGGACCGTCGCGGGTGACGGCCACGTCACGCTCACGCAATCCCGATTGGTCGGATTTCTTTATACGTTTTAAGGGACGTTTTTGACTATTCCTGATTTAATTATAAAGTTAGTGGGTTAATGTTAATAAGTCTAATTACTTGGGGGTTAAAAGAGGTAACCTTAAGTTAATTAGTGGGTTATTATTGCCATCTTTTATTCTTAATTATATACTAATTAGGGTAAAAGAAAGAGGGTTTGAATAAGAAAAATAAGAAAGAACAAAGAGAGAGAGAAAAAGGGAGAGAACGAGTAGAGAGAGAGAGAAACGAAGTGGATAGCAAGGATTTTGAGAAGATAGCTTGTCGATCGCAATTCTTCGGTGGAGGTAGATTATGGTTTTCATGCTATTCGTAGTAAACTCTTAATAGCGAATGATATGTGTTAGTAGTATTGTAAACCCTTCTATATGCTTAATTGTATGCTTGCATGAATGATGTGATTATGTAATTATGAATAAATAAGCATGATGAAGCTATTGAATCCCAAATCTTGAAAAGAAACCCTAATCTACTTTGTTAATGATGATGCCTTGGTATAAAAGAAGGCTTGATGAACGAAAGTAGTGAGATTAGG
This sequence comes from Solanum arcanum, assembly GCA_027789145.1. Lineage (NCBI taxonomy): Eukaryota > Viridiplantae > Streptophyta > Magnoliopsida > Solanales > Solanaceae > Solanum > Solanum arcanum. The sequence goes on from CM050943.1 coordinate 36,323,533, forward strand.
GGATCGGGTGCCACGTTCCGGTACCAGGATAGTATACGAGGATCGGAGTGTCACGTTCCGACACCAGGATAGAATATGGATCGGGTGCCACGTTCCGGTACTAGGATAGTATATGAGGATTGGAGTGTCACGTTCCGACACCAGGATAGTATATGGATCGGGTGCCACGTTCCGGTACCAGGATAGAATATGGAACGGGTGCCACGTTCCGGTACCAGGATAGAATATGGATCGGGTGTCACGTTCCGACACCAGGATAGAATGAGGATCGGAGTGTCACGTTCCGACACCAGGATAGTATATTGAGGAGCGGAGTGTCACGTACCGACACGAGGGGAATAAAGATAATGAATCTTGAAAGATGTTAATATATTCAATCTAATGAACCTAATTCCCAAATGAGTATGATGAGGAGGCGTGAGTCCTCATTTATTTGCTTGGTGTTTTAACCAAGGGTTATGGTAACTGTAAATGCTGCATGCTAAGGATATTAGTTGATTTTATGATATTGCTTAATATATACTGTTTTCTATTTTGAGTTGGCTGATGATATCTACTCGATGCCGTGTTTTGTCTTGACCCTACTTTTATTGTTTTCTTCTTGTTTATTTGTGGAGTGCAGCAAACGTGCCGTCATCTTCGACTCAACAGTAATTCGAGCCAGTCTTACTACATCGGAAATTCAGGGTGAGCTAATGCTTCTAGCTTGGACTGGATCTTCTTCTTCAAGTCTTGATGCCTTGAACTTCCGGCATGGACTAGCTTCTTATATATTTTTAGCTTCTTAGAATACTCTTAGTTTAGTAATTTGATTATAGATGTTCTTGTGGTGATGACTTCCAGATTTTGGGGATAATGATAAGTTTTTGAGTTATAGAAGTTGATTATTGATTTCTACTTATGAGTTTAAGTCTTCCGCATTAATTTCTGTTGATATTATATTGAGATGTTAAGGTTTTAGATTGGTTGGTTCGCTCACATAGGAGGGTAAGTGTGGGTGCCAGTCGCTGCCCGATTTGGGTCGTGACAAGTTCATAGTTTTATTGCATTTTTTGTATACATAGACTGGGAATTGTATATTGTATTCTGTATTACATCAGTATACATCCATAAATTCATTTTGTATTCTTTTTTTTTGTGTTAGTTATGTCAATGTACCACATAATTGTAACCATATGTGTTTTTTTGGTATGTTGTTTAACTGTGTTGATTTTTAATTTATTATCATGTTTTTTTGTTCTGTTATTTTAGTATTATTTCATTTTTTGGAATTCAATATGCCAATGGACTTCTTATGCTTGCAAAAATTTACCAAAAAATGCACCCCACATTCACTGTATAGTAAATCATGACATTAAATCCAAGTTGACTGACAAACTTACATCGGAGCAGTATAATTATTTTTGTGAGAGTACGTGTTTTGGTCAGTATATGAAAATCAGAAAATGTGTTGGGCAATGTCAAATTCACAGGTGCTATATGTCACTAGAAGTAAAAGCTAGTAGTAATCAGGCTCTTGTAATCAAAGTAAATGGAGTTATTTTAAAGTTCACAATTATAACGTTTGCGCTTATTACTGGATTAAACTGTGTTGGTATTGTAGAGGATTTCAAGTTTAACACAGAAGAACCTAATCGACTTATAGTTCAGTACTTTGGTTGTAATGAGATCATACGTAGATCTGATTTGTTCGATAGGTTCAATGGTAATGTTTGGGTTGACAATGATGATGATGCGATTAAGTTTGAAATATTATATTTCATTCTTATGTTTGTGTATTCTGGCGAGAAGAGATCATTGCAAATTTCTAGAATCCATTATTGAGTTGGTTGAAAGTGGTCGGTATATGCATTATCCTTGGGGCAGAAAAGCATTCGAGTGGCTGCTATAGAGTATCAACAAGGTTTTGACTACTGATGGTCAATATTATAGAATATGTGGTATGCCTGTTGTCCTTCAAATATGGATATACGAGCGCATGGGTAAGCGTTAGACAAATTTTGCACGGAAAATCAGTGATTGTATCCCCCGTATTTTAAACTGGAAAACAATAGGAGAAAAATCCCGATTCAAAACCTTGACGAAAGACACATTCAATGATGGTAATAGAGAGGTATTGTATATAATTCATGAAATTGTATTAATTCGATGTATATCTTTTATTATGTTAATTATTTTGTTTACTATCGTTTTCAGATTACTGGAAGAATGTTGTCCCTTCTCTGATGGAAATTGATGTTCTACAATTGCCTCATGAAGGTGTTGAAAAATCAACTGGAGGTGTTCAAACAGAGCCACATCATGATATTGATGAACAAGCACTTTCTGGACAGAATTCAGATGATGATTTTGTCAACCCTCCTCCACCTTCAATGAAGGTTACAGGTAAAAAAAAAAGGGGCAATCAGTATCACATGCTAAAAGGGTACAAAAAAAGGACTCAAATATCACAGATCAAATGGAACGGAATCCAGTAACGAATCGGAATGTGAAAAAAGTTGCAATTAGAAAAATTGTGCGGAAGAAACAAAAATTGTGTTCTAAGAAGACAACCACTCACACTTGTGTGCCAACAAAGGATTCTCAAATACAATCTGTAAGTGTGTCTCATGAACAATTAATGAGGAATGAACTCCCTGAGTTACGAAAGGAGGTATATACTATTTATACTTATGTTTTTTCAATATATTTATTCAAATTATTGCAATCTATAAAATTTAATCATATTGTAACTGTTTCAGGTTAGAGAAGAGTTCAAAGACATGCAGAAGTTGATAAATGATAATTTTAATATCATTATGTCTACTTTGAAGGTTAAACAATGTGCTCAATTGTTATGTTTAATTTTTTTTTATTCTTTTTATTTTTTTGAATTCTATCTTGTAATTTAATATTTTAAGGACAAAAAAAAACAATGACATTGCTGGTCAAGGATCACAACCTTTTACAAGTCCAATTTTATTAGAAAATCAAAACCAGGTAGACACAACTCATTTTTAAAATAATCGTTTGTTCTGTTTGTATTCTGTATACTGTAATATATTTATGTCTAATATTATTATTTTTTCTATATTTGTAAGTACTTTATTTCTTTATCCATGGTGATTAAATATATGTTGATTGTTTTTATATCCAATATATTTTCAGAACAACATAAACAATCACAATGCTGCTCAAGGACGACAACATTTTACAACTCCAGTTGCATCAGAAAATCAAAATCGGGTAGAGACATCTTATTTTGAAAATAAAGATTAGTATTTTTATATTCTATTTTTCTTACTACGTTTATGTTTAGTATTAATTTGTATTTTACATGCGTTAATATTGTATTTCAATATAAATATTTTTTATGTATATGTTGACTACTTTTGTATCAAATATCTACATGGATTGAATGGTCTTTTTGATGATGAGAAGACGGAGTGTGATGAAAGCTCAAATGATGGCAGCGAGAAAGTTTTCCAAGTATCTTCATTATAAATTTTGTATTTTTATATGGTTTAACTATATTTTTTTATTCAATCTCCTTTTTTTCAAGGATCATTCAATTTTTAAAAAAATTCAAATCTGGAGACATACCCGATATTGTTGGGGGTGCTGATAAACAAGTATGTTGGTTAACTCTACATATTTATATATTGTAGTTGAGAATATTTTTATTATTGTTTATAATTAAAATTTTTATATTTTTAAAGGTTGATTGTGACAATTCCCCTGTGCGTAATCTAATCAATGTAGATGCTGGTTTTAGTTCGTCCAAATCAATAATTCCAAGTGTATGTTTTTCTACTTATCTAAACTAATTATTTTTGTTCTTATTAGTATAATTTGCATTTGAATAAAAATTTTTTATTAACTAGCGATACCTCAACCATCATTTGTATTTTACAAACCCAAAAAAATAAGGCCACTTGTTTTTGAAAGACAACATGACTTTACAGATCAAGATGACGATGATGAAGAGGATAAGTTCATATTTCCTACCCCTATTCAATCTATTGTTCCCATTGAAGGGTCACAACAATCACAGTTTGAGTTGGATGATTCTCTAATGCCAAGTCTCAGTGACATAAAAAGTATTTGTGTTACTAACAATACCATTAATGCAGAACAGAGCATTATCATGCACATTCAAACCACAAGCAATGACAACTCAAATATTCAAAAACAGCCTAGCATGGAGAGTCAGAACAAAAAAAGTCATGTTCACACACCATTACCTGGGCATAGGATTAGACGTCCAGGCCCTTTCAATACATCCCCATATATGACATCGTTCGGCTCATCTGCAGGTATAAAGACATAACAAATTTTAATGTATTTTAAATCTGATTTATATATGTTTATTCTAAAAAAAATTTATATGGTATGTTATTTTTTAATTTAACATTTACATCACGTACTTCATCGGTGCAACCAATTATTTTTGAACTGAAACACCCGTTCATCTTTGATCTTATTTCTGGCAATCGTGATATCATTATGTGGGATGCACATCGGTCATGAATTCGCGAAGGTCTTCTTGCAAAACATGAGAACAAGTATGTATTTTAGACGCATAATAATATAAAAAAAATTGTATGCTGTATTATGTATTCTCCATTTTTTTAGTATATGATATGTTTTTTTTTTGTATTCATGATTATTATTTTTTTGAGGCTATTTTGCATAATCAGTTATTACTCTGATTCATTTTTTTAATGTATTCTAAACATGTTAGTGTATTTTCAATTAATCAACTTATTGAATGCTAATGTACGTTGTTTTATAAATTGATTGAAACAACTCATATATTTTTCGTTAATCCTTTTAAAATTCAGTATTGTAATAAGAATTCAGATCTTTATTTGTTGTTATGTATGTTGCTCTAAATTCTGGTGCATATTTTCACAAATACATTAGATACCTATATAATTTCTATGTTTCTATGTAATCAATATGTAATTTAAGCAAATAGTATACCTTTTATTTTTGTGTATTTCTTTAGACGTCATGATCAGGACCGATATAAGAAGGGTAAAGCACGCATTCCTGTCCCATTTGACTTTGGTATTGATATTGTAGACAATAAAAATTGGTTTTACAATTTTTACTCAAAAGGACAATTGTTGAATGATTCGGTAAGTAACAACTGTAGTTGTTTAGTTATTCTTAGTTGTTCTATTGTTATCTAATGATTATTTATTTTCTATTGTTCAGCATATCAATGTTATATTTTATTATTTGAGAAAGAAAGCAAAATATGATGTGAACAGCAGGTATAAATACACAAATGTTAATTGCCTGTTTACGTTCAAAATTTCATCAATTTGAAAGAAGTATGAAGATTTATATAGTGATGTCTGTTGCGCTGATGAAGAGCATTTTATAGGTGATTACACTAGAGGGTATAAAGTTCATGCCGACATTCCGTGGCATTTGGTGGATCGCGTATTTATCCCTGTAAATGTAAAGAAAAATTTTCATTGGGCATTGACGGTACTCTCTCTTAATGATAGACGTGTATATATTTATGATTCTTACAGAGCGGCAGGTCATGATGCAGCAATTAGGAAAGAGGTTACCAAGTTGGCCCAACTCATTCCGCTTAAGTTGACTATGTATGATTATTACAAGAACAGAGGCTTAGATAGATCTGTTAGTCAAGAAGAGAATGAGTTATTTGAGATAGTTTTCATAGACAACATACCTCAACAGACCGATGGCAGCTTGTAAGTTGTATTAATTTTGTTAGTCAATTTTAATTTTATTTTGTATTTAAATTTTAATTTTGTATTCTCATGTTTTATTCAGGGATTGTGGTATCTATATGCTTGCTTTTGCCTAGTGGCTGTCTTATGGTCAAGGAAATCCAAGTGGTACATTTAACGTAATGTTTTTAAGGTCAAGATATGATGTACTTCTTTGAAATTATGCTAAGCAAAAGCAAGACAACGGAGCCATTACTGACTCTGAGGCACCCCCTAGGCATACCATGGCTCAATATGTTCGTGTTGTGTCTGCTCCAATTGAAATACAGTAGTTGTGCGTTTGTTGAAGATACTTCTTCGTGTTTTAAAACTAGTTAATTTATGTTTCATAAACTTTTATGTTGCTTTATATTGTGCATACTTATCATTTTGATTAACTTTTATGTAGCAGATAATTCTGCATACTTATCATTTTGATTAACTTTTGTTTAACAGTTTATTGTGCATATTTTTCATTTTGAATTTATGTATATATATCATGTAGTTGATTTCATGTGTTGTATTTTTGTATGTTTTAATCATCGTTGTAAAATTTTTGTATTACATTATTCATTACGTCACACTACTTGTAGTTATATTGTTTGTATTAAAATCTAATTTATTTTCAAATGTGCTCACATTAGTTGTATTATATAGTGTCAAATATATTTGTTTATGAACATTGAATCACAGTTTCTCAAGTCATATTCTTTAGTCTTATTGCATATACATATACATATTGAATTATCAGCTTATTATATTTTGTATGTTGTATTCATCGTTGTAAAATTGTTGTATTACATTATTCATTAAGTCACATTAGTTGTAGTTGTATTGTTTGTATTAAAATATAATTTATTTTCAAATGTGGTCACATTAGTTGTATTATATAGTGTCAAATATATTTGTTTATGAACATTAAATCACAGTTTCTCAAGTCCTATTTTTTAGTCTTATTGCATATACATATACATATTGAATTCTCAGCTTATTATATTTTGTATGTTGTATTCATCATTGTAAGATTGTTGTATTACATTATTCATTAAGTCACATTACTTGTGATTGTATTGTTTGTATTAAAATATAATTTATTTTCAAATGTGGTCACATTAGTTATATTATATAGTGTCAAATATATTTGTTTATGAACATTAAATCACAATTTCTCAAGTCATATTTTTTAGTCTTATTGCATATACATATACATATTGAATTCTCAGCTTATTAATATACAGTGTGATAGGCAATAATATGGAGTGAGCTAACAAACGACTTTATTTTATTTTATTTTTGTTTGATTTTTGTTTACTTTATTTATTAAGAACGTTTAAGTTATATACTACAAATACAAAACTTTTATTAGTATACAAGTAAATACGTGCAAACGAACATATTTTAATAAAATTTTATTCATTGAACATTATTAAAACATCAATTACAAGGATAAACGATTTGTATGAACACATGTAAATTTTTAAAACAAATTAAAACATATCTAACTATTTAGTTTGTGGTTCATTCCTGCATGATCGCCTCTTATGTCCCTTTTGACCACAAGTACTACAAGAATTCTTGTTCTACTTTCCATATAGCTCACTGTACGTCTTATCACGAAGCTTTTTTGGAGGCCTACCAGGTAGTTTTTTTAACTTTGGAGGCTTAACTATTTCATTCTCTACATATGCAGGCACATTCCAATCTTTTCGATCAGGTAATGGATTTATTGGATTAGCATATGTAACAAGTAATGTATTTGGCTTGTAAAGGTCAGAACAATACGGTTCAGGATCAAGAAATTTCTTCTTCAAAACAGCCCAAGCGTGCAAACATGGTATTTCATCCACTTGAAATCTCCTACATGTGCAAGTTTTCTTTTCAAGACAAACAATAAATGTTTCCCCTTCATGACGAACACTGTGTACATACAAAATAAAATTATTGTATTTTGCATTTAAATCATATCAATTATATAATATTTAAATTTTATTGAATTAAATGCAAAATACAATAATTTTAAGGAAGCATAAACATATCGTCATACGTAGTGAAAGTTCTTCATTTTCAGCGAGCATTTCTTATGCTTTACCACAAAGTGTCGTGAATGTATTAGAAGCAGATGTATGACTTTTGAAATTTCATCAACCAAACATTTTTCTAATTTTCTCAAGAAAATCATATAGAGGTAATTCTCTTGCTTCCACAAGACATGCATTTATGCATTCTGCTATGTTTGATGTCATCACAGTGCCTCGATCAACTGGTTCAAACACTCTTGCCCATTTTTCATAACCAGCCAATTCCAAATAATTCTTCACCCTAATATCAATATGTTCTACTTCTTTCATCAGTTCATTAAATTCAGAAAGTTTGTATGTCTTTGCAATTACACAAAACACTTCTGAAAGACTGTCATGTGACTTTTTGTAAAGTGTCTTCACGTGTTTCCAAAGATGAAACGTGCAAGCATAATGTGATATATTGTATATCCTCAAAACTGCTTTTATAATACTCTAGTTTTTGTTCGATACAACACACATTTTATCCTTTAAACCATGAGCTTCTCTAAACTGTTCAAAAAATCAAGTCCAAGATGCATCATTTTCCGAATCAATAACACTGTATGCTAGGGGAAATATATTTCCTGAACATATACAATGCAAACATTAGGATACATATTGGCAAATACAACAAATACATGTTTAATGAATATAATACTGTGTGTAATTCTTTATAAAAATATAAATATCTAATAGTTACCTACTCAATCCAATGTGCTTGCAGACACAAATGTGCCATTATAAGTTCCCCTGAGATGGCTGCCGTCTACTACAACTATTGGCTTACAACTTTCAAAACCTTTTATGAAAGGAAACAAAGCTATAAACACATATAGAAATTCATTTTTTTCGTCTTCTTCAATCTTATATGCGATCCAGGATAAGTGGTGTCTAATATATATAAATAACTGGGTAATTTACTATATGAATTAGATGGCATCCCCCTTAATGTATTTATTGCCTTTTCCCTAGCATTCCATGGCACAGAGTAGGATACATCTACACCAAGTTCGAGTCTAACATCAACTTATATGTCTTTCGGTGTCAACTTTCTTTTATAATCAACTAGCTTGGGCTTTATTATACCTCCAACAAGACTTCTTGTTGCTTGTCCCATCTACGAACTTTCTAACTCTAAACATTCCCGATTTATTGATGTTGAAAGCCTTCATTATCCATCCACAATTTTCAGATACACAAACAAGTGTATAACTGCTCGAATTATAAAAGAAAATAAACAAAATAAATTAAGATATGATATTATATGGAATAATTACTATAACAACAAAAGCTAAAATATATTTAAATCGAAAATACCTTACTAAACTTGATCTTTCTGTCTTCCATTGAAATATATTATCAATGGCATATTTCATCATCACAGCTTTCAAAGTACATTTATTCTTATAAACTTGATCTTCAATGACTTCTTTATGATTCATATTGCAGATAATAGAGTTACTTAACTCATTACTGATTAATGGTGCACTAATAACTATTGCTTGGTTATCAGTAGTACTTCCTCCGTTTATTATACACATGCCAATATATTCTTCATAGTGATTTCTACAATTTATATCACGATCATTCACAAATACAGTTACACAAATGGGGTACTTTGCGAATTCTCGAACTTCTTTCTTCAATGAGACATATACTCTCATTCCCATATCGTTGTGTATCTCCAAATGTGCAATGCTACCTTCTATTTTATACTTAAGTTTCATTCTGTCATACCTCAAATCTAGCCCAATCTGATTAGCAATTTCATCAACTAAATCTTTATACGATGCATATTCTTTAATCATAATTGCCTCAGTTGTGTAATCAACATAGCAATTATCTTCAGTCCAATGTCAAGAATGCTTTATTATAAAACTAATGCTCCCCATATATGCTTTATTGTTAAAAAAAATAGTCAATACTAAATACCAAAATAATGACACTATCATTAACTTGTATAAAGAATACAAAACAATAAAGTTACAATCGTAATTCAAATAAAAGATTTGAACATTATTACTTGACTAAACAATTGATGCATCAAATAAGTATTTTGTTGGATATACAATTTCGTATACTAAAGTTAAAAAAAACTACTTCAAATCAGAATACTATTATATAAAAAAAATGCATCAAATCACAATCAAATACAATACATATAAGGATTAATTAACTAAAACATACCTGACTTCCGACTTTTCATTTGTGTTTAGTTTTCAAAAATCGCTTACCAAGTTTATTTGACAAAACAATAAAATTGCAATAATTTTTTTTTGGGATGAACATCATGAGTAATGGCCAGATATATCATTAAGATTTTGAAAAAAATTGTAACTGATGTAGAGAGTTTTAAGCATCTGTTACTTTTTATAATTCCCCTAAATAGCTCTAGTTTTTTCTTTAAATTAGGTATTCTTTTTAATTAAACAAAATAATTAAAATATAATTAAAATACATAATAATGTAACATTTTGACATTATCACTAAATATTGAAAGTATTGACACTATACCCTATTAAATACTAAAATAATGACATTTTAAAAAATTTCCCTATAAATAATCATTTTTGTTTTTACCCCAATAATAAATTGGGCAAGGCCTGTTTTTCAATAAATAAATAAATAAAATAATGGAAAATTTTTTAAAATATCATTATTTTCGTATTTAATAGGATATAGTGTCAACACTTTCAATATTTAGTGATAATGTCAAAATGTTACATTATTATGATTTTAATTGTATTTTAATTATTTTGAGCTAAAAAATGGCCCAAGTCCATTTCCAAAAGAGAAATAAATCAATTGATTTTTTTCTGTGAATGTGTAACGTCCGCAATACTAGAACTTATAAATTGTTTAATCCTCTTCATCTCCGCAATAATTATTCATGGTATCAGGGTCGGCTCAAATTCATTGGTGGCCTAAGGACAAAATCGAACTAAAGTCCTTAAAAAAATTATAAATGATTTTATTTTAAATCTATTTTTCTAGCTTTTTAAGATGCAAAGTTGTTAATAATTTTTGTTTAGTCAATCTCTTCTAATAATTCTTTTTCAATTAATAATACAGCCAAACCACTTAATCTTTCTTGAGACATTGTCGATCTTAAATAAGATTTTTTTATTTTTAATTTTGAAAAACTTCTTTCTGCTGAAGCGACTGTTACAAAAATTGTTAACATTATTCTATAAGCAATGTAAGCAGTTGGAAAAGAATCAAATCTTTTTATTTGATTGAGTATCTCAATTAGAGTATTGTCTTCTACTTTTTTTATTTCCCTTGACATTTTTAATTCAAAAAATAAATCTAAATAAAATAAATAAATATCGGAGTGAGTATTATGTTTTAAGGAACATTCAAGATTCAGCAAATATTTTTAAAATTCTCATAATCTAATGATCTCAACTTTTCCCACTAAATAGAAAACCAAAATATTTTCATATACTTCAAAAAAGTGTTCAAATCTATTTTGAAGTTAAAAGATGGATTGTTCTACTATGTATAAAAAGTTATCAACTCTAAATAATTCTTCAAGGGATCCTGTGATTTCATTATCAACATTCTCATCAAATATTTTTCTATAAATTACACGTTTCTTACGAAATACAGGTTCTATATTCATCTCTAATGCAATTTTCTTAGCTGAAATCATAGCACTTGTAAATTCTTCTTCTCTATATTTTTTTTAACAAGAAACTAAACCTCTTAATTGATCAATAGCGACATCATATCAAATAGTCATACCCAATAAAAATTCAAAATTTTCAAGTCAAAAATTGCTAAACAATTAGCTTCACCTTTAATTTTTGGATCATCACTAACTTCTTCTAATTTAAATAACACTTCCAATACGATTTTTCATCGCGTTTGTGACAATGATTTAAGAGTTAAACTAGGTCCACTATCTTTTAAAAAATTTCACTGTTTAGTAGACGAAGAAAATAGTGAATATATATGTTTTACCATTCCAAAAAATGATATAGCTTTCGTACAAGACTTAGCCATATCACAAAGTACCAAATTTAGATTATGACAACCATTGGTGTATAAAATGATCTAGGATTTATATCAAGAAGTCTTTTTTGTACTCAATATTTTCCCTTCATATTATCCTTGTCCTCTTAAATTATCAATATCAAGTCCAATACACTTTATTTCATCTAAAATAACTTCAAAAAGGTCTTTTCCACTTGTGTCATCCACTTTTAAGAATTTTAAGAAATATTCGGTTACATTTATTAGAGTTGTAAAAAAATCTACACTCCATATTATAAAAAGACATTTGGTCTTGATGACTTGTATCTGGCGTGCAATCAAGTATGATAGAGAAATACTTTGTTTTTATAACTTTTTCAATAGTCTTGTTCTTAATTTCACTTGCCAATAAATTTATAAATTCATTTCGCATATTATGTCCAAGATAATGATTATAAATTTCATCATGTTTGATTTGTCGAATATGTTCTTGCATAATTGGATCAAATTCTGCAATCATTTCAATAAGACTCAAGAAGTTTTCGTTATTTTCTTGATAGATTCTTTCGTTTTTTCCCCTAAACGCTAAATTATTTCTTCCAAGAGTTTTATGACAAATAATTCTTGACAGTATATTTTTATCAATGTTCTCTATCTCTATTAGTTTGGTCTTGAATGTTTTTATCAATTGTTTTATTATTACTCAATCTAAATTTTGAATCAATTCATGATCTCATATTAATAATATGTTAATTAGTTTTCATGATTTGTAAGCTTAGTAGTAATATTTTTCCAATCTCTACTACTTTCATTAGCTAACTTATTATTCTTTTAATTAAAGGTCGTATTAAATAACTTACAACAAAAACAAAATATCTTATTTAAATCTTTGGACTAAACTAACCATCTTCTTTCTTGTCTTTCTCGATTTGCCAACTTTTGAAAATACTATATAGTAGAAAAGTGTCTTAAAAATTAACCTTTGAAAAATATGTGTCGGTAATTCTAATTGATCCCTTTTCTACTAATAAATCACTTAACTTTGCATCAATAATATTCTATTGACTAGGACCATAGATATTTTTAGGAGTATGATTATTTAATTCATTTATGAGTTCTTGATTCTTGAAAATCTACATCCGACTTTTCACTAATTTCCTCTCCTTCTTCTTCTTCTTTTTGATTTATATTGTTATCTAGCTCAACTTCAACTAAGTTATTAACTTGTTCTTCTAAAGAGTATTTCCCTAATTTTTTTTTATTTAATTATAACATTGTTTTCTAAAAATTTATCAAGAGCATCTTTTTAAGATTTTATCAAGTTATCAACTTTATTTTTGTTTTGAATGACCGGATTCATATTTTTCTAGTTGACATATTAAAATCTAACAAATATTTTAAGCACCATTTACAATATCAAATAAGAAATATGATAAATATAAGACACAAAATAAAAATAACATTAAAAATTAGAATGATATTACCGAATTCAAAAGTTATAAGGACTTGATTTTCGAAAATGAGTCGAGTTGCTGCGGTATATTTTTCTCCAAATCTAAATGATAAACTATCAATAGAGTAGATAATTTTTTAAATTTTGAATAAGAGAGATATAAAATTAGAAAAGAGAAAGTGAGAAGAAATAGAAGAGAGGAGACTAAAATATATTAAAATAAAATTTAAAAATAAAAAGATAAATTATACATTAAAAAAGTACACAATTTTTTATTAAAAAATTAAAAAAGCAATCACTTCAGTCTTTTAACCGTTTTCACATAATTTAATTTTTTAAAGCTGTTTGCATTTATTATGTGTTTTAATTATTTTTTTTAATCTAACCTAATTAACTAAAAAAATGCCCCCCCCCCCCCCCCACATAAAATTGGGGGCTTGAATTGACTTTTTTTTAACTAACCAGCGGCACCCACCTCCCAAATTCTTTCCAACTTCATTTTTTTTTTTTTTGGAGAATCAGTGAGTCAGTCTCCATGACCACTGAATTAAGTTATTGTTAATATAGGGAGTTCGTGAATTTGAACTAATTCAATAGTTTTTTCTTAGACTCTATATTTATATTAAAAATTAAACAATATACATGTATTTAACTTGTGAACTCCATACTCTTTAGTTGCCATTTGCAGTCTATCTATCTTACGGTTCATATTCTTTAGTTACTATAATTATTCATGGAATAATGTATAAGTGTCCCCTTAATCTATCTTCGAAATTTTAGAGACACACTTGTATTATATTTAGGTCCTATTACTCTCCTAAATTTATTTTATAAATAATTTTTTATTCCTTTTCGGCCTACGTGACACTATCTTATGGGCCGAACGTTAATTGATTTTTTTTTCAAACTAATGTCACGTAGGCCGAAAAAAGGTAGAAAATTACTTATAAAATAAGTTCAGGGGTAATAGGACCTTAGTATAGTATAAGTGTGTCTTTGAAATTTCGAGCATAGATTGAGAGGATACTTGTGCATTTTCTCAATTATTTATTCTTTCGTTACCATTTGAAGTCTATGTGTCTTACACTTCATATTCTTTAGTTACTATAATTATTTTTATCATTGATATCTTTTTCTTTGAATGATCCATTGATATCGATAGTAGGGGTAAGGATAACATATTCATCACGTTAAAAATATTGTAGGATAGTGTTATTGTAGTGCATTAAGATTTTTTCATATGAATTATCTTTTTAATAATTGCACACATTATCAACATGCTAATATTCTTCTTTGCTTGACAAAAGAAATTAAGATTAGAAAATGATCATTAATACGGATTTGGCTCTGTCAACCGTCATCTAATAGGTTGAGCCAGGGATACCATAGCTAACCTGGCACATATGCTTATCAAATAATCTAATCTACATTCAGGTGCAAGATCATCTTAGAGTGTAATTTTTTCAATGAGCCGAGAGGCTTTACAAGACTGCTAAATTTACCGTCTTGTACAATAAATCCACAGAATGAGTTGATAGCAATTTATTTGTTTGAATTTCGATATCCAAGAACATAACTCTGTTTTGTCTTTCATACAATACATCATAATAATTTCCCATTTAAATTCCTATTTTAAATAGTAATCATTCGATCGGATTTCATTTACAAATTTTAAGTTCTCTCATATCATCTACAATCCAACATCAAATTGTACATCAAATTTCATATTTGGTGTAAAAGTTGATCTTTTGAGCTTCAATCCACACCAATTTTCACATCAAATTTGGTGTATGAATAGTGTTACATCAAATTTGGTGTAACAATATTCATCATACCGGTTTACTTTTTGAATATTATAATATTATTTCAATATACAAAATTTTAATTAAATATTATATAAATTGAATGTTTTAATTAAATTTCTTTTATATTTAATCATTTTTATGTAATACTTTTATAATATTAATTGTAGACATAAATTTTCTTTTTGATAAATTATTTTTTCTATATATGAATTTTTAAAAAGATTAAATTTATATTAATTCTCCTATAAATTACATAATATAAATTACAATCAACCTTCACAAAAATTAAAAATGCTAATACATAAATTTTTAAACAAATAATACAGTGTACTTAAAAATAACAAAAAATAATAAACATTCAACAAAGTAGTAATTGACGTACATCAAAATTGAAATACATAGTAATTTTAAAAAGTACAACAAAACATGATAATTTTAAAAATTTACTATAATGACTTAATAGTCTGATAGATTCTTTCCAGATTCATCAATACTATTAAAATATGAATTGTATGGGGTCGAAAATTATTGTGGTTGTGGTTGGGGATGCTGTAATTATTGACTTTTGTTTTCCATTATTTGACTTTGTTATTGTCGAATAAATTCACGAACATTTGGATCAGCAATACCATCCACATTCATAAATATAATTTTATTTTCCTCTTTCAATTCTTTTCAAAGCGCTTTCTTTTATTTTGAACTACGTAATGCATTAATAGAGCATTTATGGGGAACAACGTAGTGATCTAGAAAGTTGAATATTTATTTAGAATTCAAAATATTTTCTTTTAATTATGTAATGTTTATTTAATTGTATTTCATTAATGTTTTCACTTTTATTTTTATTATCTATTATTATGTATAATGAATAATATTTGCTAGCAATTTATATTATTTTAAAAAATATGGTACACAATAATTTTATATTTAAATGATTATAAAAGGAAAGAATATGAATTATATATGATGAATGTTTTTAGAAAGAATTTGTTTTATGAAATTTAAAAATATAAAAGAAATAAAAAATAAAAAATATAATAATGAAGAAAGTGAAAAATATTCTTTTTTGGTGTAAAATTTGGTGCAATGAATTGGAGTTGAGACAAAATTTGATATTTGGGTTGGAGATACCCTCACAATGCTCTTTGTAGGATTTGATCCAAATCTTGTTGGTCGACATCAAAGTTTTGGCACTATTATATGGGAGTGGGGTTTAGAGATAATATTTTTGTAGAAATTCATCGAGTGATTGTATTTAACAGATCTTTAGATGCGGTTAACATATTTGTAGCCAATCAACAAAAGGGATTCAACCACATTAGAGTTATAATAATAAATAAAGAAAAAAACAGAAAAAATAATAGATGGATTTAATGAAGTTTGGTTTGGCCTAATCCTCCAAGCAAAAGCAAGTAGAGTTTTTCATTATGAAAGAAAAAAAATAAGTGTACATGTGTTAAAATCTCCTACTACATCCCCTATGAATAGATCTCAAGTATACTCAAACATATAAGAAAAAGGTTCTCCCAATCTTAGGAGGACAATGTATTCATTCCCAAATCTATTAGGGCTAAGGATCTCCTAAACCAATAGGAATTATGAATTTCCTAAAATATATCGAGGAAAAATTCAAGACATAACTACCAAATCTTCCCCTTGGCTTTACCCTTCTTCAATAGGAATAATATCTTTGTGCCTTGCCTCAACCCTCGAAAGGGCTTACTGAGTACTCTACAGAAGTCTAGGCAATGCCTAAGCTAATTATGGTGAAAATCTTACAGAAAATATTTCATCACAAACACTTATAGATAATTCGCATAGCTTGAGGCGTGTCAAATAAAGACATAATTCTTCCCAATATTTCACCCGTTATATGTGTATCCCATATAACTCAACAAGTCATCTAATATAGAATTAGACGCACAATGACAAAGTTTCAAACAGTGTGAAAAACAAGTACAAGCACCATACATTTAGAAGAAAGAATATCTCTCTCTATCATTTTTTTTTTAAAAAGTTCAAAGGATATCTCTCTATTTTTTTCCGCTCCTCTCTTAACATTACATGAACAATATAATATATGTGCAAAGAGACAAGCTACTAACGTCCCATAGGAAAATAATTATAAGTATGAGAGTAAATGTCATAAAATACATTAAAGACCATTCAATACAAGCAATTGAAGACAATTTGGTTTTGTCAAAAAGAGACACTGCAACATCCATATTTTTTACCATCTCAATCTCATTTCACTCAAACTAAATAGACATCAGAACTATAGGATCCTGCGTTTTAAAGCATGCATCTTCCTATTTCTAGTACCATAGGGAGAAAATTGGGAGTTGAGGAGCCAATTAGTGAATCCATTAGTCATGGTAATTAGGGGTGTACAAAATCGAAACGAAAATCGAATCAACCCGCAAATCGAGTCAAACCGAAAAAAAATTCGACTATGATTTGGTTTGACTTGTTTTGGTGTTGAGAAAAAAGACCGACCACATTTGGGTGTTTTTGGTTTCAACTAAAAAAAACAACCCTAGATCAAACCAACCCGACATTATATTTATAATTTTAAAATTTAATTTTATAAGTAAAAATACTTATTTTGATATAATTTTTAAATATCTCTTATACTTTTTCATAGTTTTTACCTTTTAATATATTTATTTCATCTTTGGAAGTTAGAATTCTCAATGATCTGATAAAGATTATAGTCCATACATGTTGGTAATGATAATAAAGTTTAAGTAAAAATCAAATTAATACTAATGCAAAAAGAAAGTCAATTCAACACTCAGAATGACAATAATATTGAATATTTATTTTTTAGTTTTACATAGATTTAGACAATTAAAATAGATGATCTAATTTTACTTTCTTTTAATATTTAGTCATGTAACAAATACTTATTAAACTTATTTTAGCATGATTTAGTACTTTAAAAGTTTAAATTATGATCAATTTTATTATGACTTATTAATTTGCAATATTTTTTACGCGATTTTAGTATTATTTTTTTGTTGAATATTTTAGTGTCATTAATCATATCATATTCTTTGTTATTTTTTTGAGAAATAACTTAGGTAGTTGTATTTTGGTAGGACTAAAGAAATATTTGAAGTAAAAGTAAATTATATATTTGTATGAATACTTTATCGAAAAATCCAAAAATTTGAAAAACCCGAAGAAACCCGAAAAACCTGAAGTCAAAAAACCCGAGTTTTATTGTTTTGGTTTGGTTTGTAAATTCAAAAATCTGACACAAATAGTTTGATTTGATATTTGAAAAATTCGAACCAACCCGGTCATGTACACCCTAATGGTGATAGTTCAAAAGGGGACCAAGTCATGGTGAGTCCTTCATTGAACTATCCTTCCACACCAAATCTGTACCAACCTTTGGTTCATCTTCTAAACATCTCCCTAAGGCGATCAAAACCAAGGATTAAATTTTGAGTTAAAAGAGGTTGCGTTCTACAAGGAAAGTCTCTCAAAGGGGCTTTGAGATTTTTGTGCAGGGGGAGAACCGGTTAGACACAAGTGATATCACTTGTATGAATATCTTTGTATTTCGAGTAAATTAAGTAAGATTTTTTCTTCTATCAAATCCTAGGCTTCCGGAGTGCAACATATAGAAGGAAGAAGAGAAAATACACAAAGCGGAGCAGCTATTGCACAAGAATTTAAACTTTCTCAAGTCAATAAATGACAATGATTAAAGGTGAAGAACGAAGCCAAACATGTTAGAACTAGTGTTTAATTAGGTTGTTATCATTGATTCTGTAGTAGGAGTGTTATTGAGTTATAACATTTCTAACATGTAGCTACAAATCGTAATTAACAAACTATAATTATGAAGAATAATTAAACTATTTATTTTAGGTAACTAAAGTTTTTATTTATCACCGGTGAAAAGCATTACAAATAGTTGTCCAACTCAGTCAGCTTAGAATAACCAGCAACTACATTACGATTCTAACTCAAAGTCTAACAACATCTCATATTTACAATAGCCACGTTTGTATAAGGGTCCTAACTGTTGTTGTAGCTCTAACATTGCAAATATAAGCTACTCTTCTTACAATCTGATTAGGTTCCATAGTTTTCCTTCCAAACACCGTTTGATTTCTTTCATTCCACAGTGCATAGATTGTATCAGCATACACCATTTTAAATACTTGTGCCTGCATAGATTTCCCTTTTAAAGAATCGATCACCCACTGAAGATGCTCATTCCAATTGGTAGTCTGAGGGTTCTGTCTCTGCATCCAAAGAAACATCTTTGCCCAAACTAGCATAGTAAATTCACAATGCGCAAAAAAATGATCCTGCGTCTTATCTTCCTGATTACATAGCACACACGTGGGATTGATCTCCATTCCCCATTTCCAGAGCCTATTGGTTAGCAGCCTAACATGTAGTTGAACCCATATTATAAACACAATTTTGGGTCCTGCAGCATTACTAAACATAGTAGCCTTCCAAGGAACTCTAGCTCTGTCTTCAAGCAGCTCTGTGTATTTTTCTCTTAGGATTCTCTTGCCAGATATATTCGACCCACTATCTAGTGCCCAAAACTTTCTAGCCTCCATAATCTTCTTTATCATCCAGCATGCTTGTTGTGGTATCACCATTGTGGAAGGGTTCTGATGTTGGGATCGAAAATAAGTAGGTGTAAACGCGGAAGCTAGCAATGCAAACCTCGAAAGACCACGAGTAAGATAATAACGAGAAATATACCAAAAGACACAAAGATTTAACGTGGTTCGGTCAATCGACCTACGTCCACAAAGGAGATGAGCAATCCACTATAAATATGAGAGTACAAAATATAGAGGGAAACAACCTCAACCAATTCACTTGGAATACATGGGAGGTTCACACAACTTATAATGCATCAAGTTTGTGTTCCACAAAGTCTCCCCCTAACCAAAACTCTCAAAGCCCTTAAGACTACATTGTGAATGCTGATTAAGTTAGAAGGAACATGCATCTATTTATAGATTCCTAAACCTTTTCCTACAAGAAAAAGATTAGTCAATCCAAAACCTTTTCCTACAAGGAAAACCTATTTATGGTAAGAAATTTAGGGCAAATAAAACCCAACAAATCTTCCCCTTGGCCTGAATTTCTGACAAAATAAATTTGTCCACCTTCTGGACTTAATCTTCAACAACTTGCTTCTCCTCTCCATAATCTCCTTTGCAAAATTTATGTCTCAACACAAAGAATCTCTCTGAAACAATTTTTCCAACAAAATCTTCATTATTGTCAAAAAGGTTACTACTAGAACTACACCGCCAAGATGAACACATCTTTCTAACCTGGTTCAATCATCGATTATTGAACCATTGAACCTGACTCCGTCATTGAATGTGGCTCTGATACCACTTGTTAGGACCGGAAATAAGCAGGTGTAAATGCGAAAGCTAGCAATGCAAACCTCGAAAGACCACGAGTAAGATGATAATGAGAAATATACCAAAAGACACAAAGATTTAACGTAGTTCGGTCAATCGACCTACGTCCACAAAGGAGATGAGCAATCCACTATGAATATGAGAGTACAAATACAGAGGGAAACAACCTCAACCAATTCAATCAGAATACATGGGAGGTTCACAGAACTGATAGTGTATCAAGCTTGTGATCCACAAATTCTCCCCCTAACCAAAACTCTCAAAGCCCTTAAGACTACATTGTGAATGCTGATTAAGTTAGAAGGAACATGCATCTATTTATAGAGTCCTAAGCCTTTTCCTGCAAGAAAAAGATTAGTCAATCCAAAACCTTTCCTACAAGGAAAACCTATTTATGTTAAGAAATTTAGGACAAATAAAACCCAACATCTGAGTCTTGAAATAGTATGCATGTATCCATCGTATCCAACGGCTATCTTGTTTATGTGTAAGGTCCCAATAAAGTTTAGCAATGACTTATTTGTTCCATAGAATCAAATTAATGATATTAAGTTCACCCACAGACTTAGGTGAGCAAACTGTATCCCAAGCAATCAAAGCCATCTTGTTGATGGTGTTAGTCCCTGCCCATACATAGCTTCTGCAATAAGCTTCAATTATTTGGAGTACCTTAATAGGCAAGGGGAACATTTGCGACCAATAAGATTGTATCCCAAAGAGCAATGTTTGAATCAATTAGACTCTACCAACATACGAAAGTCTCTTTGTTGTCCAAGAAGTGATTCGACTGACTGTCTTTTCAATAAGTGGTTGCCATTGGATAAGTTTGAGTTTTTTAGTAGACAAGGGAATTCGTAAGTATTTGAAAGGCAACTCCCACGTACAAACCCAAGATGTAGTAAAATCAGACCGTGATCATATAGTGAGACACCACCAAAATAGACATTGCTCTTGTTTCAATTTGCTTTCAATCCAGAACCAGTAAAAATGTGCTAAAAAACACTATGCAATGCACTTATTGATTGGAGATCTCCTTTTGCAAACAAGAGTAAGTCATCTGCATAACAAAGATGTGTCAACTTTACCTTAATTATCACACTTAGGATGATACTGATTACCCTTGTCATGTTGCAATTCATGTAGCCCCCATTGCAATCGCAAAAAGACAAAGGGACAATGGGTCCCCTTGTCTCAACCCCTTAGGTACAACAAAGGGGTGGTATACTCCCCATTTAGGCTAAAAGTGTAGCTCACCCTTTGCACACATTCCATGATCCATCTAATCATTTTTGTAGGAAATTTCATATACTCCAATATCTGCCTCAAATATACCCACTCAACACTATCATAGGCCTTTAGGAGATCAACTATTGGCATACATCTGTGAGAAATATGTGTTCCAGTATCTGTTTGTACCAGCTCATATGCTAGAATGACATAATCAACAATCTTTCTCCCACTTCACGAATAATGATGGCTATAACCTTGTACATCCTCCTGGCCAATACCTTAGAGATTATTTTGTAAAGCACTGCGCAACATGTTATAGGCCTGAAATCCCTGATTGTAATTGGATTGGTAGTCTTAGGTAGTAAAGTTACAGCAGTGCAATTAATAGGTTTGAACATTTTGCGGATGCGAAAAAATTCCTGGACAGCTGCAATGATGTCTGCCTTGATCACTGGTAATGCAGCCTTATGAAAAGTTGCATTAAAGCCATCAACCCCGGGGGATTTAACAAACTGATTATGACTTCTAGAATTTCAGCATCTTTAATATCTTTATTCAGCACATATTGTTGCTCATGTGAAAGAACAGGCGCTTGTTGCCTAATCATAGCATTTACAATAGGAAGGCTCTGAGCAGCATCAATCCCTTATAAAATTTGACAATCTCTAGTTCGATATCCTTCAAGTTTGTTCCATCAAGAGATGTGAGATTTAGTATCTGCTTTCTTTGTTATTTCTGTTGGGATTAATGCATCAATGTTTAGTCTTTCAAAATTGTCTCTTAGTTTTTCAAGAAGTCTTTTTAGAATTTCGTAGTACATGTATCTAGTAAATTATGATACATGTATTTAGTTATTTGTGCAAGACTTTTGTTTTCTATTTTGAGTGGTATAAATAGTGATGTAGTTGATGATTGTAATCATCTCAAGTGGCCTTAAGTAGCCTATAATAAACTTGAGCATTTTTTAAAGATATTATTTTTCCTTTTATATTTCCTACAAATTGGTATCAAAGCAGGTTTTCGTTCTTAATTTGGGGTTAGGTGAAGAAAAAAATATGGCCTCCAAAACAAATGAAGGTGCTGATTCTTTAGTTGTTCTTACTCCATTTTTTGATGGAACTAATTTTGAATACTGGAAGATAAGAATGAGAACACATTTGAAAGCTGAAGGTTTGTGGACTATTGTTGCAAATGGCTTTGAAGATCCACAAAACGATGGTGATCTTACAGCAGCAGAGATGAAAAATCTTGAGGCTAAGTATCGTCAAGATGCAAAAGCCTTGAGCAAAATCCAAATGGGAGTCTCAAGAGCTTATTTTGCAAAAATTGCTACTTGTGAGACTGCAAAGGAAGCTTGGGATTTTCTGGAAACTGAGGTGTATGGTGACGAAAAGGTACGCACTATAAATCTTCAAACTCTTAGAAGAGAGTTTCAAAATTTAAAGATGGTAGAATCTGAAAAAATTGACGAATATTGCACAAGAGTCATGAATATTGTTAATATAATGAGAAATCATAGTGATACAATTTCTCGCCAACAAGTTGTGGAAAAGATTCTAATTAGTGTCACAGAAAAGTATGAGTACATCGTTGCTATCACTGAGGAGACGAAAGATTTTCTAAGCTTTCCATCAAAGAGCTAGTTGGATCATTTCATGCACACGAGAAGCGAAGATTTTTTCGTGAAGATCAACCCAAAGAGACGGCTTTCCAGTCTAAAATAAATGAGAATTCTCAAAATTTCTCAAAAAGTCATCAGAAGAAAAATCAAAAGCCAAAAAAGAAGCAGGATCATAACGGTTCTTCCAAGAAGGTTGAAGAAAAAGGTGAGAAAAACTCTAGTCTTTTTTGTAAAACTTGCAAAAAGACTAATCACAATGCAGAAAAATGTTGGCACAAAGGCAAGCCCCAATGTAACTTTTGTAAAAAGTTTGGACACGTTGAAAAGGATTGTTGGCACAAGAAACGGGAGCAAGCAAATTTTTGTGAAAAACATGAGGAAGAAAGGGAAGAAAATCTTTTCTTTGCTTCTAAATCTGATGCTTCAACAAAAAGCAATGAATGGTATGTTGATAGTGGTTGTAGTAATCACATGACTGGAGATGAAAAGGATTTCCTCTCAATTAAAATAGCATCACTACTAACGTGAAGATGGGGAATGGAGCCTTAGTTGATGCTAAAGGTAAAGGTACTATTTCGATCAACATGAAAGGATGCGGTAAGAAAATTCATGATGTTCTTTATGTTCCTGACTTGGAAGAAAATTTGCTTAGTGTTGGTCAACTCATGGAAAATGGTTATTCTCTTGTGTTTAGAGATAATTATTGCAAGATTTATGATAAAATTGAGCCAAATCAAGTCATTGTTGAAGTAAAGATGATAAAAAGAAACTTTCCTTTGCAATTTCATTACAATGCATTAAAAATAAAATTGTAGATGATTCATGGCTTTGACACAAAAGATTTTGTCACTTGAATTTTCATGGTTTAAAGCTTCTCAAGCAAAAGGACATGGTGCAAGGCCTTCCTGATATACATACTGAGGTGGATACATGTGAAAGTTGTGTAATGGGAAAGCAACACAGGAAGTCTTTTCCAAAAGGGGTGTCTTGGAGAGCAAGTGTATTTTTGGAACTAATTCATACCGACATTTGTGGACCAATGAAAACTCCATCTCTTGGAAAACAATGGTATTTTCTAATCTGTATTGATGATTTCTCAAGAATTACTTGGGTTTATTTCTTGAAAGAAAAGTCAGAAGCATTTTCTACATTCAAGAAATTTAAAGCCCTTGTTAAGAATCAAAAAGGTTGCAACATCAAAACCATTCGCAGTGATCGAGGAGGTGAGTACACAAGTCGAGAATTTGAAGAATATTGCAAAAATGAAGGCATTCAGAAGCAAATTACAGCACGGTATACTCCTCAACAAAATGGTGTATCAGAAAGAAGAAATAGAATAATTATTGAAATGACCAGAACTACGATGAATGAGAAAGGGCTGCCAAAATATTTTTGGGTAGAAGCAGTGCATACAGCAGTTCACATCATTAACAGGTGTCCAACAAAGGCACTAAAGGACAAGACACCAGTTGAAGCTTGGAGTGGAATTAAACCTTCTGTAAGTCATTTTAAAATTTTTGGCTGTATTTGTTATGCTCATGTACTTGCTGAGAAAAGAAAAAAATTGGATGAAAAAAGTCAAAAATGTGTCTTTCTTGGTTATAGTGATGTACAAAAGGATATAGGCTTCTCGATGTCTAAACTAACAAACTTGTTGTTAGTAGAGATGTCATTTTTGATGAAAAAAAAACATGGAATTTGGAGGATCAAAAGATAGAGAATACTGCCATCATATCTTCAAATCAAGAAGAGGATGAGAAAGATGAAGATGTCTCTCAATGGGGAGAAATCCCAGATTCAGATAATGAAGAACCGCCTCCAAGAGGAACAAAAATGTTGAGTGACATTTATCAAAGATGTAATTTTGCCGGTGTTGAGCCAGAAAATTATGAAGAAGCAATAAAGCATGATGTTTGAAAGAAAGCCATGGAAGAAGAAATTCGAATGATCGAAAAAAATAACGCTTGGGAGCTTGTGGCTATTCCTAGAGAAAGAGAAGTTGTAAGTCTAAAATGGATTTACAAAATCAAACTCAATCAGGAAGGAGATATTCAAAAGCACAAAGCAAGGTTTGTTGCTAGAGGCTTCACGCAAAAACCAGGTAATGATTTTTATGAAACTTTCTCTCCAGTTGCTCGTCTTGAGACAATTAGAACTGTAATTGTTGTTGCTGCACAAAAGAAATGGAAGATATTTAAACTTGATGTTAAATCAACATTTTTGAATGGAAAACTTGATGAAGAGATTTATGTTGAGCAACCTCAAGGATTTTTCGTTCAAGGGGGAGAAGAAAAGGTTTATAGACTAAAAAAAGCTCTTTACGGGCTGAAGCAAGCTCTAAGAGCATGGTACAATGAAATTGATACATATTTTCCGAAAAATAATTTTCAGAGAAGTAAAAGTGAAGCCACTTTGTATGTGAAGAAAGAACATGGCAGCATTATTATTGTTTGTCTCTATGTGGATGATTTGCTCTCTACAGGAAATGATGTAAAGATGATGCAAAATTCCAAGCAAGATATGATGCAAGCTTATGAAATGAGTGATCTTGGATTGCTAAACTTTTCTTGGGCTGTTTTATCGAAAAAATATATTTCGAAAAGAGTTTGTTTTATTTTGAGGTATTTTCAACTTTTAGGAGTCGCCACTTAATTTTGAGAAAATTAAGAAAACTTTTGTTTTCAAAAGACTTAACAGAAAAATCGATTGAAAACATTTAAAGAGGGGTTCGGGATTCCTATTCGCGTCTTAGGAAGGTTTCGAAAAAAGCACCTAAGACGCTCCGCTAACTACGGTTTTTCGGTGATTAACTATTTGACTATTTATCTTAACTTTTGCGAATCTTTTGTTTACTTAACTTATTAGAAAACTACTTACGCGAATTTTTAAGTTTTGAAATATTTATCGTTATCTTGCTATTTTTGCGAATCTGTTTCGAAGCATCACTTGAAACATTACGTTTTAAGACTTAACTTTAGCTTGATAAAATAGAAAGACGCTTCAAAGGGGATTTGGAGTTTTCTAGTCCTAAGTTAGCGGCGTTCAAACAAAATATGCAAGCAAATAATGAAGAGGAAGAGGGAGAGAGAGAGAGAGAGAGAGAGAGAGATTTGGGTCCAAGCTTTCGGGTATCGTTCGCCTTGACCGAAACTAGGACCCACCTACCTTTGGGTTTTAACCCATTTTTTACCTGTCCTAATCTAAACATACAAGATAAAATGCGAGAAAGTAAAGCGGCAAGGGCTTATGCCCATTACAAATAAAATACATAAAAATTAAGGAAAAATAAAGGAGTCTCTTGGTCCGTTTTCTTCAATTTTCTTCAATCTTCTGAACTTCGGGGCGTCTTCGTCGGCGTCGGGACTCTTCGAAAAAGGGAAATGCGAGTCTTCACAACTCTCTCGAAGTGCAAAGAGAAGGAGTTCGTAGAGAACTCCAACGGATTTTATATGCAATGAATAGCAAAGTTAAAAGATTAATACACAGAAATAATATCTATAGATCATATTTTTAAGATGATTAAACGATTCCAGCATAATAAATACATCTAAATAGATCACAACTTAACATCTTAAACAAAATAAGTAAATAAATAGACAGGTTAGGCACGGAAAGGTAATAAATACCACCAAATCAGTAAAAAAAACGGCGGAAAGGCAATAACATCCAAACATGAACAATCCTTGAAAGTTG
The DNA here is from genome assembly GCA_027789145.1 of Solanum arcanum. Taxonomy (NCBI): domain Eukaryota; kingdom Viridiplantae; phylum Streptophyta; class Magnoliopsida; order Solanales; family Solanaceae; genus Solanum; species Solanum arcanum. The sequence continues at coordinate 36,350,525 of CM050943.1, forward strand.
ATTTTAACGACAATATAAGTATTGTGACAAAATTCGATTGAAGGCTTTAATGAATTTCAACTAAAAAAAAATAAACCAACAGAACCAAGAAAACATATATGCAATGATTTTCTAGGTTACTTTGCCGCGAGCAAGACGCCGAGTGCTTAGCCACGAATTCACATTTACACATGTATTATACTATGCTAAAATTGGCCTATACATCAAATGGCTTCTGTATACTCTTTGGAATTTTGGGCTAGGAGTGGGCTTACGATATCCTCAATCATAGCGACATAACACATAAACATTTAAACACATATATCGCGTCCTAAACATGCATGTGACCCTTTTGTGCCAAGGGTAGGCCTAGCGATCTGAAGGATGTATTGCGCCATTTAAACAAGCAATTGTATCCCCGAAACAAATTTCAATAGATATCATAGCATTCATTACATAATCAAAATCAAACGGGATACATCTTAGGAAGGGGATGTAGTGCAAATACACATACAAAATCAATCCCACGCAGAGGAGTTAAAGGGTCGATGATCCATCTCCTCTTCTAGCCTTCTCCACTTCTTCTCGGATAATGCACTTGCTGGTGAACACGTATGGCTCAGCGAACGCAGCTTTGGAAGATGTCGGTACGGCTCGTAAGGTGTTCATCTGCTCATCCAGAATAGTGTCCAAACACACAAGACAACCCCTTGTGTCAGCTAATTCTTGTGACGTCACAGCCAAAACCCTCTGATTTTCTAATTCCCGAAGCTGGTACTCTCGTTCCTTTTGTTGAAATTCCTGCTCTTTCTTGTGGAATTCTTGCTCCCTTCGATCCCACTCTTGCTGAAAATGGTATGCGTGAATCTGAAGCCTTGTCTGCACGTCTTCTATTTTCCGACCTGTACGGGGTGCTGGACCCACTACACCATGCAAATCATTGTGGAACCATCTCTTGTATTCGTCAACATACCCGGCTCCATACCTGTCTTCGGTAACCTCCCACTTCATGTTGACACGTCCGGCCCATTCCTGGAGGATAATTTAAACCCATTTAAACGATTCCAGCATAATAAATACATCTAAATAGATCACAACTTAACATCTTAGCCAACATAAGTAAATAAATAGACAGGTTAGGCACGGAAAGGTAATATATACCACCAAATCAGTCAAAAAAAAAACGACGGAAAGGCAATAACATCTTAACATGAACAATCCTTGAAAGTTGATTTTAACGACAATATAAGTATTGTGACAAAATTCGATTGAAGGCTTTAATAAACTTTAACTAAAAAAAAAAAACCAACAGAACCAAGAAAACATATATGCAACGATTTTCCAGGTTACTTTGCCGCGAGCAAGACGCCGAGTGCTTAGCCACGAATTCACATTTACACATGTATTATACTATGCTAAAATTGGCCTATACATCAAATGGAAAATACGACAATTAAATTTGAACGGAATAAGGCATGAAGACAGTTACTTACAGCACTTTCAAAACTCCAAATGAAGAAGAGAAAAACAAGAAAAGGCACAAAGAACAGATGCTGATGGAAGTGTCCATATTGCAGTGATTTTAAACGACATAAACGCACCAAACATTTTGCCAATAGACTACGGAAACAACGAACACAAGCGGCAGTAAATCGATCGAACATCTTTCAACTTAGAGAAACGATCAAGGGGGGCAACTAGACTCACCCAGGAAAGAGGAGAAGGAAATGCCGACTTTTGACATACAGTAGTAAAGACTTCAGATTAATGGCATAACTAATGAGGATGATTACATCAATATCTTATACTCAATCACTCGCCTCATATACAAGCGACGAGTAGATGAGAATCACAAGAAAAATAGGTGAGAAACCAAACAGCACGCAACAAACAAATTAATAAGCCATTTCAAACTCTAGAAAAGACAGAACATCAATAAGAATAGCTGAGGTTGGAAAGAGATTTACGATACCTTTTCCGGGGTAGCGAATGGGGCAAGAACGGGCGGAATAGCGAGCTTCCACCACTCGAACGGACTAGCGAATGGTGATAGCAGCACTAGTAACTTTCAATCTTTGAAAGTCTCTTTTGCGATTTGTATTTGTAGGTTCTGTTCGTCTACATCAAACAAGAAAAGGCCAAAATATACTCCCTTCCTCCCGAAAATTTTCCCTTCGTTTTGTTATCACAGACGGAAAAACAGAATGTTCTTTCCTTGGGAGATTTTCCAACTAAATCGCTCAACAACAGACGGAATAGGAAGCGAATTTTTTTTTTCTTTGAAAATTTTTCCAACTAAAATTTTCGCCAAAAATTTCAAACACAAGTTCTGCCTCTCTGAATTTTTTTGACAAAAATCTCTAACCCCTTTCTTGAAGACGGAAGGGGTTTATATAGGGGGATATTAGGGTTTCTCCTTTTGAAGGCGGGAAATTTCAGGCCCATTTCGAATTTCAAATTCGAAAACCTCTAATCCTATCCAAAACAATTCAAGCGGGAAGGGAGATGGAGGGTAGGGATGATTTCGACGTCCTTGCTAGCTTTGTGGCGCCATCTCGTTGTCGCTAGGACGAAGGCTTGCAGCCTTCCTTGCTGCCAGACCTGCGAGCGTACAAATTGCAGAAGGAAACGGCTCTAAAGCCGTTGTGCAGCTCGCGTGGGAGAGAGGAGGAGAAAGGAGGAGAGGGAGACGCGGGTTTGTTGGCGCGTGAAGGGAAGGGATTTCTGTTTTTGGGGTGTATGCCTTTTTCTGCGTTTTCAGGGGGGTTTCTTTTCTGGGAATGGCGTAGGGGAAGGGGGAAGAAGAAAGGGGAAAAGGGAATTTGGGTCGGGTCAAAAAGGGGGGTGGGCGGGTTAAATGGGTTGGGTATTTTAATGTTTTGGGCTTGGGTCAATAGATAAAGGGGTTTGTGTTTAGAATTAAAACGAGTTGGGCCTGAGGAAATGGGTTGAGGGGGGGATTTGGGCTTGGTTAAAGGGACGTGGGAAGAGGAGGGAGGAACGGGTGGGCATTGGTGTTAACACTTGAGGAAATTGGGCCTGGGGGTCAATTTCGGTGTTGGGGCTTGGAATGGGCTGCTGAAAGGGAACAAAATTGGTATTGGGTTGAAAAGATTTGATTAATATAGGGAAGGGAATTGGATTTAAATAGATAACTAATTAAATTGACGAATTTCGCATTAACCAATTAACGAGCTTTTATTCAATAAAATAATTATTAAAAATCATAAAACTGATTCAAAAGTATAATTATAATTTAAATTAACTAGTTTAATAAAACCTTTAAATGTATATTTTGATGGTTTTTTGGGATAAGCATAAGATATACTACTTATATACATAATTATGTAAATATGTATATTATCTAAAAATTATGACAAAAGGTATTCGAAGTAACATAACATTTATGTATTATATTATTATATTCGCAAAATTTATGAAACTAATTAATTTAAATTATTTGGAAAAATTTAGGAAGCTCGATAATTAATTTATACCGATGCAGGTCAAAATTGGGTGTCAAAATCTGTCCCTCATTTTACTTGGGTTAATGCAAGCAACTCGAGGAAAATGAAATTGACCAAACCAATTTCGACCGACCCCCATTCATTTTTAAAAGAAGGATTTGACAAAGAGTTTAGGAATTATGGCCGAACCCCTCGAAAGCGGGTCTCCTACATATGTCAGGCTATATGAGAATTTAGGCCACTTGTAGCTCGACAAGCTTGATTTAGTGCATGATTTTGGAAAAGTCAGAAGCCACCTCGATACCGAATTATGAAGGTATCGAAGTGCCCGGGAATAGGATTCGAGAGCGAACGTTGGAATACAGCCGAGTTTTCGACATTGAATCCGCCTACATATCCTTAGACCTTCGGAATCAGGCTGTGTGTAGTTCGACTCAACCGGTGGAAAAAGGAAATCTATTATTCTAGGTAACCTTTGGCTTTGGACGAGTGACAAAGTAACGAGTATGAAAAGGAGGCTTGTAGCCTCTTAGCCATGAATGTGGCGCGCTTCACACCCATAATTGAGAACTTACACGACATAATTTTCAAAGCTCTTGGCGTATTGTCACTCAGATTGGAAACTTGCTTCCGGTACATCGAAACTTCCGGATGCGAGACTGAACCTGACAAAACTAAAGAAGAACCCGCATGCCTCGACAGGGGTGGTTCGATTGTGGTGGAAGTCGTTCTTGTGCTCGCGTCCTAAGAGTTTGACATTCCTCTTTGGACAGTGTCCCAGTTCGCTGCTAAGAAAAAGTTCCACGTTGTGCTGCATCCCTTCTAATGTCGTCCGCACCTGTGGTTTTTTTTTTTGGAGAATTCATCCTTTTTGGATGCTCTCGACAAAGACTGAAATAAAACTTGTCAGTTTAAAAATGCAATTAGGATGGGAGACAGTGTCTTTTTACCATGTCGACACTTCATTGTTCTCCTCAATATTCGACGTCGACTCGAACGGTCTGACGTCCAGCAAATAAAACTTATGTCTTGTGTTTTGCAATATAATCTTCAATGTACTCTACACTTGATGTCGAAATAAATAAACAAATATTGATGTGATATTGATGTCTCTTTTGTCGTCATCTTCGATGGTCTTCTTGATGTTTATTTTTTATCAAAAACAAAAGATGCAGTTGAGGCCGATGGATAAATGTTGTTCTTGGGATACATAATTTCCCTTTCTTTATCCATGTATGTCCTCTTGCGGGGCATGAATATCTTTCCGCGGCACGTAAATTCCCACGAGGTATGAATCTTCTCGCGATGCATAACTTTTAGCGAGGCATGAAATCCTCTCGCGATGTGCAAAATTTCAGCGAGGCATAAAATCTTCTCGCGATGCACAAAGTTTTCAGCGAGGCATAAAATCTTCTCGCGATGTATATATTTTGACGAGGCATGAAATCTTCTCGTCGTTCCTAATTGTTGACTCGCAATGCATGATTTCCTGCAATGCATGACTTTTTCGCGATGCATGATTTTCAACGAGGCATATCCTTCTCGTGATGCACAAATTCCGGCGAGGTATAAGTTATTCTCGCGATGTCTAAATTTCAGCGAGGTATGAAATATTCTCGAGATGTATAAATTTCGATGAGGTATGAAATCTTCTCGTCGCACATAATTGTGAACTCGCAATGCATGATTTCACGATGCATGACTTTTCCGCGATGCATGATTTTCGCTATGCATGAATTCCAGCGAGGTATAAATTCTTCTCGCGATGTCTAAATTTCAGCGAGGTATGAAATCTTCTTGCTATGTATAAATTTTGACGAGGCATGAAATCTTCTCATTTCACATGATTGTTAACTTGCAATGCATGATTTTCGCGATGCATGACTTCCCGCGATGAATGATTTACAACGAGGCATGGATCCTTCTCGTGATGCACAAATTCTAGCGAGGTATAAATTCTTCTCGCGATGTCTAAATTTCAGCGAGATATAAATTATTCTCGCGATGTATAAATTTTGACGAGGCATGAAATCTTCTCGTCGTGCATAATTATTGACTCGCAATGCATGATTTTCCGCGATGCATGACTTTTCCGCAATGCATGATTTTCGCTGTGCATGATTTATGCAATATGACTTCCGCGATGCATGATTTTCGCTATGCATGATTCTTCAGTGTATGACTTCCGCGATGCATGGATATTTATATCGTCTGTGTTGATAATGAAGGCAAAACGACCTCCAAATAATATACCGACTTGATCGATAATAACAAATAATAATAACATAACTATCTCTTCTGGGGTAATGCATTGTCTTGATTGATAATAATTATCTTGTCTTGATGACGTAATGAAAATAGCGTCATCTACAGAAATCGTAAAATCCTTGCTGAGAGTCCTATTTGATTCACCTTTGAATCTGGCCATACACTTTTGCAAATTTCACGTTGTTGAGAATGGTTTGAAATAAACAAACACATTCACAGGCATCTTGACACAAGCAATATGAACTGCCTCTTGCTTTCAGTAAGATCATTGGTTTTGGAGATAGTTTTCTCCTCTTTGGGAGCTCTCCGTATTCATCTGTCGGGGGAATTCTGCCGATTTCAACGCAAAGCTATAAACCTGCATCCACAGAAAAATTGTCAGTTTTAAAACATACTGATCTGTGTCGATTCCTTCAGTTGTTTGCTCCTGGTCTTGATATCTCCGCCCGATTTCCCGATCTCCCGATTCTTGATAGATAAGGAAATATCTTATGCAAAAAACAAATGAAATGTAAAAGGGAAATTATAAGAGAAACAAGGAATTTTTAAGAAATAGTATCTTGAAAAAGTCACTGCCAAGTCATGTCATGTCAGGCTTAACGAGCTCCTTTGAATCTAACACTCGCTGATGAGTTTCAGAGGCACTATGGACTTGTAGGGAAGACCCATAACGAAATTTTGAGGCCATCCTCAAAACTTCTATCCCGATTATCGTCTCCGCTTATCCGCTCCATCAGAATCGAACAGATCGCGGAATTTTTGAGATCTTCTCAAAAATTCTGTCCCAGTCGCAAATCTCGAAATGTCTTTAGTTTGATCCGCTGAAGAGGAGGTTCCTTCTGGAGAATTTTTGAGTCCCTCTCAAAAATTCTGTCCCAGTTTCTGTTGTAAAAAAGGGGAAATAGAACTTACGAGGTGTATGATCGAGCCCTTGTGGCGCCTACGTATCCCGTTGAGGCAGGAATCAGGTCGAACGTAGTTCCCTTAAAGGTTAACAAGAATAAAATTTACAAAGAAAACCGACCGAGGCCGACAAAGGCCGCCTACGTATCTCATTCTTGAGAATTCAGGTTGAACGTAGTTCAGATACAAAGAAATAATTGCAGGGGATAACTGGGGTGACCGAAGCCGACATAGGCCGCCTACGTATCCCGTTTTTGAGAATTCAAGTCAGACGTAGTTCGTTACAAGAGGGATAATAGTTCAAATAGAGCAAGTACAAGCAAACAGAACAATTACAAGTAAATACCAGAAAAATACAAAATGAAATTTCACTCATAGTATCTCTTGACAGCATCTGAGTTGATAGGCTTGGGCCATACAGCGCCATCCATCTCTGACAGGACCAAAGCACCTCCAGATAGTACTTTACGAACCATGTAAGGACCTTGCCAGTTTGGTGCAAACTTTCCTTTGTACTCGTCTTGATGAGGAAAAATACGCTTAAGAACCAACTGACCAACTTCAAAATTTCTGGCTCTTACTCTTTTGTGAAAAGCGCGAGTCATTCTCTGTCTATACAACTGGCCATGGCAAACGGCGACCATTCTCTTCTCATAAATCAAGGCTAGTTGATCAATCCTCTTTCTAACCCATTCGGCGTTACTTAATTTGGCTTCTTAGATGATCCTCAACGATGGTATCTCGACTTCAACAGGCACGACTGCCTCTGTTCCGTATACTAGAAAGTATGGAGTAGCCCCAGTAGATGTTCTGAACGTCGTTCGATAACCTAGCAAAGCACATGGCAACATTTCATGCCAACCTCGCTGTTCGTCGATCATTTTCCTCAGAATCTTTTTGATATTCTTGTTGGCGGCCTCTACAGCTCCGTTCATTTGGGGGCGATAAGCAGTTGACTTTCGATGAATAATCTTAAATTGTTCACATATCTCTTTCATCAAATGGATGTTGAGATTTGCACCGTTATCAGTAATGATGGATTCTGGAACTCCAAATCTGCATATCAGATTGTTACGGACAAAATCGGCCACCACTTTCTTGGTTACCGACTTGTAAGAGGCTGCTTCCACCCACTTGGTGAAATAATCAATGGCAACCAAAATGAATCTGTGTCCATTAGAAGCGGCCGGTTCTATAGGGACGATGACATCCATTCCCCAAGCTACAAATGGCCAAGGTGAACTCATAGCATTAAGTTCGTAGGGTGGCACCCATATTAGATCGCCGTGCACTTGACATTTGTGGCATTTTTGCACGAATTTGCAACAGTCATTCTCCATAGTCATCTAGAAATAACCAGCTCGAAGAACCTTTCTTGCCAAAGTAAGCCCATTCATATGTGTACCGCAAACTCCAGCATGTATCTCTTTAATAAGCCTCACAGCTTCAGCAGCATCTACACATCTTGAAAGACCCAAATCTGGAGTCCTTCTGTACACGACCTCTCCATTTAGGAAGAAATTAACAGCCATACGGCGTATCGACTTCTTCTGACCAGATGTAGCATCTTCTGGATATGTCCCAGACTCCAAATATCTCTTTATGTCAAAATACCAAGGCAAACCGTCCAAATTCTGATTCAACGTGTGAACAATGGACTGGGTGTTCCTTCAAATCTATATCCAGCGGGTCGATGTAATCAGTATCCGGATGTTTGATCATTGAAGCGATGGTGGCAAGAGCATAAGCTAATTCATTCTGTATTCTGGGAGTATGTCTGAACTCGATCTTGCGAAACCTTTTGCACAGATTTTGCACACATTGTACGTACGGTATAATTTTCGGGTTCTTCACAGCCCATTCTCCTTGAACTTGATGAATCAAAAGGTCCGAATCTCCGATAACCAATAACTCGTAGACGTTCATGTCAATGGCCATTTTCAAACCAAGAATACAAGCTTCGTATTCGGCCATGTTGTTTGTGCAATTGAATCGTAGTTTAGTTGCCATAGGATAATGCTGACCAGATTCTGATACCAAGACTACTCCAACACCTTTACCCTGGTGATTTGCCGCTCCGTCAAAGAATAATCTCCAACCTGGGTACGCTTCAGAAATATCTTCACCCATAAATGACACTTCTTCATCGTGAAAATATGTCTTGAGAGGTTCATATTCTTCGTCAACGGGATTTTCCACAAGATGATCAGCCAAAGCTTGTGCCTTTATTGCCTTCTGAGTCACATACACGATATCAAACTCACTCAACAGCATTTGCCATTTGGCTAACTTTCCAGTTGGCATCGCTTTCTGGAAAATGTACTTCAATGGATCCATTTTGGAAATGAGATACGTGGTGTATGAAGACAAGTAGTGTCTCAATTTCTGGGCGAGCCACGTCAGAGCACAGCACGTTCTCTCCAGCAAAGTGTACCGGGACTCGTACGGAGTAAATTTCTTGCTTATGTAGTAGATAGCCTTTTCCTTCTTCCCAGTATCGTCATGCTGACCGAGTACACATCCAAAGGCACTATCCAAAACAGACAAATACAACAACAATGGACTCCCTTCTCGCGGAGGAACCAATACTGGTGGGTTAGACAAATAGCTTTTGATAGCATCGAAAGTAGTTTGGCACTCCTCAGTCCACTTAGTCGGGGCGTCTTTCTTTAGCAACTTGAAAATAGGCTCACATACCATTGTTGATTGTGCTATAACCCGGCTGATATAGTTTAGCCTCCCTAAGAAACTCATCACCTCTTTTCTCATCTTTGGTGGAGGTAACTCTTGAATTGCTTTAATCTTGGAAGGGTCGAGCTCAATACCTCTTCTGCTGACTATACACCCCAACAACTTCCCAGCTGGGACTCCAAAAGCACATTTGACGGGATTTAGCTTCAAGTTGTACCGATGCAAATGCTCAAAGAATTTCCTCAGGTGTGTCAAATGGTCCGAACTCTCGCGGGATTTGATTATGACGTCGTCCACGTACACTTCAATTTCCTTGTGAATCATGTCATGAAAGATAGTCGTCATGGCTCTCATGTAAGTGGCACAAGCATTTTTGAGACCGAACGACATCACCCAGTAGTGATATACCCCCCAAGGTGTGATGAAGGTCGTTTTTTCTGCGTCTTCTTCATCCATAAAAATTTGGTGATAACCCGCGTAACAATCCACAAATGACTGCATCTCATGTTTGGCACAGTTGTCAATCAGAATATCGATATTAGGCATTGGAAAATTATCCTTTGGACTAGCCTTGTTGAGGTCTCTATAGTCAACACAAATCTTGATTTTTCCATCTTTCTTGGCGACCGGAACGACATTGGCCAACCAGGTTGGATATTGCGTTACTTCTACCAATCAAGACTCTATCTGCTTGGTGATTTTTTCCTTGATCTTCAAACTCAGTTCGGGCTTGAATTTTCGAGTCTTTTGTTTCACCGGTTCGAACCGTGGGTTGCTAGGTATCTTATGAGATACGACATCAGCACTCAACCCCTGCATGTCACCGACTTCCCAAACAAACACATCACTGTATTCGGCAAGCAGATGAACCAGGATCTCCTTATGAGTTTCATTCAGATGAGTGCTGATCTTAACCTCTTTGACACACTTTGAATCTCCCAAATTCACCATTTCCGTCTCCTCCAGATTCGCTTTATGTTGATTCTCGAACTGTCAAAATTCTTCTACAACATAGTCTGGTTCTCCACTTTCTTCATTGTCGTCAACCTCATCGTTATTTGTCTCATTTAGCTCATTTAGCTCATGACATGACATGAAACTGGCAGGTCTGTAACTTACGTTACTGAAATCATAAACAGACAAAATTAGGAAAGTAAAATATAACAAGCGATTAAATAAACAAAGTCAAAATAAGGAGGCTTTCATTTAAATCAAACTAAATGCGAACTTGGGTCATGACATAGGGCCATGTCGCCTTTTAAACATCACAACAAAATTCAAAATCAAGAAAAATGCAGAAATGGTGGGTCTCGCGCCTCTTCCGGATGACCACCGATTTTAGTATGCATAAAATAAATCCTTTCTACCAAAGAGTTCGGGACATCAGGATTGGCGTTGACGTCCAATTTTGCAGCATCTCCCCTGGTTCAGCATCACGAATGCCAGCTGGCTCGACCTCCTCCTTGATAACAGTGTTAATCTCCTTGAAAAGGTCACAGATTCCTTCCCCGTTGTCTTCAGGATCGGCATGCTCCCGGACTGGAAAGAACTGATACAGATGCGGGATCGGTTTAGCCAATTCTTGATCCCTTTTCCTTTTCATCTTCACATCATCATCCGTGGGATGTACCCCAAACCATACTTTGATCCTGTAGCAAGGACCGGAACAAGCTCGATCATCCCCTGAGAATTTCGTCCCAATCCGAAACCTGGTTCGAATCTGCTTTGTAGCATTACCGTGGCGATCATTCTGTACACGGACGTCATGGGAGTCTACGGGGCCAAGCCCTCATCGGTGGCATTTACCAACTCCAGCGTGTAGAAATCCGAGTTTTGCGGCGTTTCGTCCAAGACCGGCACCTGCTTGCCTGAGTGGCTCCTTTCACCATGAATAACTAGTTCTTCATTTTTCCATACTAGTTTCATCACTTGGTGGAGAGTGGAGGGGACGGCTCCAGCCATGTGAATGAATGGCCTTCCCAAAAGAAGGTTATAGCTAGTGTCAATATCCAATACTTGGAACTTTGCCTCGAACTCTGTGGGGACCATTTGGATGGTCAAGTTCACCGCTCCTAATGTGTCTCTCTGCACACCATCGAATGCTCTCACATTAACCTAGTTTTGCTCCAACTTTCCGAGGTCAAACCTCAGCTGCTTCAATGTGGACAAGGGGCATATGTTCAAACCAGATCCGTCGTCTACCAAAACACGATTGACGATCTTTCTGTGGCATATCATGGTGATGTGTAGAGCTTTGTTATGGGACCTCCATTCGGCCGGCAATTCATCATCGCAGAAACTGATGCGGTGTCCCCGAATGACTTGGTGAATCATGGCAGCTACATTGTCGCTACTCGTACCTGAGGGCACATACGTGTCATCCAAAGCTTTCATCAAAGCCTGTCTGTGGGACCAGGAGCTCATCAGTAGGGCCCACACAGAAATCTGGACTGGAGTCTTCTCCAAGTGCTTGACGATGGAGTAATCTTTAGGCTGCATTCTTCTCCAGAACTCCTCCGCTTCTGCTTCACTTATGGGTCTCCTGGCATGATCTTTCTTTGGTCCTCCGAGAGCCAGCTCCTCAGGAGTGTAGCATCTGACAGATCTAGTCATGCCTTGAGCCACGGCCGTTTCTATGACAAACTTGGGTTTGGTGAGAGTCTTTGAGGGCACCAAGGCAACAACCTTTGCAAGTGTCAGAATAATGAACTCTCCTTTTTCCCTGACGCTTAAAGAAGCGACAGCCTTTTCCAAGTCTTCCTGCTCAACAGGAGTAATCCTCTTATTCTGACACTCATTTTTGTCAGTTTCTATCATGTTGATGTTCCTACCCCCATGATTCAGCGGTGGATTTGTATTGACGTTCGGCGCCGCAGGCTGAAGGGAGACCACTTCCTGGTCGATCAAATCCTGGATCTTATGCTTGAGATTGATACAGTCTTCTGTATCATGTCCAACACTGTTGGAATGATAAGCACATCTCTGGCCCGTTCTGTAGAATCTTGAGTTGACATCCACGGGCTTGGGCCCCACAGGGTGGATGTATCCGGCCGTGGATAATCTTTCGGACAACTTGGTTCTGCTTTCAGCCAACGCGGTGAAGTTTCTGGAGGGATTCTTCTCAAACCTGGGGTGAGAGGGATCATACCCGCTCTGCTGAGGGGGAGGGACTTGTTGATAACTGCGAGCATTTGGGCGTGGAGCTTGGGTTCTGGGGTAGGGATTTATGTGGTAGTTTGGCACTGGAGCTTGGTAATTTGGGAGGGGGCTTTGATATGCTGGGGTTTGGATTTGATATGCAGGGGGAGGTGCTCGATATCTTGGTTGTACATTAGCGCTGCTGGGAGTGACATTTTGGTAAGGGGGAGGAATTTGATAAACTTGGGGGTAATTTGGGTATACAGAGGGAAAATTTTGGGGATTTGGGGGTGGGTTTTGATATGACAAAATTTGAGCATCTGGATAAGCAAGGGCAGCATGGTAGTTGCCGGAATGATTGAGTTGTGGACTATAGGCTTGGTGAGACTTTGGTGGAGGCTTGGAGCGGTCTTGAGGACGTGGTAAGTTTCTGGGGACCTTTCTTCCCCTGTATAAAATAGCGGCAACCTCCTCCCTCTTCTTCCTCACTAGTCCGGAAGATCCAGGCGATGCAGACACTCGGGCTATCTTCCCTGACTTTAGGCCATCTTCGATAGTCTCACCCACTTTGACTATTTCGGCAAACTTGGCGCCGATTAACAAGATGATTGTGCCGTAGTACTCGGGCTCCTGCACCCGTACGAACACCTCTACAATCTCTTTTTCTGTCATTGGAGGCCTCACCCACACCGCATCCTTCCTTCATCTGTACGCAAATTCTCGATAGCTCTCTGTGGATTTCTGCTTCATCTTCTCCAAGGAGTACCAATCAGGGACTATCTCGACGTTGTACGCAAACCTGTCAATGAAATCTTTAGCCAGTGCGCTCCAACTGGGCCATTGTTGAGTTTCGTGCGACGTGAACCATTCCAGGGCCTCACCGCACAGACTCCGGCTGAACAACCTCATCAGCAAAGCTTCATCTTTGCCAACTCCCACGAGTTAGTCACAGTATGCTCTCAAGTGTGCCATGGGGTTGCCCACCCCTCTGAAGGTATCAAACTTCGGGATCTTGAACCCTTCAGGCAGGTTCAAGCGTGGGTGGATGCACAGTTCTGCGTAGCTTAACCCGACGACGTCTGGAATGCATTGCAATTCTTTCATTGCCCTTTTAATCTCCTCCTTTATGTCTATCTTTGCTTCTTCCCTCGCCCTCCACTATTTCTCCTGCTCCTCGTAATGGTCCAACTCAGAACCGTGCGCCTCGTGCTCGGATGGAACAGGGATTTGGAATGTGGTCCTTTTGGGGAGGGGTGAATCTATGGAAGGGCTCGGAAGTTCTGTGCAGTTTGATAGTTTTGTGGATAATTTTGGGGATTGGTATTTTGGGTCAAGTGGGGATGTGGTGTTTGGGAGTTGAAGGCGGTGGGATTTTGGTTCTGATTTTGGGGTGGTGGGGATGTTTGAGTGTTTTGGGGGTGTGGTGGCATTTGTAGGGGATTGTTCGGAAGTGGTGAGGGAGTTTGATAGGATACTGAAGCGTACTGGGGGTTTTGGGTTGTCATGTCTATCCCGGATGGGTCATGCACGGGTGTCGATTGATGGTTCTGAGTAGGATCCAAGTTGGACAAGGGGAAGTACATAGGAGGTCTTACGTCGATAAAACTGGGGCCGAATCCGGGCGTAGGCGTGTCTTGCCTTCGTTGCATCTCGACCCTCATGTCAGCTATCTGCTGCATCACTTGCGCAATTAGCTCATTTTGCTCGGCCACGGTGGGCTGAGCCACCACAACATCAGTGAGGCTAACTTCATCATTGTTGTCTCCCATGGCTTTGTTTGTTCTCTCTGAGTTCGGTTCGGGGAAGGAATCTGCAGGACCTTTTGATTTGGTGAAGTAGGGGTGATCTGCCAGCTTTTATTGACACAGATCAGTTAAAGGTACCTGTGAGGTGAAACAACTCAAAGGAAAATTTGTAGTGCATATTCAGAGTACAAAATGCATCATATTGCACAGAAAACAGATAAACACACAAGTCGCTTTGTTTGAGGATATTTTAACCCACGAATGAGGACGGAAATATATTTTGGACAAATAGGAATTTGTTTGTTTAATAAAGCTATCTCAGGAAGGCTGAGTCACGTTGAGCTATGGTCTTCTTGCATCTGCTTTTCGACGCCTGTTGATCTTGTCTTCGTATCTTTGAAACACGGAGGAGAATGAAAATTTTCAGCGATAAGGGCCGGGCCGGGAAAGGCTGCCTACGTATCTCACAAGGAGAATTCAGGCCCGACGTAGTTCGAGTTTTAGGATGAAATCTCTTCATTCATTCTTTCATTGTGATTACAAGGGAATTGAAAAACAACATTGAAATCCATAGAAGACAACATTTTGGCGATTTCTCGTCTTGTGGCTGCGTCATTCCTTTCCTTTCAAACAGTTGGAAATGGCGGCTTATAGACGATTTCCTCCTCACCGTCCTCCTCAACTACTTCGTGGTTGGGGCCACTGTTATCTGCTCCCTGGTCATGGGCGAGGTACTTTCCGCCCTTTGAGTTGCTGCGGGTCGTCAATTTCTCATCGAGTGACGCACTTCTGGCCAACGACACGACAATCTCAATATCTATCTTCACCTCTCTCGCCTTTCCTTCGTGTATCTCCAAAAGAAGCAAGTTCAACCTTTTTCTTAGGCTTTCGGTTTCCATCTCAACCTCCTTCTTTCTTTTTATCAGTGACGCCAGATCTTCATCCAAGGTTGTGACCGCAGCCTTGTAGATTGCCGTGGTCATGTCTACTTTAAGTCCTTCCTCCTTAATCTTCTGAATCTCTCGAGTGACCCGCTCGATCTTTCTTCGCAATCCCTCCTCAGTGAGCTCGATCTGAACGTTCTTGCCTTTGTCCATAGCGGTGACTCACCTTTCCTGAGACGATAGAGCGGTATTCAGGATTTGTGGTATGGGAGATGGATTTTTGCGTGAGAAACTTGAGACTCGGGAATTTCGGTCGGACGTTTATAATAGTGGCTTCTGTATACTCTTTAGAATTTTGGGCTAGGAGTGGGCTTACGATATCCTCAATCATAGCGACATAACACATAAATATTTAAACACATATATCGCGTCCTAAACATGCATGTGACCCTTTTGTGCCAAGGGTAGGCCTAGCGATCTGAAGGATGTATTGCGCCATTTAAACAAGCAATTGTATCCCGGAAAGAAATTTCAATAGATATCATAGCATTCATTACATAATCAAAATCAAACGGGATACATCTTAGGAAGGGGATGTAGTGCAAATACACATACAAAATCAATCCCACGCAGAGGAGTTAAAGGGTCGATGATCCAGCTCCTCTTCTAGCCTTCTCTACTTCTTCTCGGATAATGCACTTGCTGGTGAATACGTATGGCTCAGCGAACGCAGCTTTGGAAGATGTCGGTACGGCTCGTAAGGTGTTCATCTGCTCATCCAGAATAGTGTCCAAACACACCAGACAAGCCCTTGTGTCAGCTAATTCTTGTGACGTCACAGCAAAAACCCTCTGATTTTCTAATTCCCGAAGCTGGTACTCTCACTCCTTTTGTTGAAATTCCTGCTCTTTCTTGTGGAATTCTTGCTCCCTTTGGTCCCACTCTTGCTGAAAATGGTATGCGTGAATCTGAAGCCTTGTCTGCACGTCTTCTATTTTTCGACCCGTACGGGGTGCTGGACCCACTACACCATGCAAATCATTGTGGAACCATCTCTTGTATTCGTTAACATACCCAGCTCCATACCTGTCTTCGGTAACCTCCCACTTCATGTTGACACGTCCGGCCCATTCCTAGAGGACAATTTAAACCCATTTAAACGATTCCATCATAATAAATACATCTAAATAGATCACAACTTAACATCTTAGCAAAAATAAGTAAATAAACAGACAGGTTAGGCACGGAAAGGTAATAAATACCACCAAATCAGTCAAAAAAAACGACGGAAAGGCAATAACATCCAAACATGAACAATCCTTGAAAGTTGATTTTAACGACAATATAAGTATTGTGACAAAATTCGATTGAAGGCTTTAATAAACTTTAACTAAAAAAAAAACAAACAACACCAAGAAAACATATATGAAACGATTTTCCAGGTTACTTTGCCGCGAGCAAGACGCCGAGTGCTTAGCCACGAATTCACATTTACACATGTATTATACTATGCTAAAATTAGCCTATACATCAAATGGAAAATACGACAATTAAATTTGAACGGAGGAAGGCATGAAGACAGTTACTTACAACACTTTCAGAACTCCAAATGAAGAAGAGAAAAACAAGAAAAGGCACAAAGAATAAATGCTGATGGAGGGTGTCCATATTGCAGTGATTTTAAATGACATAAACGCACCAAACATTTTACCAATAGACTACGAAATAACGAACACATGCGGCAGTAAATCGATCAAACATCTATCAACTTAGAGAAACGAAAAAAGGGGGGAAACTAGACTCACCCAGGAAAGAGGAGAAGGAAATGCCGACTTTTGACATACATTAGTAAAGACTTCAGATTAATGGCATAACTAATGAGGATGATTACAGCAATATCTTATACTCAATCACTCGCCTCATATACAAGCGACAAGCAGATGAGAATCACAAGAAAAATAGGCGAGAAACCAAACAACACGCAACAAACAAATTAATAAGACATTTCAAACTCTAGAAAAGACAAAACATCAGTAAGAATAGCTGAGGTTGGAAAGAGATTTACGATACCTTTTCCGGGGCAGCGAATGGGGCAAGAACGGGCGGAATAGCGAGCTTCCACCACTCGAACGGACTAGCGGATGGTGATAGCAGCACTAGTAACTTTCAATCTTTGAAATTCTCTTTCGCAATTTGTATTTGTAGGTTCTGTTCTTCTACAACAAACAAGAAAAGGCCAAAGTATTCTCCCTTCCTCTCGAAAATTTTCCCTTCGTTTTGTTACCACAGACGGAAAAATAGAATGTTCTTTCCTTGAGAGATTTTCCAACTAAATCGTTCAACAACAGACGGAATAGGAAGCGGAATTTTTTTTTTCTTTGAAAATTTTTCCAACTAAAATTTTTGCCCAAAATTTCAAACCCAAGTTCTGCCTCTCTGAACTTTTTTGACAAAAATCTCTAACCCCTTTCTTGAAGACGAAAGGGGTTTATATAGAGGGATATTAGGGTTTCTCCTTAGGAAGGCGGGAAATTTCAGGCCCATTTTGAATTTCAAATTCGAAAACCTCTAATCCTATCCAAAACAATTCAAGCGGGAAGGGAGATGGAGGGTAGGGATGATTTCGACGTCCTTGCTAGCTTCGTGGCACCATCTCGTTGTAGCTACGACGAAGGCTTGCAGCCTTCCTTGCTGCCAGACCTGCGAGCGTACGAATTGCAGAAGGAAATGGCTCTAAATCCGTTGTATAGCTCGCGTGGGAGAGAGGAGGAGAGAGGAGGAGAGGGAGACGCGGGTTTGTTGGCGCGTGAAGGGAAGGGATTTCCATTTTTGGGGTGTATGCCTTTTTTTGCATTTTCTCGGGGGGTTGTTCTGGGAATGGCGTAGGGAAGGGGAAGAAGAAAGGGGGAAAGGGAATTTGGGTCGGGTCAAAAAGAGGGGTGGGCGGGTTAAATGGTTTGGGTATTTTAATGTTTTGGGCTTGGGTAAATAAATAAAGGGGTTTGTGTTTAGAATTAAAACGAGTTGGGCCTGTGGAAATCGGTTGAGGGGGGATTTGGGCTTGGTTAAAGGACTTGGGAAGAGGAGGGAGGAACAGGTGGGCCTGGGTGTTAACACTTGAGGAAATTGGGCTTGGGGGTCAATTTCGGTGTTGGGGCTTGGAATGGGCTGCTGAAAGGGAACAAAATTAATATTGGGTTGAAAAGAGTTGATTAAGATAGGGAAGGGAATTGGATTTAAATAGATAACTAATTAAAATGATGAATTTCGCATTAACCAATTAACGAGCTTTTATTTAATAAAATAATTACTAAAAATCGTAAAAGTGATTCAAACGTATAATTATAATTTAAATTAACTAGTTTAATAAAACCTTTAAATGTATATTTTGATGGTTTTTTGGGATAAGCATAAGATATACTACTTATATACATAATTATGTAAATATGTATATTATCTAAAAATTATGACAAAAGGTATTCGAAGTAACATAACATTTATGTATTATATTACTATATTCGCAAAATTTATGAAACTAATTAATTTAAATTATTTGGAAAAATTTAGGAAGCTCGATAATTAATTTAAACCGACGTGGGTCAAAATTGGGTGTCAACATGGGCATCCAAGTTTCTCAAGGATTTTTTGTTCAAGGGGGAGAAGAAAAGGTGTATAGATTAAAATAATTTTCAGAGAAGTAAAAGTGAAGCCACTTTGTATGTGAAGAAAGAACATGGCAGCATTATCATTGTTTGTCTCTATGTGGATGATTTGCTCTTTACAGGAAATGATGTAAAGATGATGCAAAATTCCAAGCAAGATATGATGCAAGCTTATGAAATGAGTGATCTTGGATTGCTAAATTTTTCTTGGGCATCGAAGTTTCTCAAGTGAAAGAAAGAATTTTCATTTCTCAAAAGAAGTATACTAAAAGTATTCTTCAAAAATTCAAAATGATGGATTGCAGGTCTGTGGCCATACCATTAGCAGCAAATGAGAAGTTTAGAAAAGATGATGGAGAAAAGAAAGTTAATAGCTCACTTTTTAGGAGTTTGATTGGATGTTTGCTATATCTTACTTCAACAAGGCCAGATATTATGATTGCTGCTAGTTTGTTATCCATATTCATGCAAGAACCAATCCAAGTGCATTTTGGAGTTGCAAAGCGTGTTCTACGCTACTTGCAAGGAACAATGGATTATGGGATAATGTAAAAATTTTGTGGAAATTTGAACTTAATTGGTTATTCTGATAGTGATTGGGCTGGAAGTATAGATGACATGAAGAGTACTTCTGGTTATGCTTTCTTATTTGGATCAAGCATTTTTTCTTGGTTATCAAAAAAGCAAAGTGTTGTTGCTCAATCCACTTTTGAAGCAGAATATGTTTCAGCATCCAATGCTACTTCTCAAGCTATTTGGCTAAGGAGAATATTTGAAGACATTGGTAAAAAACAAAAAAAAAAGGGACTGCAATTGCAATTGTCAAGAATCCAGTCAGCCATGAAAGATCAAAGCATATTTCCATCAAGTATTATTTTATCCGAGAAGCACAAGAGAAAGGCGAAATTCAGTTGCATTATTGTCAGACAGGAGAACAACTTGCTGACATCTTAACCGAAGCACTTCCTAGAGAAAAATTTTGCTATCTTCGAGAACGCATTGGAGTTATCAAGAAAATGCATTAAGGGGGAGTGTTGGAGTTAATGCATCAATGTTCAGTCTTCCAAAATTGTCTCTTAGTTTTTCATGAAGTCTTTTTAGAATTTCGTAGTACATGTATCTAGTAAATTGTGATACATGTATTTAGTTATTTTTGCAAGACTCTTTGTTTTCTATTTTGAGTAGCATAAATAGTGATGTATTTGATGATTGTAATCATCTCAAGTGGCCTTAAGTAGCCTATAATAAACTTGAGCATTTTCGAAAGATATTATTTTTCCTTTCCTTCATTACAGAAGAGAAGTACTTTGTATTAGCATTACCCAGAGAAATCCAAGTCACCCTAGCCTTTTGTTTCATTTCATCACACTCTCTTCTATCATAGACCATTAAGAAATGCTTTTTTCTCCTTCATTATTAGAGTGATCTCATCTCAGTCTGAATCATCTCCAGCTCATTTTTATAGGTTATAACTTTCTGTCCATTATGCTTGAATTCATCATTATTCAACTACTTAAAGTCAGCCTTAAGTTTCTTCGGATTATATCACACATGTTCATGCTGCCTCCCGCTCTTCTTTTGGTCCAATTTATGGTCACTATAGGAATGAAAATCAACATGATCCTTCCAAACATTGAAAAATCTGAAGGGTGATTTAGGAGCTTGTGACATCAATATCATCATGACCAGACACATTAGGCAGGCCATATATACTCAGTGGATATTTGTTCCCAATTCCACATACATGCTTCATTCCCCAACATTATATTCTATCTATCCCACTATATATTAAAAAATCCTCCTCGCCATTTTAATTCAGTAAGCTCAGTTATGGCATTGCATTATGATTTTAATTTTGAGTGACTATATTTACAAAAATTTCCATATTACTCATATATTAGAAAAGGCTTGTTTCAACATGGTTGTTTCACTACTCTCAAGGGTATTTGTGTCTTTTCAGCTTCATATTGTAGTTACGTGTCTTCTTGCTGTGTTACCATTTATGTCTTCTCAGCTCCATGTTATAGCTACGTGTTCTCCTCCAGTGTTATCAGTAGACATCAAAGTTCTTCTCTTCTCTTCAGCATTCTATCGAGGTAAGGTTCTTCCATGTTTTCATTGAGTTATTTTTGTATCATTTTTCTTTTCATCAAAATTGAAGTCTTCTATTTGGGTCTGCTATTGCTGTTTAATTTTACTTGTGTTTTTGAAGTCTCAATTTTCAATTTGGGTTTGGTGATTATGCTTTTGCTGTTCTAATTTGGAATGTCATGAAATTGCATTCGGATTTTTGTTGTGCTTTTTCACATGCAGTAACTAATTTGGTGTTTTACCTTCGGAATTAACTTTGTGGTTCCTTTATTTTAGTTCTATTTTTTTTATCACAATTCTTTTGAACTTCCTTCCTTCATATGTGGGCTTTCTATCGAAATCAACTTTCTGGGCTCTTGTGGGTTTCTTTTGGAGTTTTTGTGGGTTTATTTTGGAGTTTCTTTGGAGCTTATAGGCAATGAAATTAAAAATTTTCCCAACAGATTCTGCTACTACTCCACCGACTTATGTATATAACTAGCGTTGCCATACTGTATTGGTTTGGTTTTAGCATATCTTTTATCTCTTTATGATGTTTTAAATAAAAGAAATTGCAACATGTGAATTTTAGTTGGAATAGCCTAGCGACTGAGTAATTGCTAGGGGAAATTGAAAATCGAGGTTGGAATCCCAACAGAGAAATAACTGAAAAAGTGCACAAATTTCTTGAATCTACCTAAGCTTAGTTGATGGAGTTACTCGATAGTTGTGTTGCTACATCTCGACAGAGGAATTTTGAAAAAGTGCAGAAATTTCTCGCATTTACCTAAGCTGAGTGGATGAAGCTATTCGAGATTTGTGTTGTTAGGAGCTTAGTTAATGAAGTTGCTCAATATTTGTGTTGCTAGGCAACACTAAGTACCCGGTGGATTGGTCGGGGTTCACACAAGGTAGCCTAAATACAACACTTATAAAGAGAAAAGTTTATATTGCTCAAGTGAAGTTTATAATAGTGATTAGCTTATTTTATCTTTACTTTTTCATATGAGGTTACTTGGTTCTGTAAATTTTCTTGCTCTGGTCTTCTTATTTCTTTTGTCACTAACTTAAAAAAGAGTTATCTTCTTAATAATCTTAAAGAAGTTTCCCAGATTAATAAATATGGAAGGATGTACGAATTGGTAAGATGAGAAACTTATTGCAGTCATGTTAGTTGATTCTTGACATTTCAGTTACAGGCTTGACGTTTAATTTTTCAATGCTAGAGTTTCTCTTTTTACTATTAAATTTTGATTTCTGATGGTGTGTGGCAAGTGAAGTCGTTTAGTTTATGCTTTTTGTGGTTTCTTTTTCACAATTTATTTCTAGGATGCAATTGACATTGTGCCTTCTCATATCCATAGTGAAGCAATTGGAGCAGTAGTTAAAGGTATTGACAACAATATTTTTTGGGTCAGTGACCCAGTTGTCATTGCCATCTTTAATATAAAAGATTATATTTCTTCATTTTCTATCATTTAACAACTAAAAAGTGAAAACAATTGGTATTTATATCTCTTTTGAAAAAGTAAGTTAACACGAGTCTATAATTTCTAAAAGTCTTTCCCAATTTTAAGGGTACTATTATATTCTTTCCTTAGTCTTAATTAAAGGTTCTGCATAAAAGAACTGGTAGGTAAAAGACTAGAGTTTTGTTCTTTACAATTAGACATTTCCTCTTGCTATATTTGGTAGTGTTAGTTGAAATATTGTTGTTTCTGAGTTTTGATGAGGAAAACTTGTTGTTGATAAATAACATACAAGTGGTAGAGACTATAAATTTAAAAAAGTTCTATGCTTTCATGCAAAGAGCAAGGATTCAATGCGTTGATCTTCGCAATGATTTTTAGATATTGAGAGAAAAATTAGATTGAGGAATGTGCATGTTACGAATTTGAACTTTGTTCCTCATCCAAAGTGAAGAAAAATATTGAAACGGTATCATGATTATTATTTTTTTTGAAATATACTATGTATGATTTTTTTTTTTGACTTGTAGGGTTACTTTTACCATGTTGTGCTTCCTTTGTTGAATCTTATTGCGATAGCATCACATTGCAATGCACTGTGTATATACTTTTGACCAATCAAAGTTAGAAAAGTGCATTAGGAACATTCATTTGAATATATGACATTTCGATTATATTCAGATGGTTTAGCATGGTTCAACTTTTTTTACACAATCTGTAATGTTGTGTTTATTTCAATTTCACTTATATAAGTGAAATTTTGCTTTAGGTTGTACTCTTCTGATTAAAGGAGACGACAAGACATAGAAAATCCATCATTGGACAAGGAAGAAAGGGAAAGAAATATCTTATGAACAGTATGAGGAACAATTAACTAAAATCTTATTCCTTGTGCTTCTCCATAGCCAGAGCCCTAAGATTATTCATCGAGACATCAAGTGTGACAATGTGTTTGTTGCTAGTGATGGGAAGCAAGTTACACTATTGAGATTTTGGGTTGGCTGTTTGTATTATGGATGGTGATTTTATGAAAGAAAAAGAGCCTAAAGGTATTCATGGCTCCAGGGTTCTACAATGATGAATACAATAAGTTGATCGATGTATATTCATTTGGGATGTGTCTTCTTGAGATGGTTACCGGTGAATATCCATATATGGAGTGCAACAATCAAATTCATATATGAGTGTGCACTGGTGTAAAGACTGTGTCTCTCGAAAAGGTGAAGGATTACAGAGTGAAAGATATTACAGAGATATTATTGAGAAGTGTATGCTTTCTATGTCTGTTAAGCCGTCTTCAGAAGAGTTGCTGAAAGATCAATTCTTTCTAAACGGTGGATCATTTAATATGCTCTGACTGCAAGGAAATCAACAAGGATTCATCTTCAGCACATTCGTTCATAATGTCAATCACCGAGAAGGATATTGCTAGCAACCTGCCATTGCCAGTCACTGCACCGACTACTCTAGAAAGCAGCAAACGCAAACTGAAGAAAATCATGACAAAGAAAGACTAAAAAGGTATTCGCTCTACACAACTTCCAATTTTTATCCAATAATATTACATATCCCCTTTTGAATCCACTCCTTATGTTTGATTTTTTCTCACACTTTTTGGGCTTAATCTGATAAAGTTCTTCACAAATTTGACTCTTTTCCTCACTAAAGTTTCTTCTTTATACTTTATGTTATGTCATATGTGATTATACTAATGTTTAAATGAAGTTTCTATCTTTAGACTTAAACTTGTTGTTCTGTTTTTCTGATGTTTTTGGAAACTTTTCTTATGTGGATACTTATGTTATTTCATGATCCTTTTGGACTTGAGGATGAATAATGTTGTTTTGGGGTTCTTGGTTGGTAAAATGCTTACAAAAATGAGTTTTTTTTGGTGTAGTTGCATTTTTCTGAAGGATTTTGATGATCTATTAGACTAGAAAATTAAATGTGATCTTAGGAAAGTGTCTTGAAATGATAATTTTTGAACAATTGATAAACTTGTTCACTGTCTGATTTTGATATATTGTTTTGTAATTGATCCCGTGTGAAATCAATTTAAGTAACAATTGTATGTCACCAATACAACTTACTAGAATGCTTTGCATTCAAAAACCATTAGTTTATACCTATATTTATGTCTCAATAAATGTCTCATAGTCAAATATCCTATTGATTCTAAATCCAATGATTGTATGTTAATATCACAACCTGCAGTGATACTCATTTTGTTAGCATATATTTTTTCAACACTCTAATTCTTCAACAACTGGTGATTTCTCCTTTTGTTATCAACTTAGTATGTTGTATGGAGTGTTTTTTTATAATATGGTTGTCACTATCCTTTTGTCTACTCAACTATTTTCCTTTTGTCTACTCAGTTACTATAAATGTTGATGGCGTTCACTTAGCTGTTGATAGCATGGATTTTGCTACCCGCTTCTTGGAAATTGTCAAGTACTTGCATCTTGTAGTCGCTCATAAATTCTCTGCTATACTTCACATTTACTCCTCCCTATGATTGACTACATACTAAATTCATTTTTACTCTTATTTCACAGAATATTTTTCCTCTGGTGCTGAGTAATACTCCAAAACAGTCGAAATGAAATAGCATGTCAGCATTCAATGTAAATAACACAACAATAACAACAAAAAAAACAACTGCCAACCATATTTACAATATATGTGTGACTCTATATGTTTCCATGTATACATTATAATATATATATATATATATATATATATATATATATATATATATATATATATATATATATATATATATATATATACATATATAAAATATCCTACTTACATCATTGGAAAGATATGATCAATTGATTCCAGCAACAGGCAATTTGATGATTTTTCAAGCTGGCAAACACTGGAGCAAATATAAAGTGTTATTTTAAAAATATCCGCTTAATAATCCATATGCATATTAGAGCTAGACTAAATTTTGATTTGCACCAAAAAATCTCATGTTAAAGGTGAAACATTCCATTAAAAAGACTTCTGTTATATTCTAGGTGTTTTGATGATCCTCACAAATGCGGGGACTTGGTTCCTGGCAGAGTGCTTTCGTCCAGATACAAATGGGGTACAGTTCATAAAAGTTGTCATGTCAGGTGGTAGGTGAAAAGTGCAGTATCCTACACCAATAAGAAGAGCGGACGAGATTGTACGTTTCAATATCTCACAAATGCAGGGACCTGGTACCAGGCAGAGTTTCCTCCATCAGATACATAATTGGTTACAGCTGTAAAGCTGCCACGTCAGAGGTTGGTAAGGCGTCAGTGTACTACACCAATCAGAATGGAGGAGGGTGTTTGTCCAACGGATAATAACTCTTTATGTTTATTATATTCATTCATCCAAAGAAGGAAGTCAGCCAGTAAGCCTTTTCAAGAACTCATATAGAAGTTTTCAAGGGACCTGGTTCCCGGAAGCAAGGGACCTGGTACCCGCAAGACTGCGACGTTAAAAGGACAAAAAGACAGCTGTTAGAAAAGTTGTCATCTCTGATGCGGTAGGTGCACATCTTTTCCAACAGCATGCCTTCAGCCAATGGGATGACTTCAAGGAATTTGTGGGAATTTATATTATCTCTTTCCAACAAACACAGATTCAAGACTTGGAAAATTAAATTTAGATTATCTCTAAAAATTTACAAGCTTGAACAGAAGGCCATCTTCAAGGAAGAACATTGCTCAATTCAACAGAAGGACCTAATAGATTAAAGAAGAATATTTGTTGTATTTAGAGCTTTGTGTCTATGTACTTACATTGTAAATCTTTTCCTAATCTATAAAGGATTCAGATATTTGTTTTGGGTTTGTAAAAGTCTAAATCAGTTAAGGTTAACTGATTTAGTGGGAAACATTGTTTTGTTTCTTAGTCAAATTCTAAGTCATCTAGAGTTAGGTGGTTTAGTGGGAGGTGTGGTATCCGCTTAGGCTCTTCAAGTAATAGGTAGATTACTTGATCGTGAGATTAATAACTTTTTCTTACATTGATTGTAACCGGGTTTCACTTTTGCTTGAGAAGATTAGTGAAGACGGTTGTAAATCCTGTGCAACAGGTCGTGGTTTTACTCCCTTGAGCAAGGAGGTTTCCACGTAAACTGCTTGTGTTGTGTTCTTTATATTTTTTAATCTTCTGCACTATTTTTTCTGTGTCAAGGGACCTGGTCCATTGACTGGTAGTGGACGCACATATTTCAACAAGTGGTATCAGATCCGGTGCTCTCTATCTGGTTAACACCAAGAGAGAAGTTCCTGCGAGAAATGGCGTCACTACTGGATAAGCAAAGAAATCAGTCTCCCGCAAGACCTCCTCTGTTTGATAGTAAGCTATATAAATATTGGAAGATTTGGATGAGAGACTATCTCATGGCTGAGGACAGTGAAGTATGGGATGTCATATATAAAGGTCCTATGTGCCAACTATGGAGGTTAAAGATGGAGAGGTCACAAGAGTCATTCCCAAAACTAGAAAATAATATAATGACTTTGACAGACTATTAGTCCAGAAAAATCATAAAGCAAGGATGTTATTGATGTGTGGCCTTAGTATAAATGAATACGATCTGATTTCATCTTGTGAATCAGCCAAGGAAATTTGGGATCTGTTAAAAACAACTTATGAGGGCACTGAGGAAATAAGGAAATCTAAGCTAGATCTCTTTTCTACTCAGTTTGAAGATTTCACCATGAATGATGGTGAACTCATTCATGAAGTGCGCACCAGATTATCCAACATCATAGATGAGCTCATGTTTCTTGAAGAACCTGTTCGTATTGTCAAGCAAGTCTCTAAGATACTGGAAATTCTTCCTAGATCTTGGACAAATGATTTTGTAACTGGAAATGAGACAAGAAAACCTGATGTAATGACGATGCATACACTATTTGAGCATCTTCAAGTTCAAGAGATGCACAGAAAAAATGAGGGGCTCATTCTCAAGGGCAAAGACAAGAAGACTGATCTGGTTAATGAGGCCGATCCTAAGAAAGAAAACAATGACAAGGCTACCAGCTCAAGCGAAGTGTGTGGCATGAGTTATCTGTCTGGTCACTCCATTGGAAACTTTTCTGTGCACAAAGTTGACCACATGACATTTGTCACAGCTGCAGAAGGTAAAGACAAAGAGGGGGACAAGGTCTATCCCAAGATAAGCAGAAGAGAAGTCTTATTCGGGGCAGTAAAAAGCGAAATGGCTGCATGGGTAAAATCCTCAAGTAATTCAGATGATTATGAAAACACAAATAATGGTTTCATGGCAAAGTCAGACGAGGAAGATTCTGATGAAAAGGTAACTCTATCTTATTTCGAGCAAAACTTGAATACCTTTTCAACTAGTAAGTTGAGAAAGTTGGTTGTTGTATTACTTGATTTGATAAGTGAGATGACAGATGAGAAGGATCTCATAAACAACAGCCTAGACATCTTTCAAGATGGAAAATTGCTTTAGTTGCCCAAATATCTAATATTGAAAGTCAAATGGTTGTTCTAGAAGTAGAAAATCTAGAACTGAAGGAAAAGATAAAAGGGGCGATTACTACAATTTTTAAAGAAAAAATTGAGGATAGAAGATTGCAGTTGGAGCTTGAGAATACGCTGCACACTGCTGAAATGAAGACCAAAATTGCATTAGAAAGAAATCTTGAGTTAGAGAGGGACCTGGTCCGTGTAAAAGAGGAACTGGAAAAATCTCTCAAATGGACAAATTCCTCTAAGATTTTTACAAATCTGATCGGTCAAGACAAAAACAGTAGAAGAGGTTTAGGCTGTGACAAGATGAAATCCTCCTACAATCCTCGAAGCAAAAATGTTTTTGATTCTGATAATCTGTTGTTTGAGAATTGTGGTCGAGATGGAAATCTTAAGAAAGATTGTCCAATTTTTGAAAAATTTGAAGGAAGTTCGTCAAATTATTACAAGCAGCGGAAAAAAGCTAAAGAAAGGCATGTGAAGTTTGTCCGATCTGAAAATAATCTAGAAAAGCAAGAAAGGGGACCTGGTCTTCATGCTAAATTTGTCAAATCTGACAGTAATATGGAAACGGAGCGCAAGGGACCTGGTCCTCGCTATCGTTTTAGCGAGAACACTTTGCCCCCTTGGACAGGAAGGTTTCTTGTTAAGCCTTTTGACAGTTATTGGGAACTCTCTTTGAAGTGGGTTCCTAAGTCTAACAAGTGATTCTGGTGCAGAAGAGAGGAAGCAGTCAGTGTTTGTTTATAAATAGCAGATGCTGAAAACACATGACTAAGAAGGTTACAAAACTTCCTCTCTCTCAAGACACTTCAAGGTGGAGGTGTCTCTTTTGGCGAATGGCAAGAAACGCTACATTATTGGTGTAGATTTGTGATGAATGAAATGAAGCTAAGCTCTTATCAGATAATTGTTTTGTCACAAACTTGCTCTCTCGGATGATGATTTTGATAGAAAAGAGATGTAAGAACATGTATATTGCTGATCTGTTTACTGCTCATTGTGATAGTCTCACTAAACTTAATGCTCAAGGTATGAATGCTGAGGTATGATTAAGGAGACATGCTCATGAGTGTTGCTTTGCTGCACAAACCTATGTCAGGGGACCTACTCCAAGTATGCATAAAATGATATTTGCAAATGACAAAGGTTGTGACTATGATGTTAAGGAGAAGCAGATCAGACCTCCTTCAGGCTTATCAGGGGTATACTAAAAATGGTCATGTGTTTATTGATGAGTCTAGAAGATTTTAAAAGTTGCAAGGAAAGAAGTTTCTGAGATAGAAGAGTTGCTTCAGAATCAAAGAGATGGTTTAAATAGTGATTTTGCTGAAGAACATCCTCATGAATCCAACAATCTCAAAGAAGATGATGCAGATGATTAACCTGATGAGGGACCTGTTCCTCTAGAAAGTGCTGAACAAAGATGATGCAGTTCAAACTAATAATGTGAATTTTGAAGGTGAGAATGAAGAAGCTAATCAATCTCAGTTTGAAAGAAGCAAACTCTGATAGTCGGTTCCCCAACAAGATGATCGGTTGTCCAAGTTGCTCATCAACAATGTATTCAAGAGAGGTAAAAATGTCAAAAACTCTTCTCTTTGAATTCAATATGCAAGGAACTGCTGATCATTCAGATACATATTGATGATGTCATCTTTGAGGCAATCTTTGAGGTGTTGTGTGAAGAGAAGCTTTGTTAAAAGGCAAGATTCAATTGCTCTTTCATCAACTGAGGCAATAAATGTAGCAAGTGCAGCTTGATGGGTTTAACTCTTGTGGATCAGGAAACATCTTGAAGCTCATAAAAATCTGGCTGAATTAATCAAGATGATGATGTAAATGCTAAAACCTTCTTGAATGGATCCTACCTGAAGCAATCAACTCTTTTAATGACTATGAAAAGGGAGTAGGTATCCTTGCTTTTCGGTTATGTATGTTTTAGCAAATTCAGTTTCATACCTTTTGTAGGTATACACACATGGAAAAGGGGATGAAGAAAAAGGTAGGTGAGGATAGATCTAGGCAATGACATTCAAACTACAGAGAGGGACCTGGTCCTTTCTCGAAGGTTAGCAATCTTAACATTGCAGTTTGAATTATGCATGAGAACCATTGAAATTGCCACATGTCTTTCCTTAAGGAATCTGACTGTTGTTTCATCTTTTGAGTGCCAAAATGATACCTTATTTCTCTTTATTTTATATATTCCTTATTTCTTTCTATTTCCCCAGAAAAATTGAGTTGCCTTCCAAATATCAAGGTGCTTCGAAATTTTCTTTTTCTCTTCTTTTCAAACACACTTCAAATTGTTAACCCCTTTATTCTTGCTGGAGAATTCTCTGATGAAAATGTTTCAACTATAAAGAGGGATCTAGTCCTCCATGAAAAATGAAGAGGTGAAAAAGATGATGCTCAAAAAGGGGGAAGTTGATATTCTAAGAAATCAAAGTTTTCTGAAGAGGAAGGTGTAAAAAAAAATCAAAAAAAGGGAAAATCTTATTGGTTCCTCAATTGTTGATCAATTCATCTCGGAGGCCTTGAGTTGTTTGTGTTACCAATCTTTTTGTTATGAGAAACTCAGGCTGGTGTTGGAAGCTATGGCAGTTGCTCTTGTTAACTAGAATACTGAAATGGGTTGTCTAAAAGTCTAGCTTCTGAAACAATACTATCAGAGGGACCAGGTGCCAACAAAATAAAATAATAATTAAAAAAAGAAGAAGAAAAATTGGCAGCCCTGAAGATTAAACATACAGGTTAAGTTGCACAACATGCTGAACGTTAAGAGAAGATTCTGAAAATCTCATGCTAAGGGATATGCTTTACTAATTCTATTCTTTCAATCCCTTGCCTCTGAATCATCCCTTCTCTTCCTACCTCTCTATGTCAGTCCTCATTTCTCTCTTTGGGCATTGTTTTGGTTTTCATTTGTAATCAATTTTGCAATGCTTTGATGACTGATCTTTTATTTATGGATGTTAAATGTCTTGTTTCTACTGACTTTTCTAATTACTCTATGCCTTTTACTCATGCTCAGTGTTGCCCAAGTGGCCATGAATTTGCAAGAACTGTATTTCTGTCAACTTGGTTTACTACTTTAACCCTTTTTTATGATGTCAAAAGGGGGAAAGTTGTTAAGGTAAGGTATGAGATCAATAGTGTTACAACTACTTGAAGAAGACATGGTCACATCGATAGGAGGAATCAATGGTAGCTACTTGAAGAAATAGGTCATACTGATAGGGGGAATAAATGATTGCTGCTTGCTACCTGATGAGGACCTGGTCCTGTCGATAGGCAGAAGAAGATGTTTGTCATCATCAAAAAGGGGGAAGATGATATGTTGATGTTTTGATGATTTGACAAACTTTAGGGATGATTAAACTCCAGTTACCCCAAGAATTCTTTTTGATAGAGGGAAATGATGAATAAGTATGTCATCATCAAAAAGGAGGAAAATGCTATGTTGATATTTTGATGAGTTGACAAACTTCGAGATGATGAACTCAAGTTACCCTAAGAATTCTTTTTGATAGGGGGAACTGGTGAATAAGTATGTTATCATCAAAAAGGGGGAAAATATTAGTTCAAAGCTGAGTTAAGATAATAGCTCGAACTTGATATGAAGTTTTGATGATTTAACAAACTTATCGATCTAACAAGGAACCAAATCCTTGTTATTGGAACTGCTGAAAATAAGATTAATGATAAACTCAGTGTGAGGTATATTTGTGTGCTATCATCAAAAAGGGGGAAAATGTTATATTCTAGGTGTTTTGATGATCCTCACAAATGCGGGGACCTGGTTACTGGCAAAGAACTCTCGTCCAGATACAAATGGGGTACAGTCATAAAAGCTGTCATGTCAGGTGGTAGGTGAAAAGTGCAGTATCCTACACCAATAAGAAGAGCGGACGATATTGTAAGTTTCAGTATCTCACAAATGCAGGGACCTTTTACCAGGCAGATTTTCCTCCATCAGATACATAATTGGTTACAACTGTAAAGCTGTCACGTCAGAGGTTGGTAAGGCGTCAGTGTACTACACCAATCAGAAAAGAGGAGGGTGTTTGTCCAACGGATAATAACTCTTTATGTTTATTATATTCATTCATCCAAAGAAGGAAGTCAGCCAGTAAGCCTTTTCAAGAACTCATATAGAAGTTTGCAAGGGACCTGGTTCCCGCAATCAAGGGACCTGGTACCCACAAGACTGCGACGTGAAAAGGACGAAAAGACACCTGCCAGAAAAGTTGTCATCTCTGATGCGGTAGGTGCACATCTTTTCCAACAGCAGGCCTTCATCCAATGGGATGACTTCAACAAATTTGTGGGAATTTATATTATCTCTTTCCAACAAACACAGATTCAAGACTTGGCAAATTAAATTTGGATTTTCTCTGAAAATTCATAAGCTTGAACAGAAGGCCATCTTCAAGGAAGAACATTGTTCAACTCAACGGAAGGACCTAATAGAGTAAAGAAGAATCTTTGTTTTATTTAGAGCTTTGTGCTATGTACTTACATTGTAAATCTGTTCCTAATCTATAAAGGATTCAAATATTTATTTTGGGTTTGTAAAAGTCTAAATCAGTTAAGGTTAACTGATTTAGTGGGCAACATTGTTTTGTTGCTTAGTCAAATTCTAAGTCATCTAGAGTTAGGTGGTTTAGTGGGCGGTGTGGTATCCGCTCAGGCTCTTCAAGTAATAGGTAGATTACTTGATCGTGAGATTAATAACTTTTTCTTACATTGATTGTAACCGGGTTTCACTTTTGCTTGAGAAGATTAGTGAAGACGGTTGTAAATCCTGTGCAACGGGTCGTGGTTTTACTCCCTTGAGCAAGGAGGTTTCCACGTAAACTGCTTGTGTTGTGTTCTTCATATTGTTTAATCTTCTGCACTGCTTTTGCTGTGTCAAGGGACCTGGTCAATTGAGTGTTAATGGACGCACATATTTCAACTACTTCTAACCAAGAAGGCTTGAAATCAAAAACTTCAATTAAAAATAAAAAAAAATTACTTATTACTAGTCAAACACGACCTTTATCGAAAGACAAATTATATTTAGTTATGCAATAGTGATAGTGGTCAAATTGATTTTGATATATAAAATTAGAAGTCGAGCGACACATCATTAACACACATTTGATAGAAAATAACTAAAATATTAAAATTTTATTTTATTTGGGATTAACCAGGCTACCACCTCTTAATAATAGTTGACAATCTCGTTTGTTAATATTTTTGGGATCCAACTTGTGGTTAGAGTTCTGATTTTGTGAAATTTAAATGTTAGAAAATTAGCATATTTTAAAGCTTTTTACTTGGAGGGGCTCAAGCCCTTGACATATTGATTAAAAAAGAAGGGTAGTGTTAAGTAAACATTGCCCTTACTCTTAAGATATAGAAATTATTTTCAACCGATGCTCAGTTATAATTTTCTATTATCAACATATGCTAGAAAAACGTCACTTGTGATTTTATCATATTCAGACCAATATCAGTTCAAATTGTTTCATGAATAAAATGTGATTAACCAACTCATGTATGGCCAATGATGCTCTTTTCTCTCTTTTAAGAAATAATTATTTATTTTAAATTCTTATTTTGTATCATTTATAGCAATATATAACAATACTATATATTTTATTAGATTTGTCTTTCTCTCTTGTCTCTTTCTCTCAGTTTTTTCCTTGCCTTTTTTTATTTTCATCTCTCTTTCTTGCTCTTTATCCCTTTTTGTTCTCTTTCTTGTTTTTCTTTCTTTTATCTGTTGCTCTTTTTTTCTCTTTCTCTTTCTCCTTCTCCTTCTGTTCCTCTTGCTTTTTTTCCTTCTCTCTATTTCTTTCGTAGTAATTAATGATTCGTAAACTAAATAAAATATGTATCAAAATTTAATTGTAATAAATGAGTAGACATAATAAATTGCAAAATGATTTAAACTTACATTAAAAAATATATTTATAAATATTAAAGTTGAATTAGAAGAGAATTAAATATGAATGTTAAAGTGTAGCAAACGAAAGAGCATTCTATAGTCTTTAAACTGAAAGAATTTGTATCAACAATGAATTTCATAAGTATTTCAATGGTAACAAATCAATCAATAAATTTAAAAATAAATTAAAATTACATTACACAAATATTAAACAAGTAAACAAATTAAATTTGCTTTAAAACTGTATTACACGATATTAAAGGTGAATTAGAAAAGAAAATTAAGAATCAATGAAAAACATAACTAATGAAAGAAAAGTCATCAATCTATAAACTTAATTAAACTTATAGTATTCATGAATAAAACATGTATTATATGTGTCTTATAAAATTTTTTTGGTTTGTATCATTAAGAACGCAAGTGATATTTTAATATGTATTAAAAAGTATCGTGCATATTATAAATGTGTTACCTAAATTATTTTAGTTGATATCATTAAAAGGGGAGTGAAATTTGTAAATGTAGGATGTAATGGTCATGATTTTAATACAATTTTAATATAATTATAAAATATATCTAATACAACTTTAATACAAACCCGATATAGTTCCACAAACTTCATCGTTTTCAAGCTTCAATCTAGTATTTTTCTAAAATCAATTCTAAACTTAATCAAACCTTTCTAAAATTGAGATATAAACTCCAAAAGATATTTTCAATTATTTGTAAGAACAACTTATCCAAACTAATCGCAAACGAAATAGCAAATAAGTAAACTAATCATAACAAATAAAGAAACATAATAAACTATCGAATGAATTACACTTGATATAAAAATATATTACACACATATTAAAGTTTAATAAGAAGCGAATAATCATGAATGGAAAATGTAGCAAACTAAAGAACATTATGTGATTTGTAAACTAAATAAAACTCATAACAATAATGAAATAATCAAGTAATTCAATCATAACAAATCAATCAATAAACCTCCAAAATGAATTAACTTGTATTAAAAGTGTATTACACAAATATCAAAGTTGAATTAGAAGAGAGAATTAAGTTGTCATGACCCAAAACTAGTCACGAGTGAAACCCACACTTAACCTCCTAAGTGGACGAACCAAGGAATCTAAACCCCGACATATATCAATAAAAATACGGAAGCTCAAAATTTGTTAAAGTAACCAATCAAATCATCATCTAAAGTCTATTACACATAAAGTCATCACATCAAGGACATTTATTCTCAATTGCCAAGTCTAAAATTTTTGAAAATATCAAATAAGTAAAAACGATGGTCCATATCCGAAATTTAAGGACATCATGACATGAATGAGAGAATCTAGCACGAGCTAGAAATAATAGCTTACCCTGAATTCTGATGTGCTAGAGGCTGGCTAGAGCTGAGGGCGAGTCGAAGTCGATGGTACACTTGCTGCATTCCACAAAAGAACAACACAAAAAATATAAGTAAGGATCAGTACAAGGAACACGTATTGAGTAGGTATCATCAGCCAACCCAAAAAAGAAACCAATATATATTGAATAATAATATAAAATCAACTACAATACTTGGCATGTGACAAACAACAAACAACATAAACCAGTGACAACAACACAATAGTAGGTACACAATCAATCACAATATCAAGCACACCTATGAGGAGTCATGTCTCCACACCATACTCATTTAGAAAATGGGTTCATTCAGATTGAGTATATTAAGTTAATTTAAGATTCCTTTACTTTAATGTTATCGTGTTGAAATGTGATACTCCGATCCCATATACCGTGTCAGAACATGACACTCCGATTGCATAATATCGTGTTAGAATGTGACACTCCGATCCAACTATACCGTGTCAGAACGTGACACTCCTATCCAATTATCTCATTAATTTATTTCATCAAGCCTTCTTTATTCAACGCGTCATTTCGATAAAGAGGGTTCAAGCTTATAATTCAACAGTCTCAAAATTTTTGGTCAACCACAAATCACGCAACCAAAATATACAACCACACAATCAAGTACATAATCAACTTCATAATATCACTCAATACATATCAATCGCTATTAAGATTTTATCTATCAAATAGAAATAAATCATAACCTAACTCCACCAAAGAACCGAAGTCAAACAGACTACTTCTCCAATGCTTTTCCCTTACTCAATGTTTCTGAACCTTTTCAATCTATCAAGTATATATGCATAATTATTAAGTCAATGAATTTATAAATACTTAAATTATTCTATGTCTAACCTAAATCCAGTCCAGATTTTAACATGTAAAATTGAGGTGAGCTACCTATCATTAATCTATTTGACCTAGCTTTTCTCTCAACCTGCATCTGACAACAAGTCCTATATCGATTCCCATTTAATACTTCCACTTTAGAATGTAATATCACTTGATAATTAAGCCAATTCTACCGAACAATTGACCAAATATCACGCCTCCACCTTGCCTCTTTCAATTTTCCAGTACCTTTTGTCTTTCTCCACCAAACATTACAGTAAAAAAATCTAATGTAATCACGGCTGATCTCTTTTCACAACAACATAGTTACTAATATATATATATATATATATATATATATATATATATATATATATATATATATATTTCCTTCGTACTCAATAATTATAATATTCCTTGGCAGTAACTATACAAACCAACATGTCCCCCACTTAATTTTCTAGCATTGATTGAATATCACTCTTTTTCAATTCAATATTATAATAAAATAATAAAAATAACACGATCATGTCAATACATCCAAATGCCCAACTTTAAATTTGATTACATGATGATACAATCTTTTCGTGATTACTGCAGGTATGGTTTCTCGCCTAAACCCTTCATTTTTCTATAGAATATTTACTCCAAATTATTATATAAAACAAATTATAAAAGTATGAAAGTAACCCACTATTTACTAACTATTATTTTCTTTAACCACTAATTAAATAACTATTAAAAACTACCCCACTAATTTCCTAATTATAATTACGAATAGTCTGATATATCCACTTAAAATTTATCGAAAATTACTTTATGAAATAAAGAATTCTAGTACTCAAAACGACCAAACAATTCGTTACAATAGATACCAATTTATTCATCGTTCATCCTCAAATGATCAAAGGAAGCAAAGGATAGTTGTCTGAACGATTATTTCAGAATATTAGTACCACTGTATCATCAGGACAAATATTTTCTAACATAACCATGATAAAATCTTGAATCAATATTAGTTACAACCAGGTTTGAATCTGAACCAACCATCACACACTCATAATCATTGACTATCACCGACCTTATCAAGATTACATCTCACAACATAATATTTCCTCGAACTTAAGCTATAAAAATATGATCTTTAGACATCAAGTAATCATCAAGGAGAATCAAACTCATCTGATTCAAAGATGAAAATGATCAAGTAACCACCATCGAGTGATTCACTCAAGCATACGAAACCTTTAACAACATTGTCAAAATGCGAGATTAGTAGCTATTGTTGACAAACCTTAAGAATGACAAAGTTGGTATCAGAGCGTTTGTGTAACAACCTGAAAATGACTATGATAAGTAATTCTTAAACGTACCAAGAATGCCTGGATTAGACCGGGTTCACACATCTTGTTGCGCGTAGAACCATACCTCAGAACCTAAGCAACTAGCCTAACCAACCAACTTGGTGAGTTAGTTGAGCTAGGCAAGGTGAGAACCAACCATATAGGGCACCCAAATTGTAGAGATTCACCCGGATGAGTTTTACTGGACTTAAAAAGGGGTAATCTTAAGTATGGAGGGTCTAGGGGTAAAATGTTCTTTTCCAAACTAGGGGTCATACTGTAATTATCCTAAGTATTTAATCAATTAATTAATTAATTAATTTGAAGAGGAGGGGCAATTCGTGTAGGGTTGGCCGAAATTGACCCTTTTTTGCAAGTTAGGCTTCACTCGGGTTCGAGCCTTGGTGGAAGCAACGTTTAGGTGGATTAAATTGATAATTATAATCTGATTTTGTAGGGGCTTGCTGTTCATTTCGGTTACCCTTTGGAAAAAAATCAGATTTTTTAAAACAATTAAGAGAAGTCCTAATTTGACTAAGTCTCCACCTAATCTCCTAAGCTAACTCATTCTCATGTCTCTCTATCTACTCTCACCCTCACTTGCACAATCAGTCTTCAAAAAAAGAAAAAGAACAGAATAAAAAATAAAGTTCATCAAGAACTTTAACGCTAAAACTCAAAATCAAAGACATTCTAAAAACAAAAACAAAAAGGGGTTCCTCGACGGGTTGTGCTTGAAGTTTCGGTGGTGAGGCTTGGTTCGTAGGAAATTGGCAGCATTGAAACAAGTGTTTAATGACATTCAGGTATAAGTTTTCTTCTCTCTTGGTCCCTTTCCCAAGACACCCTAAGGTCTAGACTACTCAAAATCAAAAACTAAGGTTGTCCCCGTTGCATGCCCCTGTCATTAGATCATTTAAAATATTCAAGTATGAGTTGGTATGACTTCTGGTAGATGATTTTAGGGCTGGTTGTGATTACGTGTTTGAACGTGTATTCAAAATTATGTAGAAATGAAAGAAGTATTTTCAAAAATATGTGATATGTAACTTGTGGTTGCACGTGTATACTGAGATTTTTGTCTCGGCTTGAAACATGAAATTTGACATGTTAAATTGTTGTATTTTATGTATATGAATATGTTAAAAATGTGATGTTCATATGATTTAAAGTTGCTTAATTGAATGATAATTCTTGACTGAAAGTAACCTTAAAAATGCACCTAAAGATATCCCTAAAAAACAGCTCGAAATGTCTTGATGTTTAACATGAAAGGGGTGAGAAAATGAACTGCAAAAAGGTGATCAAATTTCCGATAGTAACCATAAAAACTCACCTAAAGATGCATTAGATGCTACACGAAAATTGTCCTAAATCTAACATTTAAAAGTTAAGAAAATGGACTACAAAGAGGGTGAACAAATTTCCAGCATCTTAAAAATTTGTTTCGGTAGCTTATTGTTAAAAAATTTTAGTTTTAATTTTTTAAAAAAAAAATGCATGAGGTCAGTGGGGATTGAACCCAAGACCTCACCATGTACAATTTATAAAAAAATTAAATAATAAAATGAGGTAAGAGGAATTTGAATTATGAGTCACTTAGATGAATTATGAATGGAGTCTCATGGCTTCTACGTATGGATCCATAAGTCCAACGTACGTTTAAAAGTAAGCGAACCTGAGATGTATGTGATGAAATGATGTGAACCTAGGAGTGTTAAGTAAGAGTGTGAAACTTAATAAAAGGCCAAATGCATTGACATATGATGAAATGAACATTCACGTAATGGAAGTGCGGAATGATGTATAGTCAAATCTCAAGCATAATCCAAAATAAAGCATTAAGAATGAATACATAGTTAATATGTAAAGAAAAGAGTGACTACATGACTATAGGCTAGTGCAAGTGAGACAGGCTGCATCTATGCCTAAAAATCAATGTCACTAAATGAAATTTCTAAGAGAGTATATTTATGTTAAACGATGAATAAGCAAAGAAAGAGTAGCTACTTGAGGATAGGCTAGTACAAGTGAGACAAGTTGCCTAAAAATCAATGTCACAAAATGAAATTTCTAAGAGAGTATATTTATGTTAAACGATGAATAAGCAAAGAAAGAGTGGCTACCTGAGGATAGGCTAGTACAAGTGAGACAAGTTGTATCTACGCCTAGAATCAATGTCCCTCAATGTAAATTCCAAGAGAGCATATGTGTGCTATACGATGAGCAAATAATGAAAGGTGAGTAAAGATAAAATGAAAAGATGTTGAGAAACAACACGGTGGCACCATAATATGAGGCTAGTGCAAGTGAGACAAGTTGTACCTACGCCAATATAATGTAACCAAAAGTACTCACCTAAGAAAGTTTTGAATATTAAGAGACAATTCTCAATCACGCTCTACATGTAAGTATAAGGATAATTCACACTTAGTATGAAATGATGAGATGCGAAATCATTTAATGAGTTATGATGCCCTCATGCTAGAAGCCAGCTTCTATGATGTATGATATGAATGTAATGGAACTTTATATTGAGCACCGATAGATTAGCTATAAGTTTTGATTCCTTCTTTCGGAAAGGACGAGGTTCGTGTAACTCATGAGATAAGAGTGTCCGTCCAGACGGGTATGAGTCTCCCTAAATCTCATAGTCTTTGAACTATGCTGCTAACATAGGAACTAGCCAGTGTTTTCCACGTAAGCGAGCTAGGTATGTTCTTGGTTTCACCTTGGCCAATGCCTCCACCTCTTTTCAGTGTGGGGAAAACACCAGATTTCATGATGCTCAAATGATCTATGTCGATTGAAGTTGAAGTTCTAAAAAGTATGAAATATAATGAAATGAATGATACCAAAGATTTTTGGATAGGATAAAGAGGTGAACTAGACTCAAGTAATGACATTAGGTCATTCTTGGCCATTGCACAGTAAACCCAATAAAAGTCTTAAACTACATCCTAGGTATAGTTGGTATTTACACTAGCCTATGAATGAATGGAAGTGAAGTACGTAAGAATGAATGAAGTAGACTCTGTGTTTGCTAAAGTAGACTCCCTAGGTGAGGTCTCATATGTTGAATCCTCATTTTGGGAAGTCTTAATGTCAAGTCCATGATTCCAATGTCTCATGGCATATGAAACGAATGATGAAACATGTTATATGCTATGTGCAATATGCTATGTTCTATATGCAATATGTTATGTGCTGTGTGCAAAATGATATGTATGATGATGCATGTTACTCTCATAGCATGACCTTTCTAATTCGAGTTGGCAAGTCTACTGACTTGACTTTTCATAACTCCTATCATTAGGAGAGAGCTCTTCTTAATCATGCATGTCCTTGGTGTGTGCTTGCATATACCCATATTTAGTACAAGTGTGTACTAATCCCATACAACTCTTTACTTTTAGGTGCAGGCAAAGGTGGACGCTAAAGTTTACGAGACGACGCTAAAGCTATCCGGACGTGGAGCATTCATCCAGACTTGGTAGGCCCTCATGCTTTCTAGGATGCTTGCCCATTATATTCTAGCTTAGATGTAGGCTTGAGCTAGTGGAGTATGTTCCACTAGCGTTTCTTTCTCAATTATTTTCAGACATTGTATTGGTGCCATTCCGGCAACTTTATATTTTATGCATATATGACTATTTGATTCAGTTGAATATCTTGGTATTTGATGGTTGTTGTAAATGATTATAAACTGCTGTAGATAAATCTCATATGAGTATATCATATCCTACTATGAAGTCTATGTATACTTCAAATAACTAAAAAAATTAAATTTTCTTCTCAAATCAACCTAGATGATGTAACGATGACGTGTGTAGGCTTGTCTGCGACTTCTGAGAGGTTAACGACGCCGATTTTGGCTAGGGTCTAGACTCCGATCATGATAGTAAGGTTCGGTGATCTCATCACACAAGGACAAGTCTAGTAGAGTATTGCAAAACAGTATGACGATATCCTTACTTTTCTTTGAGAGGC
Organism: Solanum arcanum; assembly: GCA_027789145.1. NCBI lineage: Eukaryota > Viridiplantae > Streptophyta > Magnoliopsida > Solanales > Solanaceae > Solanum > Solanum arcanum. The sequence continues at coordinate 36,391,812 of CM050943.1, forward strand.
TATAAGACTTTAGGAAAACATCATTCCTTCTTTCGTTCGTGCTAGTACTTGAATACAGTTGGTATCTAGGTGATATAAATTGATATCTGAACTTCTTCACTCTATTTCAGATATAATTAATATTAGAGTATAGAAGTTGAAACAGCAACACTAAAAAAATAATGTCCTTGAAAATAGGTATATTTATCGATTGACTACAAGGCCTGTAATGATTAGTGATCAACATGCTTTTTTTATTAAGTTCATCAAGTTGAAACCCCCATTCTTCATGGGTATTGATCATGAAGATATTTATGCTTTCATTGTTGATTGTTTCGAGTTGCTTCATAAAATGAATATAGTAGAGAGGCTAAGTGTTGAGTTTGTGACATTCAAATTTTGCAAGGGAGAGCTAGTAAATGAACACCATTATTTTGGTAGTTACTAAAGTTTTCAAAACATGTATGGATTGTTTACGAATGATGATACTAGGTTGTGCCAATTGAGGTTAGAACCTTTACTACGATTTCGTGGATTATTTTTTATCTAAGAGGGTCTTCGCTGCTTACTTGGTTAGATTTATGACATGTATTACTTTTGTTATTGACTTGATCTAAGAAGTAAATCAAATTGCTTGAGCTAGAGAGAGACAAATTCAATAATATTTATTAGTCATTCAATGGATAGAAATGTGTGTATTTGGGTACGATCTTCTCCATAAGTACAATGTGTTCTAGTGATAGATTTAACGGCCTTTGACGGTACTAGTGTTACGTGAAAATGAATACATCAATTGTCATGTGTGAATACTAACTACTTAAGGAGTTATTAGTGGTATGACATGTTTAAATTATAAGATTCGGTGTCACAATTGAGAAACCAACTAGGTTATTAGTAAGGACGCTTGGATTGAACATTATTTTTTCTAAAGAAAATTTTTAGTGATGGATCATTAGTACAATATTAAAACATTTAGGTTGTGAAATGTATCTTGAGGTTTTGAGTGAGGATTGGTGATTTTATCTTAAGCTTGAACGGGTAGATTAGTACTAGAATAACAAACTTATGTTGAAAGAAAGTCCTAGTGAGTATACTTTAGGTGAAGTAAATTGAAGATTTTAGTAAGAAAGTGCGTATAAAATTGGGTGAGTCCCTTAAATTTGATTATTATACCTGAATTTAAGGTGTCAGGTTGAAAAACAAAAATCACTTCATGGTGATGACAAGGTCTAACTGAGTTTTGTAATGTATTGTGATTGGGATGAAACTGTATAATAAGGATTTGTTGGTTAAATGAATTTTATAGGGTGGTAAAGACTTGAGAGTATCTAAGGTTGTGATTTTTCACTATTTAGTGAGTAATGTGGTTGTATGGCATGTTTTAGAAATGTTTGGACACAGCTCGAATGAAATTTAAAGGAGCTAGAGTCATAATTAACATAAGATAAGGTTTGTGGGATGTGTAGCCTTCAGAAATACGTGAGATCAGGAATATTTTCTCTAATTGCAAGGACTAAAAATATATTTTCGAGTGGGGTGATAAGTGTTGTTGTAGTATCTAATTTAATAATGAGTGTGGTTGAATTTTTAGTGAAGGATATGGTAAGGTTGATGGAGAGTTGATCAATGATAAGCTAAGATACAAAATTTCATATAAGTCTTCAAAACATAATCAAATATTGATAGATAAAAGGATTTACTTACACAATTGAGTTTACAATTCAATTTTTTTTATTAGCATTCTCGGTGCTATGTTTTGTCAATGGTATGAATTTGTAAGGTAATAAATGATTGATTGCATAAGATATCGAGCATTTTAAAAGGACTTACACATGTTTGGAGTCGAAAAGTTTGTTACTTTTGATAGTTAAAGGATCTAAGGAAGGGTTTCTCTCAGAGTTTTGATTCAGAGTATGAAGTAAAACATCATAGGTTGTTGGTAAAAGGATGAGATCGGTAAGTAAGCTAAAGAAACAAGAGTCTAATATATTGAAAGGTCTAGATATTTAGAATTTTGTAACATGGGAAGAATTTGAGAAAAGTTAAGGAATAAGATCTCTCGTATAAATATTTGGGTGTAGTCTAAGGTTGTATTGATTTTGCCTATGAGTTTGGATATGATTTTGAGATGTGAACTGGTCCGGCACAGATTTACTTGAAATTTATTATCGAATTTTATAAAGATTGAGTTGTGGGTTGGGAGAAAACTAGTGAGGTTATGAAAAATGTATAGTTTTACGTGGGGATGATTAGAATGCTCAAATTAAGATAGATGACTTTAAGAATGATGCACGTGGTGAGATATAATTCTACATGATTATTAAGAATTTAGAGTTGGATTAATACTACTCTATTGATTGGACTACATAGAAGGTTATGATGCATTACACATATATTTGATGGTGAATAGAGGTTATGAGCTTATAGTATACACAGTAATTTGAGTCATCAAGAATTTTCTTAAGTGTTGGAATGAGGTATATGATGGTTTAGAATGGTAGCTAAAGCATGTTATGTGGAAGTGGTGTTAAATTGATTTTGGGTGTGATTTAATAGTTTTATCTCGATACAAAGGTACTATCAAATTTAAATTTAGTGTTATTAACCTTGTTTGAGACTCATATTTGTCATGAAATGCTTAAATAGAAATAGAGATAGTCATAGTTTGACATGTATTTGATAAGAATACTTTGGTAACAATGATGATTGGGAGTAAGGTAGATGATCAGTTCGGCTATGATGTTTCTTAGTATTAAGAGTGTTGACTTCGGTGGATGTGGGGTTCGATAAACTAAGTATGTGCGCAATTATAATAGTGACTAAATTGGTGTTTGTGAGTGGCTAGAGAATCAAGGAAAATAGTCTAATGAATGGAAATATTTGATATGTGCACTATGGAAGGAGTATCTAAAATTATTCGACCTTAGTTATGTACATACTTATGTGACTAACTACTCAATTCTGGGCATGTTTAAAGTATGATCCACTTTCTACGTTTGTGTATGTTTTTATTTCTATGGGTGATTCTTAGTAGTGGATCGTGTGTACCGATTTTGTGATTGTCCTCCTGGTAATGTGGCATTCTTTGTTAGATTTGTTGATTTCAGTTGTGAAAGATTTGGTGTTGTTTGGGATAGTTGATGTATACTAGTGATTCTACACGCACAACTTTGCTTATGAGAATATATAGGAGAGCTACCATAAAAAAAGCTTATACTTGTTCGATAGACTTAAGATTTATTTCATCATTGGTATCATGTTTTGGCTATGTGTGATTGAATATGTGGACCATTGGGTCTAATTTTGTCATTCTTAAGATTTGTCTACAAAAGCTACTAATCTCACAATTTGACAATGTTGTTAGAGGTTTTGTATGCTTTAGTGTATCACTCGATGGTGGTTACTTGATCATTTCCATCTTTTAATTAGATGGGTTTGATTATCCTTGATGATTACTTGATGTCTAAAGATTATATTTTTATAGCTTAAGTTTGAGGAAATATTATGTTGTGAGGATGTACTAATGAAAAACTAGCCATGATCTACAGAGTAAATTAAACTTATATCAATAATGACTTAAACAAACAAACCAATAATAACAAATAATAAACTACAAAATAAATTAAATTTTCATTAAAAGTGTATACACAATATTAAAGTTGAATTAAAAGAAAAAATTAAAAATAAATGAAAAACGTAACTAATGAAAGAAAATACAATAATTTATAGTCTGAATTAAAGTTGTATTATTTATAAGTAAAACATGTATTATATGTTTCTTATAAATTGTTTTGGTTTGTATCACTAAGAACATGAATAATGATTGCAATATGTATTGAAAATGTATTGTTCATGATTTTAATACAATTATAAAACATATATAATTCAACTTTAATACAATTGCGATACAGTTCCATAAACTTTACCTTTTTCGAGTTTCAATCTTATATATCTCCTAAAATCAATTATAAACCTAACCAAACTCTCTTAAAATTGAGATATAAACTTCAAACTGCATTTTCAATTACTTTTAGGATCAACCTATCTAAACTAATCACGAGCTCGTAAGATTCAAATGAATTCAAAATTTGAAACTTTATAATGACCATCAATGGTAAATTCTTACTGCTGTAATTTAGAGATTTGAAAATTCTATTTAAGAAAATAACATTGTAATTTTTTTTTGATTTTTCTATTTCTCTTCTCGTTATGTTTTTGGGTAAAATGGTGAAATAGGGACAAAAACTGATTTGAGAATAATTATATAAATGAAAATTTTAAAAGAAGGAGAATAAAAAATAAGAAGAGTAATAAAAAAAAATCTTTCCTAGTCTATAACCTTTTCCTACTCCAAAACTTTTTCCTAAAATAAAAGAATAAACAAAGTATGAAGAGAATTATCTTTTCAATTTAGAAAAAGTAAAAGCAATTATGGTAATATTTTAATTTTCCTTCAAGGTAAAAATTAAACTCAACTATGATAAGAAAATCAGGCAAAACCCTAACAAATACTTCTAAGGCATCATTAACCTATAATTAAAGAGGATAATAAAAAATTTTGGTATAAAGAATATCTTTATTGTTACAATGGAGAATGGAGAATGGTAAGGGTTGTCAAGAACTTTTTGCAATCAACCAATTTTATATATATATATATATATATATATATATATATATATATATATATATATATATATAGAATAGCACATAATCTAAACCATGTAATGTGAAAGTAAATTACAATGGAAGAATCTTTGCAAGAGAAGATGTGCTACTCAAGGTAAATTGAATTTTTAAAAGCTTCATTGTCTCAGATAAATCGAATTTTGATTTGTTCATATACAAAATTAGTCAGGAAATCACATAAGCGGAAGGAAAATTAACAAAATGGAAGAATCATTGCAAGAGAAGATTTCTTACTCCAAGCAAATTAAAATTTTGAAAAACATTATTACCTCAAAAAAAAAATTGTTTTTACTAGTTCAGGTAGATCTATTTTGCTTTCTTTTGTAAATAAAAATTATGCAAAAGATAAATAGAGAACTCATAGCAAAATAAGGTTTTAGTACCTTAGATAAATCAAATTTTTTGATTTTTTTGTATAAGTAAATTCATTAGAATATATCTATGTCGATTTGATCATTTTATGCCAACAAGAATTATTATAAATGAATCTAGCAAAAGAACGAAACTCTATTTAGAAATTCTGTATACCGAAGATCTAAAGACATTAAAATATCTTCTAACATTCCATTTGTGAACCATGAAAATAATGTTCACCGTGAAGTATTATTTCTCTCATTATAATCTATTATTTACAAATAATAAGTATAAAGAGTACTGATATTTTTTATTTACAAATAATGAGTATAGAGAGTATTGAAATAATATTAAAAGAAAAAATAAACTTTTAATTCTCTTTTATGACAGAAAATATAGATAAAAGTAATATGATAGTAATAAATTGAGTAAAAAGAAAAAGAAAAGAATAAATTTAAAAGATCTATCAGAAAAAGAAAACACGGAAAAGAAAAAAAAGTTAAAAAGAGTTACTTTTCATTCTACTTTTTTCTCTTTCTACAAATTTATTTAACATTTGAAATATGTAATTATAAAAATATATCAATTAAACTTAATATATGTAACTACTTATAAAGTAAAGAAGATTATAGTTTATGTTATAAACAATTTGTATTATAGTGATTATGTGATGTCCTTACAGGATATAGTTAGAATCCTACTTGGGGACCAAGTAAGGTTTTGCCTATAAATAAAGGGTTTTCATTCATTGTAAGATTTGTGAAAGATCGATGAATCCTGAATATACTTCAAGAGAAATAAGAAGTTTTTTCTCTTCTCCCTACTTTCTTCTTCTTCTAAATTTATATAGTTTCATAACACGTTATCAGCACGATTGTTGTATTCTTAAAAATTGATAAGAAGACGGAAAAAGTGAAAAAGAGATCTTGCATAAGTTATGCAATAAGGTTCCTATATATTCAAGGTATGATTTATCTTTATGTTATAATTATTTATGTAACAGATCTGGAGGTAACATCTAAAGTAAGTATTTAAAGAGACTTGTCGACTTTCTATACGTTTAATTTTAATCGACTGGGAAGAGAATTCCTTAATTTATTTTAATAATTAAATAAGCACAATTTAGTGAAAGATATGTTTTCAACCTTTATATGAGGTATGTGATCTATTAAGCTATATTTATTAACTACTAATGATGATTATAATAAATCAATAATCTCAATTTTGTGTGTAATCATAACATACGATCATATTAATAATCATCAAAAGTGATAAAATTACAATTATTTTGAAGACTTGGGGTTGAGCCTCATTATGGATAAGACGATAGATTTAAGTTTTATCACACCAAAGAATAAGACGATGGATTTATGTCCAATCGCAAAAAGAGGGTAAGACATTGAGTTACAGACCTCATGCACCATGATGATGAGATATTTGGTTTAAGATCCATCAATTTATGACCTAAGACACTTTTATATGGATAAGACATTGAATGTGAGTCTCAATGTACCATATTGATGATATAATAATGACTAAAGAAAAACTGTATTTGTTTTTATGAGAGGTCATGAAATTTACTTGATTTTCTCCATTACGTAAAGTGAATGTGGTTGTAGTGCATAATATGTTTGAAAGAAGACAAGTGATTGAATAATGCACATAGATATGGAATGAGGTACTAAAGCTATCATTATTTGATATGCTTACATATTTGTGTTTCATTCATGAAGAATGAGAATTTTTTATAAATGCTAAAAAAATAGATACATTCTCTAAAGGGAATGAGATGTAGGCCGTCATGCTAGGCATGAGAAAGATTGCGACCTTTGGTTAACGATGTGGTATCAACAAGAATGTCTCTAAGAAGACATGTATTACAGAAACGTTTCATGCTTTATCTTCAGGCTTGTATTGGACAAGAATTAGTTCAATTGAGGTACATTCTATGATAAATAAGAAGCTTTCTGATTTCAATACTTTCTTAATTTGTCATGATTGTCTGATACATCATTAGTCTATAATATTTAGACTAATTATAGAAAATTAAAAT